>JAWNLC010000236.1:0-515447 GCA_035041535.1 Drosophila cognata
CATAAAATAAACTCAGCATTCGTCCCCAAAGATGCGGCGTAACTTTATTCTTCTAATCTTTGACCCGAACTGACTAGCTACAAACACATGCACATACATACATACATACACGCAATCGTAGGTAACGAGGCTTGCAGAATACACACAAAAAACATATTTTCGAATGCGTCGATTATCTTGCCGTCCCTTTATCACACATGCTCGCGCATATTTATGCAAACAGAAAATGCTTGCGGTTGCTGATAGAAATGAGATCAATATGGAAATATATTTTGGACATTTACTTGGGTGTTGCTTATCCGATCTTGATGAAACTTGGGCAGTTGATCAATAATATGCATATGCATATTATGCATTAATAATAAGATTGTCTTTAAAATTGTAGCATTAATCGCTATCGGGAATCGAAATGTATAGATATTCCTGAAACGGTGGCAGTTATCGATAAAATAAAGCAAACTTGATCTGCGCCTGGTATTCGAGAGACCATATTCCAAATTTGAAGTCTCTAGCTATTATTGTCTCTGAGATCCGCGTGTTCATACAGACATACGGACAGACGGACATGGCTTTATGGGGTTGAAGATGCTTCTTTCTGCCTGTTACATACATTTGCACAAAACCATTATACTCTTTTTACCCATTTTTAATGGGTTCCGGGTATAAAAATTATCTTCATTATGGAATTGAGGTAGTAAAAAGAATCAGTATTTTAAAGAAATTAATATAACATATAAGAATTATAAGTTGAGAAGTCATTTTGAATATTTTTTTTTTTGCATTTTTCTATTTTTTTACTATTTATTGCTATTATTTTTGGTTTTTTTTATCTATGTTACCGAAGGTATCGTGGTATTGCACAAAACCAATATGTGCAATGCTCGCCATGCTGTCTGTATAATCGCAAAAGAAAAAAATACTGTACAATTGAGAATATTGGGTTTTTGCCTGTGGCCTTTGTTGGCAAAAACAAATTTTTGCTTTAATAGAATCCAGTTTTTTGTATACCCTGAACCCATTTAAAATGTTAATACCCATTTATAATATAATTGTTTAAGGAATATCGAGACATTTCGATTTCCGATAGCGATTAATGATACAATTTTAAAGACAAGATAATCGACGCAAGCGTAAATATGATTTTGTGTATATCCGCCCAGTTACCAACCATTGCGTGTACATACATATTTATGCGAACAAGAATATGCATTGCCTTAGTCCGTTAACCAGCAACGGAAATCACATCTGGATGCGAGACATTGTAAAGGGAAATTTGCCAATAAAACTAGAATATATTTAACAACGGCGTTCAGGGTATATTAGAATCGAGCTCACTCGAGTACTGCATTCTTACTTGTTTTTGTTAAACTTAAAAAAATTCAATTTTGTTGTAAATAATTTAGGCGGCAGTAACGTTCTGAGCACAGTGTTTAATTTAACCTTTAGATTTCTGAGTGCTCCTTAGTCGATAACGAATAAGGGAATGCGAAACTTTTACTATAAACCTAATTCCCCATGTGAGTCAAAGTGTGTGCCTTTATCATTGAAAAATGATTTATGTTCCCTTTACATTTGCAGTAATTTAGGGTCCATACCTTTTCTTAAAAATATTAGGGGCGGTTCATAGTAATCAAATTTAGTGACTCTAACATTAAATTCTGGAATATATGTGATTTTATCGATGTGCAGTTATTGATGTTATCGATTTCCTGAACAACAGTGGAAGAATTTTGTTTAGACATGCTAAGAAATTTTTCTGAGAACTAGTTTTGAATTTTTTCCAATGATGATTTTTTAAATGTTGCTTAGTATAGGAATACCTAAAAGGTAGCACAGCTATACCTAATACATTTTAAGAAAACGAACTATGATCCAGCTTTAACAATGGCCAACACAAAAATGGACAAATATTTTGTGGACATATCAGAGTACAGTTGTTAGGTTTGGTGGAATAGATTCTCTTTTTCAGAATTATAGACTAAAATACACAATATAAGATATTAAAAATTGAGGCTCAACCGCCATGTTAGGGGCTTATTTCTCATAATAAATAGCAAAACATTAGATCAAAAGCATGATGGGCCAACATGTATATGTTAATATTTTGCTGTGATGATCAGAATATCAGATGCCACCAATAATGTGCCACCCTAAGCACACAAGTAAAAAATCAAAGTATTTCGGGAGTCTTGGAGTACAATTGCTCTAAAGTGATACCGGGACTTGGTTGATTTAGTCGCAAGGCGTTTCTAATAAAGATAACGCTTCAGAATAGTAGGCTTATAAAATAATCTTATCTTTAATAGATAGCTATATCATATATATACCTTATATTGATAATTAGATGTAAGTAATGATGTTATTATTTTGATTTAATTTTTATAATTAAAAGTAAAAAATTGAAAAGTGGACCAATTTGTTGCACACTATGAATAAAAGAATCTGTACGTTATGTTCGACCCGATTTCTTTTATTTCTTAAATTTTTTTAGCGTCTTCCCTTGTATACAAGGGAAGGCGAAGGAAATATTAAAAAAAAAAAGGTTTGTAAAAGCAATAGAAAACATTTTTTTAAATATTTTCTTTGTTGAATTATTCAATGGTTTGTGAGGTAGTAAAGTAAAGATGAGTAAATCAAGTTGTAAATCACATAAGCTCATTTATGTTATCTTTTTGGGGAATTTGACACCCACCTTTTAAATATTAGTTCAATGTGCACATTGCAGTTGATATGGTAGCCTAATAAATGAAAAAATGTAAGTTTACATTGTTGGGCAATTATGCTTCATTGGTAAAAGTCGATAATAATCGATGTAATTATTGAATTTTTGTAACTCTCTTGAAATAATTTGGAATTCAAATAAGTTTACTGCTAAGAAATACCGCTGGCACGCAACTAATTTTTTTTCGTGATCTGGAATGGTGTGCAAAAAATGTCCAATTTTCTAGCATTGAGAAATCATCGCATATTAGCAATTCAGACAGGATTTTTTTTTTTCAATACACTGTAGTCTAACTCAAAGTACCGATTATTGTCCCAAAGCAATAGCATAAGAGACAAAGAAGCATCGCAATAAACTTAAGCAAGCTTTCCTTTCATACGCATTATAGATAAATGCGTAATGCAAGCAAATTATTTGCTTATTATGTGAATATTGATTATTCATATAACGATGTTATAAAACATTAAAATAAATTTATTTGGTGGTAAAGCTCTTATGAGACTATGATAATTTGAAATTAGTCTGTTAATAATGTATAAGCACAGAAAATTACAATAAATGCATTGCCTTCTGAACATTCTCAGATAGTTGTAGGTTGTTTAATGGAATACTGTTTTGAGATTTTCGTAAAAAGCCAAATTTTAAACATTTTAGAATTAGGTGCTATAAAATATATTGAGAACTATTTTTAGTGTTCACAATTCTTTTAAATATTTTATATAATATAAAACAACAGAAAGAATTTACAAAATTTACTGTGACCAGCCGGACAATTCCTCACGATCACTTTCAGATGTACACTCATATATACACACAGATTTCGACTCTATGACAGACGAGGCAGATGCTCCAGTCTAGAGAGCCCGACTAGGGGATACTCTGAATACAAGTCGATAACTATAAAGAACACGTCTTTGATATACAAACCATCTCAATTCAAAATGCGCATTAGCTATATGCAGAAAGTGATTGCTGTATACTTTCATAACTTTATATTGTATATATTAAACGGTTTTTGTTTAATTTTTTACAGTTGATGTCGTAAGATATATTCATTATCAATTAAAAAATCATATTCACTGATGTATTTTAATTAATTGGTAACCGATTTTTGATCTGAGAACTTACTTCAAAAAATATTGAAGTCTCTAGCTTTTATAGACTGTGAGTGCATCGCGATTATACAGACGGACGGACAGGCAGACAGAAATAAAAAAAATAATAAAATAAAATAAACATATATGTATATTTTGGAATCGGTTAAATACAACTTCGTTGTGCCCCTTTTACCCATTTTCAATGTAAAACAAATTTATATACCCAATGAATTGCACTAAATTCAGGAACACGTTAAGAATAAAGAATGAATAAAGATAGACAGCCGCCACTTTAAGACCTTGCTACAATTTCGAAAATGTCATATATCTTAAAGGCAAACAAAATCAAGACTCGCATATTAATGATGCTAAAAGATAAATGAGTTGCAATTTGTTTATAAATGAGATAAAATATTTCCATGAGCTAATCTCATATATAATTTCAAATGTAACTGGTCCAATTTTGTGGGCCTTCAACCATTTCCGTTAGCGGTAAGTCAAATACCAAAATGTTGAGTTGTTGGATAGCATGGATAGCAAATACTTTTGGGGATATGGAGTTACCTTTGACACACACTGGTATTTTAGTCATTTTGTTGAAAGAGAAATACAAATTCTTTGGATTTTTAAAAATTCTTCTGAAAATTTGTTGTATTTATTTGGGTTTTGCTGCTCAACTGAATTTGTGACATAGTTCAGTATGACTCATAATTGGTTATATCCTATGTACCAAAATTTCAGACTTTTAAGCAGTTCAAATAGTTTGACCAGGATTTACAGTAAAAATCAAAAATAATTATTCAACCTGAAATCATTATTAATTCACTAACTCTTAATATAGTTATAGGTGTTAATCTGTGAAATATATACACTAAATACAAATAATTAAAGTATTAACAATAAAATTAAACAGAAAGCATAATGGTTCATGAACCTACTTAAATAAATAAATAAAATAAATCATCTCTTGGTACACTTTAATCATCCCTCGATCACCTAATTCAAAAAGTAAATATTCTAGATAATTGCAGACTCTACACATATCTCATATTTCATTAAACATAAAAAAGCAGCGACACAAAAGTATTTTTGCCGCGACTGATGAGCCTCTAAAAAAAAGCCGCTAAAAAAGAACATGCCAAGAAATTAGTCAACACAGACTTTGGCGAACAATTTCGAGCCTGAGAACCAAACAATAAAACAAACGAGAAGACAAACACCAAATTACTTCGCGGCCAGCGCAAATAACAAATCAAAATCAGTGACAAAATGATTTAAGAACCAAGCATTTTCACACGAAGCCCAGCAGCCAAAGTCACAAATCGAACCGAATCAAGGCAAACAGAAACTCACACACACAATAGGTACTGTATCCTTTTGGCTGAGAATTTGTGGTGCTTACTTACCTTGGCAGTGTCATTGTTCCGATAAAGATCACAATGTGTAAATCATGCCGAACTGATCGGTCGACGCTGACGCCGATGCCGACGCGGACACGGATGTGACCCAGCGCGCATTGCATTAACAAGTAGTCGAGCAAATGGATACAAGCGCTGTCAACAAGCTGCCCCTTTATGCAGCGCCCACACATAAATTGGCTACATGCCAATTGGAGCCACTGGAGCTCAGCACATTGTCATAGGCCTTCCCAATATCTCAGCTCTGAGCAACTCCGAATAGCGCTGCAACTGCGATGCATTTAGCTCTCTGGCGCACTTAGAATAAAAAAATCGGAATTCACCTTACTCTTGGCTCCAACGGTAACTCACCTTGTTATATTTTTTTCAGATTTTGAATTAACTGGGATCTTTTTCTAAAGAACTTTAAGCCCGCGACCCTCCATTAGCTAGTTGACATTGCCGCCAAGAGAGCATTTTATTACTATTTTCTTATTTCAGAGGGGTTTTTAGAAATGCATATCTCATTGATAGGAAATATTTTTGGAATTGTCGATATGGAGCAGGCCTTTGTAATTTTTCAAATATGTTTTTTTTTTCGTATTCAGAAATTAGTTCTAAAAACAAATAAACTCTCTAAGCTGATTTTCTAAAATTCAAAGCGTTTTTTTCTGAGTGTAGCCGCATTGACGCATTAGCTTTGCTGCCACCTCTGGTATATCCTCCGACTGGCACTTTATGCATAGCATGCCAATTTCAATGCTAAGCATTGTATTAAGGGGTTGCTCCAAGTCTACAAAGTTCATTGATGCTTGACAGGTCGTACGTTCATGAATAAGACCCATTTGCCTAAAGAGACGTGACGCGCACCAATGCCGACTGTCGTCCTTTAAAGTCGACATGCAAAATACAATGTTCTCTTTTCACAGACTAAACTCTTTGGGTTGTTCTTTGGAAAGTGTCTTTCTGGTTTTGCTGAGCGGCAAAGGTGTAGTCATCAGTAGCAATTTTCATGTCTGCCTGGCGATCTAGCCCATTATATCGTCTTAATTGATTGGTTTATAATAACGCCTGAAGTACTTTTAGCATCGGGTGCCTTTAGATTGCGAGATATTACAACAACCTCTAATTCCATTTCTCTAAAAGTGCCTTTAGAAATTTTGTTACTCTTCGCAAATCTAGAGAACTATCATTGTACTGATCCAAAAACTGTATATGTATAAGCCTTTGATTTATTACAGCAAGGATTTAGACCAGTGAGATCTTTATTACGCACAAATTACATTTTTTCTATACAAATTAGTACTTTGTTTGGATTGTTGGAATGGAGATAGGCAGAGTTAGAAGCTTTTAAGGGTAACACCGAGCTACCTGACGGGACACGGTGGGCTCTGCAAACGTTTACACAATCTAAAAATTGTGGAATATTTCACGTTCCGCCATCTAGTGAAGAGATCTTTCACAGCTTTTTTCAGTTTCAAAATTGATAAAGACAGAGTTAAGCGATGTAATAGCGGTTTGGCTATCTGAGAAGATGTAGATTGTTTGTATAATTTGGAAGACTCTACAATGATCAGGTAATTTGACATAATGGTTTAAGAACAGATGTTCAGGGTTCAGGGATGCGCCCATAACTTTGCAGACTACCTTTGAACCAGTAAGTTTGGAAATATAATCAAATCATATCAATTTACACCTTAAAACATTCAAAGCTAAATTACTTGTATTTCAGTTGAAGAACATCTTTAACACTTACCGTATCAGCTGCAGTCAAATTAATACCTAAGCCGCCGGCGCGCGTTGATAGTAGGAAAACAAATATATCGGCACGAGTCTGGAAATCAGCGACCATGTCGCGACGAGCTGAAATCTTGCTGGAGCCATCGAGACGCATATAGCGATGCTTGCGATGCCACATATACTCCTGCAAATAGAACAAGCATTAGCAAAGACTGTACAGCAAGATATATAATATTTAGACGCACCTCCAGCAGATCAATCATTTTGGTCATTTGCGAATAGATCAGGACACGATGACCCTCGGCCTTGAGGCGCGTGAGTAGACCATCGAGCACAGACAGTTTGCCAGCATCAGTTATAAGTGTCTCCTTATCGGGCACCACAATCGACGACCAACCACTCCCCGGCCGAGACAACGCCAAGCCTGTGGCCACCAGTTCCCTGCCCACAATGTTCTCGCACTGCAGGTGGCGTATTTGCGTCCAAGCAGCGACACGACTTTCGCAACTATTAGACAGAAGTTATCACACATTGTTAGTTGTAGTAGATTCCAAAAATGGTAAGCAAATCTACTCACTATAAATGCCGATCGACGGCTTGCACCCGCTGACCCAATCCGTAGAGGAAACGAGGCATCTGCAACGCTTCGCATTCGTAGCGTTGCGGTTTCCGCGGACGATGCGGAAACTCGGGCAGCAATTGCAATGTTGTCACTTTGACATCGCTCTTGGTATTCGATTTCGTCTGCACTTCCACAGATTCCATTT
Source organism: Drosophila cognata (assembly GCA_035041535.1). NCBI lineage: Eukaryota > Metazoa > Arthropoda > Insecta > Diptera > Drosophilidae > Drosophila > Drosophila cognata. The sequence continues at coordinate 7,724 of JAWNLC010000236.1, forward strand.
CTAGCTCTTGCTTTATGCTGCACGCCTCAGACTCCACTTGCGTTTGACCATCGTTTTCGCAAAGCTGCTCAATTTTAGACGAATTTTGTTTGAGAGTTTTTGAACGTGTCACACGATGCTCGATCGTTTCCTGCATGTTGACAGTGATGTAGTCGCCAAAGGCATACACGCTGCTATTTCGAGATGTCTGCAAACATTAGAAGGGAGATTATATGAGGATTCTTAATACCCGCAAATCAATATAATTTAAAATCTAAAAATCTACTAATAGTAGTGATGCTGAAATTAATCGAAGCAGTTTAAGCAAAGCTATTTTATTTAGTTAATTAAGTGAAATAACAAATAATTAACTTCTGTTTATTTATTTCGTAAATAAAGTGATCATTTTATGGTTATATGAAATGAGCGAGGAGAACCTGTAAAAAGCTCTAAACTGGAGGAAAATTTTGTTTTGCAATGCTTGCTCAACGGAAATGATTCGAAATAAAAAAAATAACGTTGGCCTTAGGTTTTACTAAGCACAACTAATTATTATGAATATATAGGAATATATATGGAAAATAATAGATAAATAAATAACATTAACGTTAACGTTATTAGCTATTTTCAGTTATCATTTAGAGATCTTGAACTTTTTCTTTAAAAGAGGATATTTCTAATTAGTGTTATGAACCCAGGCAGTGAACGTAGTATAGTTGTATTATTTATAAAAATACTTATAATTAATAAATAATAATTTAATCAAAAAAAAGGCAAACCAGTTTTAATTATCGAGTTTTTGTAAATATTTGTAAGCCCATATCGTCTTTTATATTTATATATATATATTTCGAATTCTGCGTTATCGGAGAGCCACATCTTACAGCTGTCAAATAAAATAATCAATTTCTATGGTACTCAACTGAAAATCTCAACTGCGCGCCTAAATCTTTGAAAGTGAGTTTCAGCATTTCTACAAATATTCTAAATTACAAAATTTCGTCTTTATGTCAACAGAAATGGTTTTCAATATAAATATTGATTTTTTTACCACATAACTACAAAAGCCAGAAATTTCGTAGAGTATGGATTGCAATTTGTGAATCGGCACCATATAGGGTCAGACTCAAACACATAAAAAAAAACATTCATCAATATCAATGCAGCCATTTTGAAGGAGTTCAGTAACATACACGTCTACTTATACTTATAGATAAAGACGAACAAACCAATGCGGTAAAGATGAACTGCCTTAACACACTGTTTGTGAGCATAAAGTCCGGTAAGAGTTTGCGCTCTAGCAGTGGCTCCAGCAGTTGGTAACGAGTGTCCCGCAGATGTGACCACCACTGGCGACGATAGGAGAGAAGTGGCTGCTTCTCAAGCACGCGACGGTAGTGCAATAAACTGCAGAAAGAGCACAAAAATGAGTATAGAGAGCGCAACAATAATACCAAAAAAAATACGAACAAGTCGATAAGGCCATGCCAGGTCACATCCTCTATGTCAGACAAGGATAAGTCGCACAGGCGGATAAAACCGAAACAGCTATCGACGCTGACATCGTCAAACAAAGATCGCTGCATGTGGGCCGACTTGAAGATATTGAAGCTTTCAAAGAGTCAAACCAGATTATAATCAAATGAAAATAGTAAACCACAACACTGACAACCACTCACCGATTATACAGCAAGTGCTTTCGACTGGGCAATGCGTTGTGGAGCAGTCCATCGTCAAAGACCAAGCGAGGTAAAACAAACTCGGCACAACGCATGCTGAACGGACTTTTGGCATCGCGCCGTTCAAACAGCTCTGGATGATTGCAAACTTTGCGGAACTGCATGACCAGATTCATGAGATTTGAGGTGAAATTGCGGTCCAGAATGACACCATCCGATGCAGCCGATGCAGTTGTCGACCCACCACTGGCCAAGTGCAGCAAATCCTCGATGCGTATCTTTTGCTTCAGTGCTCTATATAGCAGCTTCTGGCGTATGGTCAGCGGGCAATAGACCATAATTTCAATCTTGTCGGACAGCTCGTTCTCCACATCCTTCTTGATGCGACGCAGCATGAAGGGTTTGAGTATCATGTGCAGACGAGAGATTTGCCGCTCGTCGATGCCCGTTTTGTTCTCCGCATGCGATTCAATGTCTTTGGAGAACCACTCGTTGAACTCATCATGCGAATCGAACAACGTTGGCATTATAAAATGCAGCAGCGCCCACAGCTCCGCCATGCTATTTTGTATGGGTGTGCCGCTCAGCAGCAGGCGATTGCGACAATTGAAGCCCAGCAGGAGCTTCCAGCGTTGCGAGGCGGCGCTCTTGATGGCCTGTGCCTCGTCGAGGACCATATATTGCCACTTGATGCGATTGAAGTACTTGTAATCGCTGACCACCAGTTGGTACGAGGTGATCACCACATGGAAGCTCGCTTCGCGTGTATGCAAATGCTTCTGATCCCAGAATTGGCGCAGGATTTTGCGCTCGTTGGGCGAACCCCAGTAGGGAACCACATTGAAGTCGGGCGCAAAACGGGCCATCTCCTGCTGCCAGTTGTGGAGTGTGGAGGCGGGCGAGATGATTAGAAACGGGCCCCACACACCGTAATGCTCGGCAATGTGGCAGAGGAACGCAATCGATTGCACCGTCTTGCCAAGGCCCATCTCATCGGCTAGAATGCCGCTAATGCCCTGATCATAGATGTTAGCCAGCCAGGTCATGCCCTTGATCTGATAGCCCTTCAGTGTGCCCTTAAACATATTCGGTTGCGGCAAATCCTTCATTTGCTCATGCGCCAGTTGCGGCAACGATTGCTCCAACTCCTGCAGCTGCTCCAACATTTGCTCTCGCTTAATAGGAGCATCGAAGGCACGCGTCTTGTCCAAATCCCGTTGCATCGCTGCCTCCGCATTCGCCTGCGCCAGCTGCTTCATTTCGCCCGCATCGTAATTATCGTGGGCCAGTCGAGCATTGTGCTCCTCATCCAGCTGGCTGAGTATACGCAACTGATCCGCCTCGCTGCCTTGGCCCAGTTTCTTGGACATGAAGTGAGCATAAAGCTCCGTTTGCGTAATCAAGAAATTGAGTTTGCGCTGCTGCCGCTTCACCTCGATCAGCTCCACATCCTGTTTCCGCTGCTCCTCGGCCTCGCGCTCTTGTTTGCGACGCTGATCGCGCTCGACGCGCTCATAGCGCTTCCAATAGTTCAGCATTTCGCGGGTCAGGCGCTTGGCCCTCCACACCGTCTCCTTCATGGTGCGCTGGGAGTTGAGCGCACGCTGGCGCACAACCTTGGCACACATGCCGGCGACGCGTTTGCAATTGGCCAGCATCTCTTTGTGATTGTTGCTCTTAATGCGCTGCAGCCGACCAGACTCTTTTTTCGACATGATTTGCCATATGCGACGACGGCGCGCCGCCATCACTTCAGGATTCTTGCGACGGCGACGTACACGCGTCACTTGGCCATCCATGGCGCCCACCACATCCACTTCCTCCTCGATTTCCTCATCCTCATCGGGATAGTCCAGTGCCAAGTTGGCCAACTCTCGCTTGTAGTCAACCACCTCGCCGTTGTCCTCCTCTTCGTCGTCGTTCGCGGGCAGCGTGTCTCCAAAGCAATACCTACCCAGCTCCGACGGCGGAACCTCGCCCGACTCCGGCGAGTCGAGTGTGCTGCGCTTCTTCCGCCCTCGCCTACGCTGCTTAACGGGCTTGGGGCCCGCCTGCGCCTCAGCCAGACGCGCCAGCAGTATTTCCTGCTTCGTGCGACGCCGCCGCTTGCGCACCCCAACTGTGGCCTGCTGGCGCTCCGCATAGACGTCATGATTAGACAGCAAGCCACTGCCATAGTAGGCATATTGAGCATTCTGCAAGATCAAAAGAAATTCAAAAAGGCATCATTTAACATTTGGGGCCATTGACTTACCGTTGGCTTCTTGTAGTAGTTCTTGCGCTGACGCTGCTCCTGTATGTGCTCGCGCAGCATTTGATGAATGTACTCATCCTCATCGCTCACTGCCTGCCCCTCGCTTTCTGTATCGCTAAGAAGAGCATCGTAGAGCCATTCCCGATCGCTGGTCAGATCATTGAAATTATATATTTGCGCCTTGACGCTCTGTCGCTCTGTAAATATGAATAGATTTAATGAGTGAACTCAACTCCTCCATACCCATCCTAAGTTTAGTTACCCTCTTTGCTGCCCAGTAGACGTTTGCGTCGTTTCTGTTTCGGCTTTAGCATGACGACGCCCACCTGAGTAGAGGAGTCATCGGAATCAATGCATTGCTCCTGGTTCGCCTCCAGCTCTGCGGCGCTGTCTTCGCCACTCCCACTGCTCAGGGGCTGCTTGAGCACCTTGCGAGCCATCTGCATGAAAGGGCGCATATTTAGAGCCGTCGCCAGGCGCTGGATGTGCAACGGTTCGGCAATAACGCGTGGATTTGTTGCTATCGCATGCGCCATATTATGTGGATAATTTATTTTATATTTTATACACTTTGCGTAATCCCTTTTTTATAAGTTGGGAAATTTCGGATTGGAGGCAATTGAAAATATGCAAATTTCCGTTAAGTTGGCGCTGCACAGGATGCTTCAAAATGAGATTCGAATGAATTCCGATTGAAATGTATCACGTAATTGGTCAATTTTCATGCATGCGTTGCGTAAAAAATGCACGCCTCTTTTTCTACGTTGCGGTACACGCTTTTTTACGGGGCCACTCGCTACACACAAGCACATTTAGACGGCCAAACAAATAATATTCTTCTCGGCTCTTGCACTTCATTGTTGTTGTTAGCAGGGTTGCGTGCAGGGTTGCATTCGCTGTGCGCGTAGCAGTGCTGGGCAATACACTCAAAACGAGTAAATAGTTGTCATGCATTTTACACATAATACCAATTACTTTGAATATATGTCCTATACTTTATATACTCTCTTTATAAATGCCATTAGTATTTTGGCAAGCACCTTCCATATATACGCAATAGCGCGCCTGACGCATGCCCATTGTGCTTATGTACTTGCTATGCAGCCCTGCATACAGCGCTTCAATGCATTTATCAATACTGGAGCAACGCAATCAGCTGTTAATAATCTCTTGCAAACCGGGTTAATCAAAACTAGTTGCCAGTCCTCTAAAATGCAATAAGTGTGAATTTATTGCAAAAAGCATGCCAACACCTAAAGATCATCTGCAACAACAACACTGACTAACACTGTAAACAAAGCAACAATAATAAAAATATTACATATATGTGAATGTGTGTGTGCTTGCAAAGTAGGCTGAGCATTCTTTCCAACACTGTCAAGTAATATTCACAATTATTGGATTACCGATTGAAGTTGATTTACTTTTTTTTAAGTTCTCCGTGATTACACCTGAGCAAAATGAGCAATAAACGGGAAAGAACTGCAAAAGGTAACTTAACACGTGAATTACAAAAGAGACAGGAACACCTAATTGAAACTGAACTAGCAACAGTCATGAAAGATACTTATCCCAAGGCGCAATGTCATTTTCTGGTCGTGCCCAAAGAAGATATTTCCAATGTGACTGAGGTAAAACTATAAATAAATAAATAAAAATCAATTCCATTCTCTGTTAACCTCTGACCTCGTTCAGCTGACGGCGGATCACTTGCAGCTGTTGGATCACATGAAGGAGCTGGCAAATCAAATAATCGAACAGCAGAAAGATTTGCCCTCTAGTCACTTTCTGATTGGCTTCAAGATTGATGCGTTTATGGATCGTCTTTGCATGCATGTCATCTCCAATGATTTCAACTCGGAGTCGATGCGACGTAAAAACCACTGGAACAGCTTCAACACTGCCGTGTTCCTCACCTATCAAACGGTTTACGCCCTGCTGCATAGCCAGGGCTTCATTGAGCCAATGCCTGAGGAGGAGACGCAAACGTTGCGAAAATCAAGTGAATTGCGATGCAACCAATGCGATTTTGTTAGCGAGAGTTTGGTGGCTTTCAAGGCTCACCTCTTCACGCATTGGAAGGAGCGAAAAGGCAAGTTTAGGATCAAGGATCAAGTGGATAAACTCACTCGCATGTTGGACGAAACCAAGTTGACGCCAATCGGTAAGGTGATTGAGGATCAATCTCAATGCATTGCTCCGTCCAAGGCGCAGCCAGAGAACTGGCGACAATCGATGGGACAACAGCAAGGGGATCAACAGTTGCCGCCGGTTCCATATAGAAATTCGTTCGAGAAACACTTTCAGAGGACAGCGTTCCAAAGGCCAGCTGGTGCTCGGGACCATCGAACAAATCCTAATCGTAATCAGTATGCTCCAAATTGGCCGAGGGCAAACCAAAATCCACATATGAACTCGAACAATTCGGTACTTAAACAGCAATTTCAGCATTATCCAAATTTCCACGGTGATTATGTGCCAAATAATGTTATCATGCCGCAACAGGCTCCATTTAATGCACTTCATCAATATCCCAACATGAGGCAAGCTGATGCTAATCGGTTTACAGCTCCAAGATCTCAGCATGAACCAAACAAACAAAGCTCACATGCCAACCCCCAAAACATAAACAATATTATTGGAGCAGAGTGTTCTCCCGCCTTTAAACAGCAAGGCAACAATTACTCAAACTCGAATTTACAAAAAAGTTTAGGCTCACAACAGTTCTCGAATCCTGTTAATCAGGGTCAGAATGCGGTCCAGGCCAACAAACCGAAATCATTCAAGAAAAAACCGGCATCGAAAACCAAACCAACAACCAAATAAAAAGTAAAGGAACAAAATGTTTTAAATATATTAATTTAGTTGTACAGAATTTTTTCAGCCTTCAAGATAATTTCCGTTTATTTTTTTTCTTTTATATAATGAATGCGGTTTTTTATAAAAGTGTTAATCAAATCATGTGCATTTTACCGTGTAATTAAATATACTTTATTATTATTTTGTTACGTTAACGATGGCAAATTTCACATTTAATAAATGTTACACTTGAATTGAATTCAAAATATTTATATATATAGTAATCTGTATATCTGTTTGTATTGGCAAAGACAAAGTAGTTTTTTAGCATCGTTGGCATTAGTTAAAATGTCAACAGAAGTAATCTATTTAACATTAGGGATTTTCCAAATATATATTTAAAGACACATTTCCAGTCTTGAATGCAGAGATAAGTATCAACAGCAGAGTAGTTTGCAGTTGAATAATAATAGTAAGTGAGAACTCTTACAAATATCGCTCAGTTCGGGCTCTTAGGCGTAATACAAAAAAGGCACGTCAGCTATTTTGAAGAAAGTTCAGCTGCATTCACTGACAGTTCGATTTAAAGCTTTTAGTCTGATGGAAGCTGGCGAAGATGTTGTCCAACAATCCGATCGAGCAGCTGTGCTACGTAACGTAAATTGCCCAAGGGCTCAGCTTCATTTCATTGTGTTGCCCAAGGAGAATATTGCTCATGTGACTGCGGTGATTATACATAACATATATATATGTTCCACTAATACCTGCCCGTTGCAATAGCTAATGCCTTGCCTCTGCTGGATCATATGATGGACCTGGCCAATGAAATCAGTGAAAAACAGGAATTGCCCACGACCAATTTTCAATTTTCTTCAAAATCAACGCATTTATGAGTCGTTTAAACATGCACGTGATTTCTGTTCAAAGTACATGCGTCGCATTAACCACTGGAACACCTACGCCCTGCTGCACACAAACAATGCAATGCACTTATATCACTGGCAACTTCGAGAAGTTTAAGGCGCATTTGCATTACCATTGGAGGAAACGAGAACGCGAGCGAGAGTGACAGCGTCTTCTCGGAATGGATGTGTCAAATTTGAAGTAATCGTTGCGCGAATTGCATTTGCATGGCACTCTCAGCAACTTTTGGGGAGCTGATCAAGCGACGCGATTGGCAGGAATACTCGGTTGTAATTCCCCTAGATCCCCCAATGTGAATTATCAGAAATCTAACCACAAAAATCCAGATTATAAGCCAATTAAGTAATCAAATGCAAATCCTGCTGGTGCTCCTCCATCCAATGCTAATGTCAAACATACTGTTGATTAGCATCAAGATCAGCCAGTCAAAACAGAGCCAGTTTTCAACAAAAAGAAATGGTATAACAAAAACCAAAAATTCGCTTTGTCAAAGTCACAGGAATCCTGTAGAAAAGGCAAAACTATTTTTAATTAATAACTTATATATATTTACTTGGCGAAAATCTTATATTATAATTTTTATATATTATTTATATATATAAATCTATAAGTTAAGAACTATCATTACAAATAATCCATATACTCAAAAACGCACTCGAACTAATAAAAAGCTACAATAAATATCATATGAAACTTGCGCCGCGTCAGCATTGTTTATTATGGACTCAGCCGCAAGTACACACAATCAAATATAGTTTCATCAGCATATTTCGCCAACGCTGAATTCAGCCTGAAGTATCCAAAGCCAACGATCACAGCCAAGGCGAATGACGTAATACAACACACGCTTCCGTCAGAGCATTCCACCAGAGGACCATCGTGGGACCCAAATGGGACAACCGACGTCTCCACCAATAGGACAATAGCGACAAAGCCACAGCGACAAAAGTAACTTCATTTTAGAAAACACCAATTTAATTGTAATTGTGTACGCTTCATATTTTTCCTATTCGCTTCGAATATTCAACAAAATTGTCTAACAATAGACCAAAAAACAGTCTAGCATTTATTTTATTTTGGTTTTAATTCTGTGTTAAATCACTTCTATTTTATTCTATTTTTGTGGTATTGTGACTTTGCCAAAAATGTTTTGTGTATAAAAATAGATGAAAACGAATTATCATTAAATATTTGACACTCGTCTTGTTTGTTTGTTTAAGTCAGGCTTGCAATATTATTCTGCTATTTGGTTTTTTTTTTATTTAATTAATTTAATATTCATCTTTTATTTTTTATACTTTGATACCGAAGGTATCTGCAAACTTTGCAGAACTTCATGACGAGATTCATGAGATTTGAGGTGACCATAATTTCAATCTTGTCGGACAGCTCGTTCTCCACATCCTTCTTGATGCGACGCAGCATGAAGGGTTTGAGTATCATGTGCAGACGAGAGATTTGCCGCTCGTCGATTCCCGTTTTGTTCTCCGCATGCGATTCAATGTCTTTGGAGAACCACTCGTTGAACTCATCTTGCGAATCGAACAACGTTGGCATTATAAAATGCAGCAGCGCCCACAGCTCCGCCATGCTATTTTGTATGGGTGTGCCGCTCAGCAGCAGGCGATTGCGACAATTGAAGCCCAGCAGGAGCTTCCAGCGTTGCGAGGCGGCGCTCTTGATGGCCTGTGCCTCGTCGAGGACCATATATTGCCACTTGATGCGATTGAAGTACTTGTAATCGCTGACCACCACTTGGTACGAGGTGATCACCACATGGAAGCTCGCTTCGCGTGTATGCAAATGCTTCTGATCCCAGAATTTGCGTAGGATTTTGCGCTCGTTGGGTAAACCCCAGTGGGCAACCGCAATGAAGTCGGGCGCAAAACGGGCCATATCCTGCTGCTAGAATGTGAAGTGTGGAGGCGGGCGAGATGATTAGAAACGGGCCCCACACCCCATAAAGCACGACAATGTGGCAGAGGAACGCAATCGATTGCACCGTCTTGCAAAGGCCCATCTCATCGACTAGAATGCCGCTAATGCCCTGATCATAGATGTTAGCCAGCCAGGTCATGCCCTTGATCTGATAGCCCTTCAGTGTGCCCTTAAACATATTCGGTTGCGGCAAATCCTTCATTTGCTCATGCGCCAGTTGCGGCAACGATTGCTCCAACTCCTGCAGCTGCTCCAACATTTGCTCTCGCTGAATAGGAGCATCGAAGGCACGCGTCTTGTCCAAATCCCGTTGCATCGCTGCCTCCGCATTCGCCTGCGCCAGCTGCTTCATTTCGCCCGCATCGTAATTATCGTGGGCCAGTCGAGCATTGTGCTCCTCATCCAGCTGGCTGAGTATACGCAACTGATCCACCTCGCTGCCCTGGCCCAGTTTCTTGGACATGAAGTGAGCATAAAGCTCCGTTTGCGTAATCAAGAAATTGAGTTTGCGCTGCTGCCGCTTCACCTCGATCAGCTCCACATCCTGTTCCCGCTGCTCCTGCGCTCGTAGCGCTTCCAATAGTTCAGCATTTCGCGGGTCAGGCGCTTGGCCCTCCACACCGTCTCCTTCATGGTGCGCTGGGAGTTGAGCGCACGCTGGCGCACAACCTTAGCACACATGCCGGCGACGCGTTTGCAATTGGCCAGCATCTCTTTGTGATTGTTGCTCTTGATGCGCTGCAATCGGCCAGACTCTCCTCTTGTCCTCCTCTTGGTCGTCGTTCGCGGGCAGCGTGTCTCCAAAGCAATACCTACCCAGCTCCGACGGCGGCACCTCGCCCGAGTGTGATGCGCTTCTTCCGCCCACGCCTACGCTGCTTGAGGCCCGCCTGCGCCTCAGCCAGACGCGCCAGCAGTATCTCCTGCTTCGTGCGACGCCGCCGCTTGCGCACTCCAACTGTGGCCTGCTGGCACTCCGCATAGACGTCATGATTGGGCAGCAAGCCACTGCCATAGTAGGCATATTGAGCATTCTGCAAGATCAAAAGAAATTCAAAAAGGCATCATTTAACATTTGGGGCCGTTGACTTACCGTTGGCTTCTTGTAGTAGTTCTTGCGCTGACGCTGCTCCTGTATGTGCTCGCGTAGCAGTTTATGAATTTACTCATCCTCATCGCTCACTCGCTTTATGTATCGCTAAGCAGAGCATCGTAGAGCCATTCCCGATCGGTGGTCAGATCATTGAAATTGTATATTTGCGCCTTGACGGTCTGTCGCGATTATTTAGAGCCGTCCCCCGGCACTAAATGTGCAACGGTTCGGCCATAACGCAGGGATTTGTGTGTGGATAATTTATTTTATATTTGATACAGTTTGCGTAATCCCTTTATTTTTAGTTGGGAAATTTCGGATTGGGGCATGCAATTGATAAGATGCAAATTTCCGTTAAGTTGGCGCTGCACTGGCTGCTTCAAAATGAGATTCGAATGAATCCGGGGACACTCGTTACACACAAGCACATTTAGACGGCCAAACAAATAATATTCTTTTCGGCTCTTGCACTTCATTGTTGTTGTTAGCAGGGTTGCGTGCAGGGCTGCATTCGCTGTGCGCGTAGCAGTGCTGGGCAATACACTCAAAACGAGTAAATAGTTGTCATGCATTTTACACATAATACAAATTACTTTGAATATATGTCCTATACTTTATATACTCTCTTTATAAATGCCATTAGTATTTTGGCAAGCACCTTCCATATATACGCAATAGCGCGCCTGACGCATGCCCATTGTGCTTATGTACTTGCTATGCAGCCCTGCATACAGCGCTTCAATGCATTTATCAATACTGGAGCAACGCAATCAGCTGTTAATAATCTCTTGCAAACCGGGTTAATCAAAACTAGTTGCCAGTCCTCTAAAATGCAATAAGTGTGAATTTATTGCAAAAAGCATGCCAACACCTAAAGATCATCTGCAACAACAACACTGACTAACACTGTAAACAAAGCAACAATAATAAAAATATTACATATATGTGAATGTGTGTGTGCTTGCAAAGTCGGCTGAGCATTCTTTCCAACACTGTCAAGTAATATTCACAATTATTGGATTACCGATTGAAGTTGATTTACTTTTTTTTAAGTTCTCCGTGATTACACCTGAGCAAAATGAGCAATAAACGGGAAAGAACTGCAAAAGGTAACGTAACACGTGAATTACAAAAGAGACAGGAACACCTAATTGAAACTGAACTAGCAACAGTCATGAAAGATACTTATCCCAAGGCGCAATGTCATTTTCTGGTCGTGCCCAAAGAAGATATTTCCAATGTGACTGAGGTAAAACTATAAATAAATAAATAAAAATCAATTCCATTCTCTGTTAACCTCTGACCTCGTTCAGCTGACGGCGGATCACTTGCAGCTGTTGGATCACATGAAGGAGCTGGCAAATCAAATAATCGAACAGCAGAAAGATTTGCCCTCTAGTCACTTTCTGATTGGCTTCAAGATTGATGCGTTTATGGATCGTCTTTGCATGCATGTCATCTCCAATGATTTCTACTCGGAGTCGATGCGGCGTAAAAATCACTGGAACAGCTTCAACACTGCCGTGTTCCTCACCTATCAAACGGATTACGCCCTGCTGCATAGCCAGGGCTTCATTGAGCCAATGCCTGAGGAGGAGACGCAAACGTTGCGAAAATCAAGTGAATTGCGATGCAACCAATGCGATTTTGTTAGCGAGAGTTTGCTGGCTTTCAAGGCTCACCTCTTCACGCATTGGAAGGAGCGAAAAGGCAAGTTTAGGATCAAGGATCAAGTGGATAAACTCACTCGCATGTTGGACGAAACCAAGTTGACGCCAATCGGTAAGGTGATTGAGGATCAATCTCAATGCATTGCTCCGTCCAAGGCGCAGCCAGAGAACTGGCGACAATCGATGGGACAGCAGCAAGGGGATCAACAGTTGCCGCCGGTTCCATATAGAAATTCGTTCGAGAAACACTTTCAGAGGACAGCGTTCCAAAGGCCAGCTGGTGCTCGGGACCATCGAACAAATCCTAATCGTAATCAGTATGCTCCAAATTGGCCGAGGGCAAACCAAAATCCACATATGAACTCGAACAATTCGGTACTTAAACAGCAATTTCAGCATTATCCAAATTTCCACGGTGATCGAATTTACAAAAAAGTTTAGGCTCACAACAGTTCTCGAATCCTGTTAATCAGGGTCAGAATGCGGTCCAGGCCAACAAACCGAAATCATTCAAGAAAAAACCGGCATCGAAAACCAAACCAACAACCAAATAAAAAGTAAAGGAACAAAATGTTTTAAATATATTAAATAGATAATTTCCGTTTATTTTTTTTCTTTTATATAATGAATGCGGTTTTTTATAAAAGTGTTAATCAAATCATGTGCATTTTACCGTGTAATTAAATATACTTTATTATTATTTTGTTACGTTAACCATGGCAAATTTCACATTTAATAAATGTTACACTTGAATTGAATTCAAAATATTTATATATATAGTAATCTGTATATCTGTTTGTATTGGCAAAGACAAAGTAGTTTTTTAGCATCGTTGGCATTAGTTAAAATGTCAACAGAAGTAATCTATTTAACATTAGGGATTTTCCAAATATATATTTAAAGACACATTTCCAGTCTTGAATGCAGAGATAAGTATCAACAGCAGAGTAGTTTGCAGTTGAATAATAATAGTAAGTGAGAACTCTTACAAATATCGCTCAGTTCGGGCTCTTAGGCGTAATACAAAAAAGGCACGTCAGCTATTTTGAAGAAAGTTCAGCTGCATTCACTGACAGTTCGATTTAAAGCTTTTAGTCTGATGGAAGCTGGCGAAGATGTTGTCCAACAATCCGATCGAGCAGCTGTGCTACGTAACGTAAATTGCCCAAGGGCTCAGCTTCATTTCATTGTGTTGCCCAAGGAGAATATTGCTCATGTGACTGCGGTGATTATACATAACATATATATATGTTCCACTAATACCTGTCCGTTGCAATAGCTAATGCCTTGCCTCTGCTGGATCATATGATGGACCTGGCCAATGAAATCAGTGAAAAACAGGAATTGCCCTCGACCAATTTTCAATTTTCTTCAAAATCAACGCATTTATGAGTCGTTTAAACATGCACGTGATTTCTGTTCAAAGTACATGCGTCGCATTAACCACTGGAACACCTACGCCCTGCTGCACACAAACAATGCAATGCACTTATATCACTGGCAACTTCGAGAAGTTTAAGGCGCATTTGCATTACCATTGGAGGAAACGAGAACGCGAGCGAGAGTGACAGCGTCTTCTCGGAATGGATGTGTCAAATTTGAAGTAATCGTTGCGCGAATTGCATTTGCATGGCACTCTCAGCAACTTTTGGGGAGCTGATCAAGCGACGCGATTGGCAGGAATACTCGGTTGTAATTCCCCTAGATCCCCCAATGTGAATTATCAGAAATCTAACCACAAAAATCCAGATTATAAGCCAATTAAGTAATCAAATGCAAATCCTGCTGGTGCTCCTCCATCCAATGCTAATGTCAAACATACTGTTGATTAGCATCAAGATCAGCCAGTCAAAACAGAGCCAGTTTTCAACAAAAAGAAATGGTATAACAAAAACCAAAAATTCGCTTTGTCAAAGTCACAGGAATCCTGTAGAAAAGGCAAAACTATTTTTAATTAATAACTTATATATATTTACTTGGCGAAAATCTTATATTATAATTTTTATATATTATTTATATATATAAATCTATAAGTTAAGAACTATCATTACAAATAATCCATATACTCAAAAACGCACTCGAACTAATAAAAAGCTACAATAAATATCATATGAAACTTGCGCCGCGTCAGCATTGTTTATTATGGACTCAGCCGCAAGTACACACAATCAAATATAGTTTCATCAGCATATTTCGCCAACGCTGAATTCAGCCTGAAGTATCCAAAGCCAACGATCACAGCCAAGGCGAATGACGTAATACAACACACGCTTCCGTCAGAGCATTCCACCAGAGGACCATCGTGGGACCCAAATGGGACAACCGACGTCTCCACCAATAGGACAATAGCGACAAAGCCACAGCGACAAAAGTAACTTCATTTTAGAAAACACCAATTTAATTGTAATTGTGTACGCTTCATATTTTTCCTATTCGCTTCGAATATTCAACAAAATTGTCTAACAATAGACCAAAAAACAGTCTAGCATTTATTTTATTTTGGTTTTAATTCTGTGTTAAATCACTTCTATTTTATTCTATTTTTGTGGTATTGTGACTTTGCCAAAAATGTTTTGTGTATAAAAATAGATGAAAACGAATTATCATTAAATATTTGACACTCGTCTTGTTTGTTTGTTTAAGTCAGGCTTGCAATATTATTCTGCTATTTGGTTTTTTTTTTATTTAATTAATTTAATATTCATCTTTTATTTTTTATACTTTGATACCGAAGGTATCTGCAAACTTTGCAGAACTTCATGACGAGATTCATGAGATTTGAGGTGACCATAATTTCAATCTTGTCGGACAGCTCGTTCTCCACATCCTTCTTGATGCGACGCAGCATGAAGGGTTTGAGTATCATGTGCAGACGAGAGATTTGCCGCTCGTCGATTCCCGTTTTGTTCTCCGCATGCGATTCAATGTCTTTGGAGAACCACTCGTTGAACTCATCTTGCGAATCGAACAACGTTGGCATTATAAAATGCAGCAGCGCCCACAGCTCCGCCATGCTATTTTGTATGGGTGTGCCGCTCAGCAGCAGGCGATTGCGACAATTGAAGCCCAGCAGGAGCTTCCAGCGTTGCGAGGCGGCGCTCTTGATGGCCTGTGCCTCGTCGATGACCATATATTGCCACTTGATGCGATTGAAGTACTTGTAATCGCTGACCACCACTTGGTACGAGGTGATCACCACATGGAAGCTCGCTTCGCGTACTTTGATACCGAAGGTATCTGCAAACTTTGCAGAACTTCATGACGAGATTCATGAGATTTGAGGTGACCATAATTTCAATCTTGTCGGACAGCTCGTTCTCCACATCCTTCTTGATGCGAAGCAGCATGAAGGGTTTGAGTATCATGTGCAGACGAGAGATTTGCCGCTCGTCGATACCCGTTTTGTTCTCCGCATGCGATTCAATGTCTTTGGAGAACCACTCGTTGAACTCATCTTGCGAATCGAACAACGTTGGCATTATAAAATGCAGCAGCGCCCACAGCTCCGCCATGCTATTTTGTATGGGTGTGCCGCTCAGCAGCAGGCGATTGCGACAATTGAAGCCCAGCAGGAG
Source organism: Drosophila cognata (assembly GCA_035041535.1). Classification (NCBI taxonomy): domain Eukaryota; kingdom Metazoa; phylum Arthropoda; class Insecta; order Diptera; family Drosophilidae; genus Drosophila; species Drosophila cognata. The sequence continues at coordinate 23,635 of JAWNLC010000236.1, forward strand.
CTTCCAGCGTTGCGAGGCGGCGCTCTTGATGGCCTGTGCCTCGTCGAGGACCATATATTGCCACTTGATGCGATTGAAGTACTTGTAATCGCTGACCACCACTTGGTACGAGGTGATCACCACATGGAAGCTCGCTTCGCGTGTATGCAAATGCTTCTGATCCCAGAATTTGCGTAGGATTTTGCGCTCGTTGGGTAAACCCCAGTGGGCAACCGCAATGAAGTCGGGCGCAAAACGGGCCATATCCTGCTGCTAGAATGTGAAGTGTGGAGGCGGGCGAGATGATTAGAAACGGGCCCCACACCCCATAAAGCACGACAATGTGGCAGAGGAACGCAATCGATTGCACCGTCTTGCAAAAGGCCCATCTCATCGACTAGAATGCCGCTAATGCCCTGATCATAGATGTTAGCCAGCCAGGTCATGCCCTTGATCTGATAGCCCTTCAGTGTGCCCTTAAACATATTCGGTTGCGGCAAATCCTTCATTTGCTCATGCGCCAGTTGCGGCAACGATTGCTCCAACTCCTGCAGCTGCTCCAACATTTGCTCTCGCTGAATAGGAGCATCGAAGGCACGCGTCTTGTCCAAATCCCGTTGCATCGCTGCCTCCGCATTCGCCTGCGCCAGCTGCTTCATTTCGCCCGCATCGTAATTATCGTGGGCCAGTCGAGCATTGTGCTCCTCATCCAGCTGGCTGAGTATACGCAACTGATCCACCTCGCTGCCCTGGCCCAGTTTCTTGGACATGAAGTGAGCATAAAGCTCCGTTTGCGTAATCAAGAAATTGAGTTTGCGCTGCTGCCGCTTCACCTCGATCAGCTCCACATCCTGTTCCCGCTGCTCCTGCGCTCGTAGCGCTTCCAATAATTCAGCATTTCGCGGGTCAGGCGCTTGGCCCTCCACACCGTCTCCTTCATGGTGCGCTGGGAGTTGAGCGCACGCTGGCGCACAACCTTAGCACACATGCCGGCGACGCGTTTGCAATTGGCCAGCATCTCTTTGTGATTGTTGCTCTTGATGCGCTGCAATCGGCCAGACTCTCCTCTTGTCCTCCTCTTGGTCGTCGTTCGCGGGCAGCGTGTCTCCAAAGCAATACCTACCCAGCTCCGACGGCGGCACCTCGCCCGAGTGTGATGCGCTTCTTCCGCCCACGCCTACGCTGCTTGAGGCCCGCCTGCGCCTCAGCCAGACGCGCCAGCAGTATCTCCTGCTTCGTGCGACGCCGCCGCTTGCGCACTCCAACTGTGGCCTGCTGGCACTCCGCATAGACGTCATGATTGGGCAGCAAGCCACTGCCATAGTAGGCATATTGAGCATTCTGCAAGATCAAAAGAAATTCAAAAAGGCATCATTTAACATTTGGGGCCGTTGACTTACCGTTGGCTTCTTGTAGTAGTTCTTGCGCTGACGCTGCTCCTGTATGTGCTCGCGTAGCAGTTTATGAATTTACTCATCCTCATCGCTCACTCGCTTTATGTATCGCTAAGCAGAGCATCGTAGAGCCATTCCCGATCGGTGGTCAGATCATTGAAATTGTATATTTGCGCCTTGACGGTCTGTCGCGATTATTTAGAGCCGTCCCCCGGCACTAAATGTGCAACGGTTCGGCCATAACGCAGGGATTTGTGTGTGGATAATTTATTTTATATTTGATACAGTTTGCGTAATCCCTTTATTTTTAGTTGGGAAATTTCGGATTGGGGCATGCAATTGATAAGATGCAAATTTCCGTTAAGTTGGCGCTGCACTGGCTGCTTCAAAATGAGATTCGAATGAATCCGGGGACACTCGTTACACACAAGCACATTTAGACGGCCAAACAAATAATATTCTTCTCGGCTCTTGCACTTCATTGTTGTTGTTAGCAGGGTTGCGTGCAGGGCTGCATTAGCTGTGCTCGTAGCAGTGCTGGGCAATACACTCAAAACGAGTAAATAGTTGTCATGCATTTTACACATAATACAAATTACTTTGAATATATGTCATATAGTTTATATACTCTCTTTATAAATGCCATTAGTATTTTGGCAAGCACCTTCCATATATACGCAATAGCGCGCCTGACGCATGCCCATTGTGCTTATGTACTTGCTATGCAGCCCTGCATACAGCGCTTCAATTCATTTATCAATACTGGAGCAACGCAATCAGCTGTTAATAATCTCTTGCAAACCGGGTTAATCAAAACTAGTTGCCAGTCCTCTAAAATGCAATAAGTGTGAATTTATTGCAAAAAGCATGCCAACACCTAAAGATCATCTGCAACAACAACACTGACTAACTCTGTAAACAAAGCAACAATAATAAAAATATTACATATATGTGAATGTGTGTGTGCTTGCAAAGTCGGCTGAGCATTCTTTCCAACACTGTCAAGTAATATTCACAATTATTGGATTACCGATTGAAGTTGATTTACTTTTTTTTGAGTTCTCCGTGATTACACCTGAGCAAAATGAGCAATAAACGGGAAAGAACTGCAAAAGGTAACTTAACACGTGAATTACAAAAGAGACAGGAACACCTAATTGAAACTGAACTAGCAACAGTCATGAAAGATACTTATCCCAAGGCGCAATGTCATTTTCTGGTCGTGCCCAAAGAAGATATTTCCAATGTGACTGAGGTAAAACTATAAATAAATAAATAAAAATCAATTCCATTCTCTGTTAACCTCTGACCTCGTTCAGCTGACGGCGGATCACTTGCAGCTGTTGGATCACATGAAGGAGCTGGCAAATCAAATAATCGAACAGCAGAAAGATTTGCCCTCTAGTCACTTTCTGATTGGCTTCAATATTGATGCGTTTATGGATCGTCTTTGCATGCATGTCATCTCCAATGATTTCTACTCGGAGTCGATGCGACGTAAAAATCACTGGAACAGCTTCAACACTGCCGTGTTCCTCACCTATCAAACGGTTTACGCCCTGCTGCATAGCCAGGGCTTCATTGAGCCAATGCCTGAGGAGGAGACGCAAACGTTGCGAAAATCAAGTGAATTGCGATGCAACCAATGCGATTTTGTTAGCGAGAGTTTGGTGGCTTTCAAGGCTCACCTCTTCACGCATTGGAAGGAGCGAAAAGGCAAGTTTAGGATCAAGGATCAAGTGGATAAACTCACTCGCATGTTGGACGAAACCAAGTTGACGCCAATCGGTAAGGTGATTGAGGATCAATCTCAATGCATTGCTCCGTCCAAGGCGCAGCCAGAGAACTGGCGACAATCGATGGGACAACAGCAAGGGGATCAACAGTTGCCGCCGGTTCCATATAGAAATTCGTTCGAGAAACACTTTCAGAGGACAGCGTTCCAAAGGCCAGCTGGTGCTCGGGACCATCGAACAAATCCTAATCGTAATCAGTATGCTCCAAATTGGCCGAGGGCAAACCAAAATCCACATATGAACTCGAACAATTCGGTACTTAAACAGCAATTTCAGCATTATCCAAATTTCCACGGTGATTATGTGCCAAATAATGTTATCATGCCGCAACAGGCTCCATTTAATGCACTTCATCAATATCCCAACATGAGGCAAGCTGATGCTAATCGGTTTACAGCTCCAAGATCTCAGCATGAACCAAACAAACAAAGCTCACATGCCAACCCCCAAAACATAAACAATATTATTGGAGCAGAGTGTTCTCCCGCCTTTAAACAGCAATGCAACAATTACTCAAACTCGAATTTACAAAAAAGTTTAGGCTCACAACAGTTCTCGAATCCTGTTAATCAGGGTCAGAATGCGGTCCAGGCCAACAAACCGAAATCATTCAAGAAAAAACCGGCATCGAAAACCAAACCAACAACCAAATAAAAAGTAAAGGAACAAAATGTTTTAAATATATTAATTTAGTTGTACAGAATTTTTTCAGCCTTCAAGATAATTTCCGTTTATTTTTTTTCTTTTATATAATGAATGCGATTTTTTATAAAAGTGTTAATCAAATCATGTGCATTTTACCGTGTAATTAAATATACTTTATTATTATTTTGTTACGTTAACGATGGCAAATTTCACATTTAATAAATGTTACACTTGAATTGAATTCAAAATATTTATATATATAGTAATCTGTATATCTGTTTGTATTGGCAAAGACAAAGTAGTTTTTTAGCATCGTTGGCATTAGTTAAAATGTCAACAGAAGTAATCTATTTAACATTAGGGATTTTCCAAATATATATTTAAAGACACATTTCCAGTCTTGAATGCAGAGATAAGTATCAACAGCAGAGTAGTTTGCAGTTGAATAATAATAGTAAGTGAGAACTCTTACAAATATCGCTCAGTTCGGGCTCTTAGGCGTAATACAAAAAAGGCACGTCAGCTATTTTGAAGAAAGTTCAGCTGCATTCACTGACAGTTCGATTTAAAGCTTTTAGTCTGATGGAAGCTGGCGAAGATGTTGTCCAACAATCCGATCGAGCAGCTGTGCTACGTAACGTAAATTGCCCAAGGGCTCAGCTTCATTTCATTGTGTTGCCCAAGGAGAATATTGCTCATGTGACTGCGGTGATTATACATAACATATATATATGTTCCACTAATACCTGCCCGTTGCAATAGCTAATGCCTTGCCTCTGCTGGATCATATGATGGACCTGGCCAATGAAATCAGTGAAAAACAGGAATTGCCCTCGACCAATTTTCAATTTTCTTCAAAATCAACGCATTTATGAGTCGTTTAAACATGCACGTGATTTCTGTTCAAAGTACATGCGTCGCATTAACCACTGGAACACCTACGCCCTGCTGCACACAAACAATGCAATGCACTTATATCACTGGCAACTTCGAGAAGTTTAAGGCGCATTTGCATTACCATTGGAGGAAACGAGAACGCGAGCGAGAGTGACAGCGTCTTCTCGGAATGGATGTGTCAAATTTGAAGTAATCGTTGCGCGAATTGCATTTGCATGGCACTCTCAGCAACTTTTGGGGAGCTGATCAAGCGACGCGATTGGCAGGAATACTCGGTTGTAATTCCCCTAGATCCCCCAATGTGAATTATCAGAAATCTAACCACAAAAATCCAGATTATAAGCCAATTAAGTAATCAAATGCAAATCCTGCTGGTGCTCCTCCATCCAATGCTAATGTCAAACATACTGTTGATTAGCATCAAGATCAGCCAGTCAAAACAGAGCCAGTTTTCAACAAAAAGAAATGGTATAACAAAAACCAAAAATTCGCTTTGTCAAAGTCACAGGAATCCTGTAGAAAAGGCAAAACTATTTTTAATTAATAACTTATATATATTTACTTGGCGAAAATCTTATATTATAATTTTTATATATTATTTATATATATAAATCTATAAGTTAAGAACTATCATTACAAATAATCCATATACTCAAAAACGCACTCGAACTAATAAAAAGCTACAATAAATATCATATGAAACTTGCGCCGCGTCAGCATTGTTTATTATGGACTCAGCCGCAAGTACACACAATCAAATATAGTTTCATCAGCATATTTCGCCAACGCTGAATTCAGCCTGAAGTATCCAAAGCCAACGATCACAGCCAAGGCGAATGACGTAATACAACACACGCTTCCGTCAGAGCATTCCACCAGAGGACCATCGTGGGACCCAAATGGGACAACCGACGTCTCCACCAATAGGACAATAGCGACAAAGCCACAGCGACAAAAGTAACTTCATTTTAGAAAACACCAATTTAATTGTAATTGTGTACGCTTCATATTTTTCCTATTCGCTTCGAATATTCAACAAAATTGTCTAACAATAGACCAAAAAACAGTCTAGCATTTATTTTATTTTGGTTTTAATTCTGTGTTAAATCACTTCTATTTTATTCTATTTTTGTGGTATTGTGACTTTGCCAAAAATGTTTTGTGTATAAAAATAGATGAAAACGAATTATCATTAAATATTTGACACTCGTCTTGTTTGTTTGTTTAAGTCAGGCTTGCAATATTATTCTGCTATTTGGTTTTTTTTTTATTTAATTAATTTAATATTCATCTTTCATTTTTTATACTTTGATACCGAAGGTATCTGCAAACTTTGCAGAACTTCATGACGAGATTCATGAGATTTGAGGTGACCATAATTTCAATCTTGTCGGACAGCTCGTTCTCCACATCCTTCTTGATGCGAAGCAGCATGAAGGGTTTGAGTATCATGTGCAGACGAGAGATTTGCCGCTCGTCGATGCCCGTTTTGTTCTCCGCATGCGATTCAATGTCTTTGGAGAACCACTCGTTGAACTCATCTTGCGAATCGAACAACGTTGGCATTATAAAATGCAGCAGCGCCCACAGCTCCGCCATGCTATTTTGTATGGGTGTGCCGCTCAGCAGCAGGCGATTGCGACAATTGAAGCCCAGCAGGAGCTTCCAGCGTTGCGAGGCGGCGCTCTTGATGGCCTGTGCCTCGTCGAGGACCATATATTGCCACTTGATGCGATTGAAGTACTTGTATTCGCTGACCACCACTTGGTACGAGGTGATCACCACATGGAAGCTCGCTTCGCGTGTATGCAAATGCTTCTGATCCCAGAATTTGCGTAGGATTTTGCGCTCGTTGGGTAAACCCCAGTGGGCAACCGCAATGAAGTCGGGCGCAAAACGGGCCATATCCTGCTGCTAGAATGTGAAGTGTGGAGGCGGGCGAGATGATTAGAAACGGGCCCCACACCCCATAAAGCACGACAATGTGGCAGAGGAACGCAATCGATTGCACCGTCTTGCAAAGGCCCATCTCATCGACTAGAATGCCGCTAATGCCCTGATCATAGATGTTAGCCAGCCAGGTCATGCCCTTGATCTGATAGCCCTTCAGTGTGCCCTTAAACATATTCGGTTGCGGCAAATCCTTCATTTGCTCATGCGCCAGTTGCGGCAACGATTGCTCCAACTCCTGCAGCTGCTCCAACATTTGCTCTCGCTGAATAGGAGCATCGAAGGCACGCGTCTTGTCCAAATCCCGTTGCATCGCTGCCTCCGCATTCGCCTGCGCCAGCTGCTTCATTTCGCCCGCATCGTAATTATCGTGGGCCAGTCGAGCATTGTGCTCCTCATCCAGCTGGCTGAGTATACGCAACTGATCCACCTCGCTGCCCTGGCCCAGTTTCTTGGACATGAAGTGAGCATAAAGCTCCGTTTGCGTAATCAAGAAATTGAGTTTGCGCTGCTGCCGCTTCACCTCGATCAGCTCCACATCCTGTTCCCGCTGCTCCTGCGCTCGTAGCGCTTCCAATAGTTCAGCATTTCGCGGGTCAGGCGCTTGGCCCTCCACACCGTCTCCTTCATGGTGCGCTGGGAGTTGAGCGCACGCTGGCGCACAACCTTAGCACACATGCCGGCGACGCGTTTGCAATTGGCCAGCATCTCTTTGTGATTGTTGCTCTTGATGCGCTGCAATCGGCCAGACTCTCCTCTTGTCCTCCTCTTGGTCGTCGTTCGCGGGCAGCGTGTCTCCAAAGCAATACCTACCCAGCTCCGACGGCGGCACCTCGCCCGAGTGTGATGCGCTTCTTCCGCCCACGCCTACGCTGCTTGAGGCCCGCCTGCGCCTCAGCCAGACGCGCCAGCAGTATCTCCTGCTTCGTGCGACGCCGCCGCTTGCGCACTCCAACTGTGGCCTGCTGGCACTCCGCATAGACGTCATGATTGGGCAGCAAGCCACTGCCATAGTAGGCATATTGAGCATTCTGCAAGATCAAAAGAAATTCAAAAAGGCATCATTTAACATTTGGGGCCGTTGACTTACCGTTGGCTTCTTGTAGTAGTTCTTGCGCTGACGCTGCTCCTGTATGTGCTCGCGTAGCAGTTTATGAATTTACTCATCCTCATCGCTCACTCGCTTTATGTATCGCTAAGCAGAGCATCGTAGAGCCATTCCCGATCGGTGGTCAGATCATTGAAATTGTATATTTGCGCCTTGACGGTCTGTCGCGATTATTTAGAGCCGTCCCCCGGCACTAAATGTGCAACGGTTCGGCCATAACGCAGGGATTTGTGTGTGGATAATTTATTTTATATTTGATACAGTTTGCGTAATCCCTTTATTTTTAGTTGGGAAATTTCGGATTGGGGCATGCAATTGATAAGATGCAAATTTCCGTTAAGTTGGCGCTGCACTGGCTGCTTCAAAATGAGATTCGAATGAATCCGGGGACACTCGTTACACACAAGCACATTTAGACGGCCAAACAAATAATATTCTTTTCGGCTCTTGCACTTCATTGTTGTTGTTAGCAGGGTTGCGTGCAGGGCTGCATTCGCTGTGCGCGTAGCAGTGCTGGGCAATACACTCAAAACGAGTAAATAGTTGTCATGCATTTTACACATAATACAAATTACTTTGAATATATGTCCTATACTTTATATACTCTCTTTATAAATGCCATTAGTATTTTGGCAAGCACCTTCCATATATACGCAATAGCGCGCCTGACGCATGCCCATTGTGCTTATGTACTTGCTATGCAGCCCTGCATACAGCGCTTCAATGCATTTATCAATACTGGAGCAACGCAATCAGCTGTTAATAATCTCTTGCAAACCGGGTTAATCAAAACTAGTTGCCAGTCCTCTAAAATGCAATAAGTGTGAATTTATTGCAAAAAGCATGCCAACACCTAAAGATCATCTGCAACAACAACACTGACTAACACTGTAAACAAAGCAACAATAATAAAAATATTACATATATGTGAATGTGTGTGTGCTTGCAAAGTCGGCTGAGCATTCTTTCCAACACTGTCAAGTAATATTCACAATTATTGGATTACCGATTGAAGTTGATTTACTTTTTTTTAAGTTCTCCGTGATTACACCTGAGCAAAATGAGCAATAAACGGGAAAGAACTGCAAAAGGTAACGTAACACGTGAATTACAAAAGAGACAGGAACACCTAATTGAAACTGAACTAGCAACAGTCATGAAAGATACTTATCCCAAGGCGCAATGTCATTTTCTGGTCGTGCCCAAAGAAGATATTTCCAATGTGACTGAGGTAAAACTATAAATAAATAAATAAAAATCAATTCCATTCTCTGTTAACCTCTGACCTCGTTCAGCTGACGGCGGATCACTTGCAGCTGTTGGATCACATGAAGGAGCTGGCAAATCAAATAATCGAACAGCAGAAAGATTTGCCCTCTAGTCACTTTCTGATTGGCTTCAAGATTGATGCGTTTATGGATCGTCTTTGCATGCATGTCATCTCCAATGATTTCTACTCGGAGTCGATGCGGCGTAAAAATCACTGGAACAGCTTCAACACTGCCGTGTTCCTCACCTATCAAACGGATTACGCCCTGCTGCATAGCCAGGGCTTCATTGAGCCAATGCCTGAGGAGGAGACGCAAACGTTGCGAAAATCAAGTGAATTGCGATGCAACCAATGCGATTTTGTTAGCGAGAGTTTGCTGGCTTTCAAGGCTCACCTCTTCACGCATTGGAAGGAGCGAAAAGGCAAGTTTAGGATCAAGGATCAAGTGGATAAACTCACTCGCATGTTGGACGAAACCAAGTTGACGCCAATCGGTAAGGTGATTGAGGATCAATCTCAATGCATTGCTCCGTCCAAGGCGCAGCCAGAGAACTGGCGACAATCGATGGGACAGCAGCAAGGGGATCAACAGTTGCCGCCGGTTCCATATAGAAATTCGTTCGAGAAACACTTTCAGAGGACAGCGTTCCAAAGGCCAGCTGGTGCTCGGGACCATCGAACAAATCCTAATCGTAATCAGTATGCTCCAAATTGGCCGAGGGCAAACCAAAATCCACATATGAACTCGAACAATTCGGTACTTAAACAGCAATTTCAGCATTATCCAAATTTCCACGGTGATCGAATTTACAAAAAAGTTTAGGCTCACAACAGTTCTCGAATCCTGTTAATCAGGGTCAGAATGCGGTCCAGGCCAACAAACCGAAATCATTCAAGAAAAAACCGGCATCGAAAACCAAACCAACAACCAAATAAAAAGTAAAGGAACAAAATGTTTTAAATATATTAATTTAGTTGTACAGAATTTTTTCAGCCTTCAAGATAATTTCCGTTTATTTTTTTTCTTTTATATAATGAATGCGGTTTTTTATAAAAGTGTTAATCAAATCATGTGCATTTTACCGTGTAATTAAATATACTTTATTATTATTTTGTTACGTTAACCATGGCAAATTTCACATTTAATAAATGTTACACTTGAATTGAATTCAAAATATTTATATATATAGTAATCTGTATATCTGTTTGTATTGGCAAAGACAAAGTAGTTTTTTAGCATCGTTGGCATTAGTTAAAATGTCAACAGAAGTAATCTATTTAACATTAGGGATTTTCCAAATATATATTTAAAGACACATTTCCAGTCTTGAATGCAGAGATAAGTATCAACAGCAGAGTAGTTTGCAGTTGAATAATAATAGTAAGTGAGAACTCTTACAAATATCGCTCAGTTCGGGCTCTTAGGCGTAATACAAAAAAGGCACGTCAGCTATTTTGAAGAAAGTTCAGCTGCATTCACTGACAGTTCGATTTAAAGCTTTTAGTCTGATGGAAGCTGGCGAAGATGTTGTCCAACAATCCGATCGAGCAGCTGTGCTACGTAACGTAAATTGCCCAAGGGCTCAGCTTCATTTCATTGTGTTGCCCAAGGAGAATATTGCTCATGTGACTGCGGTGATTATACATAACATATATATATGTTCCACTAATACCTGCCCGTTGCAATAGCTAATGCCTTGCCTCTGCTGGATCATATGATGGACCTGGCCAATGAAATCAGTGAAAAACAGGAATTGCCCTCGACCAATTTTCAATTTTCTTCAAAATCAACGCATTTATGAGTCGTTTAAACATGCACGTGATTTCTGTTCAAAGTACATGCGTCGCATTAACCACTGGAACACCTACGCCCTGCTGCACACAAACAATGCAATGCACTTATATCACTGGCAACTTCGAGAAGTTTAAGGCGCATTTGCATTACCATTGGAGGAAACGAGAACGCGAGCGAGAGTGACAGCGTCTTCTCGGAATGGATGTGTCAAATTTGAAGTAATCGTTGCGCGAATTGCATTTGCATGGCACTCTCAGCAACTTTTGGGGAGCTGATCAAGCGACGCGATTGGCAGGAATACTCGGTTGTAATTCCCCTAGATCCCCCAATGTGAATTATCAGAAATCTAACCACAAAAATCCAGATTATAAGCCAATTAAGTAATCAAATGCAAATCCTGCTGGTGCTCCTCCATCCAATGCTAATGTCAAACATACTGTTGATTAGCATCAAGATCAGCCAGTCAAAACAGAGCCAGTTTTCAACAAAAAGAAATGGTATAACAAAAACCAAAAATTCGCTTTGTCAAAGTCACAGGAATCCTGTAGAAAAGGCAAAACTATTTTTAATTAATAACTTATATATATTTACTTGGCGAAAATCTTATATTATAATTTTTATATATTATTTATATATATAAATCTATAAGTTAAGAACTATCATTACAAATAATCCATATACTCAAAAACGCACTCGAACTAATAAAAAGCTACAATAAATATCATATGAAACTTGCGCCGCGTCAGCATTGTTTATTATGGACTCAGCCGCAAGTACACACAATCAAATATAGTTTCATCAGCATATTTCGCCAACGCTGAATTCAGCCTGAAGTATCCAAAGCCAACGATCACAGCCAAGGCGAATGACGTAATACAACACACGCTTCCGTCAGAGCATTCCACCAGAGGACCATCGTGGGACCCAAATGGGACAACCGACGTCTCCACCAATAGGACAATAGCGACAAAGCCACAGCGACAAAAGTAACTTCATTTTAGAAAACACCAATTTAATTGTAATTGTGTACGCTTCATATTTTTCCTATTCGCTTCGAATATTCAACAAAATTGTCTAACAATAGACCAAAAAACAGTCTAGCATTTATTTTATTTTGGTTTTAATTCTGTGTTAAATCACTTCTATTTTATTCTATTTTTGTGGTATTGTGACTTTGCCAAAAATGTTTTGTGTATAAAAATAGATGAAAACGAATTATCATTAAATATTTGACACTCGTCTTGTTTGTTTGTTTAAGTCAGGCTTGCAATATTATTCTGCTATTTGGTTTTTTTTTTTATTTAATTAATTTAATATTCATCTTTTATTTTTTATACTTTGATACCGAAGGTATCTGCAAACTTTGCAGAACTTCATGACGAGATTCATGAGATTTGAGGTGACCATAATTTCAATCTTGTCGGACAGCTCGTTCTCCACATCCTTCTTGATGCGACGCAGCATGAAGGGTTTGAGTATCATGTGCAGACGAGAGATTTGCCGCTCGTCGATTCCCGTTTTGTTCTCCGCATGCGATTCAATGTCTTTGGAGAACCACTCGTTGAACTCATCTTGCGAATCGAACAACGTTGGCATTATAAAATGCAGCAGCGCCCACAGCTCCGCCATGCTATTTTGTATGGGTGTGCCGCTCAGCAGCAGGCGATTGCGACAATTGAAGCCCAGCAGGAGCTTCCAGCGTTGCGAGGCGGCGCTCTTGATGGCCTGTGCCTCGTCGATGACCATATATTGCCACTTGATGCGATTGAAGTACTTGTAATCGCTGACCACCACTTGGTACGAGGTGATCACCACATGGAAGCTCGCTTCGCGTACTTTGATACCGAAGGTATCTGCAAACTTTGCAGAACTTCATGACGAGATTCATGAGATTTGAGGTGACCATAATTTCAATCTTGTCGGACAGCTCGTTCTCCACATCCTTCTTGATGCGAAGCAGCATGAAGGGTTTGAGTATCATGTGCAGACGAGAGATTTGCCGCTCGTCGATGCCCGTTTTGTTCTCCGCATGCGATTCAATGTCTTTGGAGAACCACTCGTTGAACTCATCTTGCGAATCGAACAACGTTGGCATTATAAAATGCAGCAGCGCCCACAGCTCCGCCATGCTATTTTGTATGGGTGTGCCGCTCAGCAGCAGGCGATTGCGACAATTGAAGCCCAGCAGGAGCTTCCAGCGTTGCGAGGCGGCGCTCTTGATGGCCTGTGCCTCGTCGAGGACCATATATTGCCACTTGATGCGATTGAAGTACTTGTAATCGCTGACCACCACTTGGTACGAGGTGATCACCACATGGAAGCTCGCTTCGCGTGTATGCAAATGCTTCTGATCCCAGAATTTGCGTAGGATTTTGCGCTCGTTGGGTAAACCCCAGTGGGCAACCGCAATGAAGTCGGGCGCAAAACGGGCCATATCCTGCTGCTAGAATGTGAAGTGTGGAGGCGGGCGAGATGATTAGAAACGGGCCCCACACCCCATAAAGCACGACAATGTGGCAGAGGAACGCAATCGATTGCACCGTCTTGCAAAGGCCCATCTCATCGACTAGAATGCCGCTAATGCCCTGATCATAGATGTTAGCCAGCCAGGTCATGCCCTTGATCTGATAGCCCTTCAGTGTGCCCTTAAACATATTCGGTTGCGGCAAATCCTTCATTTGCTCATGCGCCAGTTGCGGCAACGATTGCTCCAACTCCTGCAGCTGCTCCAACATTTGCTCTCGCTGAATAGGAGCATCGAAGGCACGCGTCTTGTCCAAATCCCGTTGCATCGCTGCCTCCGCATTCGCCTGCGCCAGCTGCTTCATTTCGCCCGCATCGTAATTATCGTGGGCCAGTCGAGCATTGTGCTCCTCATCCAGCTGGCTGAGTATACGCAACTGATCCACCTCGCTGCCCTGGCCCAGTTTCTTGGACATGAAGTGAGCATAAAGCTCCGTTTGCGTAATCAAGAAATTGAGTTTGCGCTGCTGCCGCTTCACCTCGATCAGCTCCACATCCTGTTCCCGCTGCTCCTGCGCTCGTAGCGCTTCCAATAATTCAGCATTTCGCGGGTCAGGCGCTTGGCCCTCCACACCGTCTCCTTCATGGTGCGCTGGGAGTTGAGCGCACGCTGGCGCACAACCTTAGCACACATGCCGGCGACGCGTTTGCAATTGGCCAGCATCTCTTTGTGATTGTTGCTCTTGATGCGCTGCAATCGGCCAGACTCTCCTCTTGTCCTCCTCTTGGTCGTCGTTCGCGGGCAGCGTGTCTCCAAAGCAATACCTACCCAGCTCCGACGGCGGCACCTCGCCCGAGTGTGATGCGCTTCTTCCGCCCACGCCTACGCTGCTTGAGGCCCGCCTGCGCCTCAGCCAGACGCGCCAGCAGTATCTCCTGCTTCGTGCGACGCCGCCGCTTGCGCACTCCAACTGTGGCCTGCTGGCACTCCGCATAGACGTCATGATTGGGCAGCAAGCCACTGCCATAGTAGGCATATTGAGCATTCTGCAAGATCAAAAGAAATTCAAAAAGGCATCATTTAACATTTGGGGCCGTTGACTTACCGTTGGCTTCTTGTAGTAGTTCTTGCGCTGACGCTGCTCCTGTATGTGCTCGCGTAGCAGTTTATGAATTTACTCATCCTCATCGCTCACTCGCTTTATGTATCGCTAAGCAGAGCATCGTAGAGCCATTCCCGATCGGTGGTCAGATCATTGAAATTGTATATTTGCGCCTTGACGGTCTGTCGCGATTATTTAGAGCCGTCCCCCGGCACTAAATGTGCAACGGTTCGGCCATAACGCAGGGATTTGTGTGTGGATAATTTATTTTATATTTGATACAGTTTGCGTAATCCCTTTATTTTTAGTTGGGAAATTTCGGATTGGGGCATGCAATTGATAAGATGCAAATTTCCGTTAAGTTGGCGCTGCACTGGCTGCTTCAAAATGAGATTCGAATGAATCCGGGGACACTCGTTACACACAAGCACATTTAGACGGCCAAACAAATAATATTCTTTTCGGCTCTTGCACTTCATTGTTGTTGTTAGCAGGGTTGCGTGCAGGGCTGCATTCGCTGTGCGCGTAGCAGTGCTGGGCAATACACTCAAAACGAGTAAATAGTTGTCATGCATTTTACACATAATACAAATTACTTTGAATATATGTCCTATACTTTATATACTCTCTTTATAAATGCCATTAGTATTTTGGCAAGCACCTTCCATATATACGCAATAGCGCGCCTGACGCATGCCCATTGTGCTTATGTACTTGCTATGCAGCCCTGCATACAGCGCTTCAATGCATTTATCAATACTGGAGCAACGCAATCAGCTGTTAATAATCTCTTGCAAACCGGGTTAATCAAAACTAGTTGCCAGTCCTCTAAAATGCAATAAGTGTGAATTTATTGCAAAAAGCATGCCAACACCTAAAGATCATCTGCAACAACAACACTGACTAACACTGTAAACAAAGCAACAATAATAAAAATATTACATATATGTGAATGTGTGTGTGCTTGCAAAGTCGGCTGAGCATTCTTTCCAACACTGTCAAGTAATATTCACAATTATTGGATTACCGATTGAAGTTGATTTACTTTTTTTTAAGTTCTCCGTGATTACACCTGAGCAAAATGAGCAATAAACGGGAAAGAACTGCAAAAGGTAACGTAACACGTGAATTACAAAAGAGACAGGAACACCTAATTGAAACTGAACTAGCAACAGTCATGAAAGATACTTATCCCAAGGCGCAATGTCATTTTCTGGTCGTGCCCAAAGAAGATATTTCCAATGTGACTGAGGTAAAACTATAAATAAATAAATAAAAATCAATTCCATTCTCTGTTAACCTCTGACCTCGTTCAGCTGACGGCGGATCACTTGCAGCTGTTGGATCACATGAAGGAGCTGGCAAATCAAATAATCGAACAGCAGAAAGATTTGCCCTCTAGTCACTTTCTGATTGGCTTCAAGATTGATGCGTTTATGGATCGTCTTTGCATGCATGTCATCTCCAATGATTTCTACTCGGAGTCGATGCGACGTAAAAATCACTGGAACAGCTTCAACACTGCCGTGTTCCTCACCTATCAAACGGATTACGCCCTGCTGCATAGCCAGGGCTTCATTGAGCCAATGCCTGAGGAGGAGACGCAAACGTTGCGAAAATCAAGTGAATTGCGATGCAACCAATGCGATTTTGTTAGCGAGAGTTTGCTGGCTTTCAAGGCTCACCTCTTCACGCATTGGATGGAGCGAAAAGGCAAGTTTAGGATCAAGGATCAAGTGGATAAACTCACTCGCATGTTGGACGAAACCAAGTTGACGCCAATCGGTAAGGTGATTGAGGATCAATCTCAATGCATTGCTCCGTCCAAGGCGCAGCCAGAGAACTGGCGACAATCGATGGGACAGCAGCAAGGGGATCAACAGTTGCCGCCGGTTCCATATAGAAATTCGTTCGAGAAACACTTTCAGAGGACAGCGTTCCAAAGGCCAGCTGGTGCTCGGGACCATCGAACAAATCCTAATCGTAATCAGTATGCTCCAAATTGGCCGAGGGCAAACCAAAATCCACATATGAACTCGAACAATTCGGTACTTAAACAGCAATTTCAGCATTATCCAAATTTCCACGGTGATCGAATTTACAAAAAAGTTTAGGCTCACAACAGTTCTCGAATCCTGTTAATCAGGGTCAGAATGCGGTCCAGGCCAACAAACCGAAATCATTCAAGAAAAAACCGGCATCGAAAACCAAACCAACAACCAAATAAAAAGTAAAGGAACAAAATGTTTTAAATATATTAATTTAGTTGTACAGAATTTTTTCAGCCTTCAAGATAATTTCCGTTTATTTTTTTTCTTTTATATAATGAATGCGGTTTTTTATAAAAGTGTTAATCAAATCATGTGCATTTTACCGTGTAATTAAATATACTTTATTATTATTTTGTTACGTTAACCATGGCAAATTTCACATTTAATAAATGTTACACTTGAATTGAATTCAAAATATTTATATATATAGTAATCTGTATATCTGTTTGTATTGGCAAAGACAAAGTAGTTTTTTAGCATCGTTGGCATTAGTTAAAATGTCAACAGAAGTAATCTATTTAACATTAGGGATTTTCCAAATATATATTTAAAGACACATTTCCAGTCTTGAATGCAGAGATAAGTATCAACAGCAGAGTAGTTTGCAGTTGAATAATAATAGTAAGTGAGAACTCTTACAAATATCGCTCAGTTCGGGCTCTTAGGCGTAATACAAAAAAGGCACGTCAGCTATTTTGAAGAAAGTTCAGCTGCATTCACTGACAGTTCGATTTAAAGCTTTTAGTCTGATGGAAGCTGGCGAAGATGTTGTCCAACAATCCGATCGAGCAGCTGTGCTACGTAACGTAAATTGCCCAAGGGCTCAGCTTCATTTCATTGTGTTGCCCAAGGAGAATATTGCTCATGTGACTGCGGTGATTATACATAACATATATATATGTTCCACTAATACCTGCCCGTTGCAATAGCTAATGCCTTGCCTCTGCTGGATCATATGATGGACCTGGCCAATGAAATCAGTGAAAAACAGGAATTGCCCTCGACCAATTTTCAATTTTCTTCAAAATCAACGCATTTATGAGTCGTTTAAACATGCACGTGATTTCTGTTCAAAGTACATGCGTCGCATTAACCACTGGAACACCTACGCCCTGCTGCACACAAACAATGCAATGCACTTATATCACTGGCAACTTCGAGAAGTTTAATGCGCATTTGCATTACCATTGGAGGAAACGAGAACGCGAGCGAGAGTGACAGCGTCTTCTCGGAATGGATGTGTCAAATTTGAAGTAATCGTTGCGCGAATTGCATTTGCATGGCACTCTCAGCAACTTTTGGGGAGCTGATCAAGCGACGCGATTGGCAGGAATACTCGGTTGTAATTCCCCTAGATCCCCCAATGTGAATTATCAGAAATCTAACCACAAAAATCCAGATTATAAGCCAATTAAGTAATCAAATGCAAATCCTGCTGGTGCTCCTCCATCCAATGCTAATGTCAAACATACTGTTGATTAGCATCAAGATCAGCCAGTCAAAACAGAGCCAGTTTTCAACAAAAAGAAATGGTATAACAAAAACCAAAAATTCGCTTTGTCAAAGTCACAGGAATCCTGTAGAAAAGGCAAAACTATTTTTAATTAATAACTTATATATATTTACTTGGCGAAAATCTTATATTATAATTTTTATATATTATTTATATATATAAATCTATAAGTTAAGAACTATCATTACAAATAATCCATATACTCAAAAACGCACTCGAACTAATAAAAAGCTACAATAAATATCATATGAAACTTGCGCCGCGTCAGCATTGTTTATTATGGACTCAGCCGCAAGTACACACAATCAAATATAGTTTCATCAGCATATTTCGCCAACGCTGAATTCAGCCTGAAGTATCCAAAGCCAACGATCACAGCCAAGGCGATCGACGTAATACAACACACGCTTCCGTCAGAGCATTCCACCAGAGGACCATCGTGGGACCCAAATGGGACAACCGACGTCTCCACCAATAGGACAATAGCGACAAAGCCACAGCGACAAAAGTAACTTCATTTTAGAAAACACCAATTTAATTGTAATTGTGTACGCTTCATATTTTTCCTATTCGCTTCGAATATTCAACAAAATTGTCTAACAATAGACCAAAAAACAGTCTAGCATTTATTTTATTTTGGTTTTAATTCTGTGTTAAATCACTTCTATTTTATTCTATTTTTGTGGTATTGTGACTTTGCCAAAAATGTTTTGTGTATAAAAATAGATGAAAACGAATTATCATTAAATATTTGACACTCGTCTTGTTTGTTTGTTTAAGTCAGGCTTGCAATATTATTCTGCTATTTGGTTTTTTTTTTATTTAATTAATTTAATATTCATCTTTTATTTTTTATACTTTGATACCGAAGGTATCTGCAAACTTTGCAGAACTTCATGACGAGATTCATGAGATTTGAGGTGACCATAATTTCAATCTTGTCGGACAGCTCGTTCTCCACATCCTTCTTGATGCGACGCAGCATGAAGGGTTTGAGTATCATGTGCAGACGAGAGATTTGCCGCTCGTCGATTCCCGTTTTGTTCTCCGCATGCGATTCAATGTCTTTGGAGAACCACTCGTTGAACTCATCTTGCGAATCGAACAACGTTGGCATTATAAAATGCAGCAGCGCCCACAGCTCCGCCATGCTATTTTGTATGGGTGTGCCGCTCAGCAGCAGGCGATTGCGACAATTGAAGCCCAGCAGGAGCTTCCAGCGTTGCGAGGCGGCGCTCTTGATGGCCTGTGCCTCGTCGAGGACCATATATTGCCACTTGATGCGATTGAAGTACTTGTAATCGCTGACCACCACTTGGTACGAGGTGATCACCACATGGAAGCTCGCTTCGCGTGTATGCAAATGCTTCTCATCCCAGAATTTGCGTAGGATTTTGCGCTCGTTGGGTAAACCCCAGTGGGCAACCGCAATGAAGTCGGGCGCAAAACGGGCCATATCCTGCTGCTAGAATGTGAAGTGTGGAGGCGGGCGAGATGATTAGAAACGGGCCCCACACCCCATAAAGCACGACAATGTGGCAGAGGAACGCAATCGATTGCACCGTCTTGCAAAGGCCCATCTCATCGACTAGAATGCCGCTAATGCCCTGATCATAGATGTTAGCCAGCCAGGTCATGCCCTTGATCTGATAGCCCTTCAGTGTGCCCTTAAACATATTCGGTTGCGGCAAATCCTTCATTTGCTCATGCGCCAGTTGCGGCAACGATTGCTCCAACTCCTGCAGCTGCTCCAACATTTGCTCTCGCTGAATAGGAGCATCGAAGGCACGCGTCTTGTCCAAATCCCGTTGCATCGCTGCCTCCGCATTCGCCTGCGCCAGCTGCTTCATTTCGCCCGCATCGTAATTATCGTGGGCCAGTCGAGCATTGTGCTCCTCATCCAGCTGGCTGAGTATACGAAACTGATCCACCTCGCTGCCCTGGCCCAGTTTCTTGGACATGAAGTGAGCATAAAGCTCCGTTTGCGTAATCAAGAAATTGAGTTTGCGCTGCTGCCGCTTCACCTCGATCAGCTCCACATCCTGTTCCCGCTGCTCCTGCGCTCGTAGCGCTTCCAATAGTTCAGCATTTCGCGGGTCAGGCGCTTGGCCCTCCACACCGTCTCCTTCATGGTGCGCTGGGAGTTGAGCGCACGCTGGCGCACAACCTTAGCACACATGCCGGCGACGCGTTTGCAATTGGCCAGCATCTCTTTGTGATTGTTGCTCTTGATGCGCTGCAATCGGCCAGACTCTCCTCTTGTCCTCCTCTTGGTCGTCGTTCGCGGGCAGCGTGTCTCCAAAGCAATACCTACCCAGCTCCGACGGCGGCACCTCGCCCGAGTGTGATGCGCTTCTTCCGCCCACGCCTACGCTGCTTGAGGCCCGCCTGCGCCTCAGCCAGACGCGCCAGCAGTATCTCCTGCTTCGTGCGACGCCGCCGCTTGCGCACTCCAACTGTGGCCTGCTGGCACTCCGCATAGACGTCATGATTGGGCAGCAAGCCACTGCCATAGTAGGCATATTGAGCATTCTGCAAGATCAAAAGAAATTCAAAAAGGCATCATTTAACATTTGGGGCCGTTGACTTACCGTTGGCTTCTTGTAGTAGTTCTTGCGCTGACGCTGCTCCTGTATGTGCTCGCGTAGCAGTTTATGAATTTACTCATCCTCATCGCTCACTCGCTTTATGTATCGCTAAGCAGAGCATCGTAGAGCCATTCCCGATCGGTGGTCAGATCATTGAAATTGTATATTTGCGCCTTGACGGTCTGTCGCGATTATTTAGAGCCGTCCCCCGGCACTAAATGTGCAACGGTTCGGCCATAACGCAGGGATTTGTGTGTGGATAATTTATTTTATATTTGATACAGTTTGCGTAATCCCTTTATTTTTAGTTGGGAAATTTCGGATTGGGGCATGCAATTGATAAGATGCAAATTTCCGTTAAGTTGGCGCTGCACTGGCTGCTTCAAAATGAGATTCGAATGAATCCGGGGACACTCGTTACACACAAGCACATTTAGACGGCCAAACAAATAATATTCTTCTCGGCTCTTGCACTTCATTGTTGTTGTTAGCAGGGTTGCGTGCAGGGCTGCATTAGCTGTGCTCGTAGCAGTGCTGGGCAATACACTCAAAACGAGTAAATAGTTGTCATGCATTTTACACATAATACAAATTACTTTGAATATATGTCATATAGTTTATATACTCTCTTTATAAATGCCATTAGTATTTTGGCAAGCACCTTCCATATATACGCAATAGCGCGCCTGACGCATGCCCATTGTGCTTATGTACTTGCTATGCAGCCCTGCATACAGCGCTTCAATGCATTTATCAATACTGGAGCAACGCAATCAGCTGTTAATAATCTCTTGCAAACCGGGTTAATAAAAACTAGTCGCCTAAAGATCATCTGCAGCAACAACACTGACTAATATTGTAAACAAAGCAACAATAATTGTTTGTGTAGAATTTGAAGGAAAGCAGTCAGCACGTAAACTGACTACTAAAGGGCTTCGCAACTAGCACTTGTAACTAGTTGGACTACGAAGAGTGAGGTCCTTCGCTGCGCACAGTAAGTGCGATGGTAGAAGTGTAGGATGAAGTCAAACTCGCGGAATTGAGGAGTAGATTCGAACTGAGCTCCTCTGACGAGCAGGCCTTTATTTATACATAATTCTTAAACATAAAAACACATTATGTAGCAATTCTTAAGTCTAAGTACATTCAGAAAAATACATAACGCGGCACTTTCTCGAGTGACTTTGTTTCTCATCCAAGTGCAGCGACCTCAGTGTAATTTGATATCTGCAGCGTACGCACAAGTGGCTTATGATTTGAGTGTAGATTTATATGAACCTAAACAATAATAAAAAGATTACACATATGTGAATGTGTGTGTGCTTCCAAAGCCGGCTGAGCATTCTTTCCAACACTGTCAAATAATATTCACAATTATTGGATTGCCGAATGAAGTTGATTTAGTTTCTTTTAAGTTCTCCGTGATTACACCTGAGCTAAATGGGCAATAAACGGGAAACAACTGCAAAAGGTAGCTTAACACGTGAATTACAAAAGAGACAGGAACACCTAATTGACACTGAACTAGCAACAGTTATGAAAGATACTTATCCCAAGGCGCAATATCATTATTTCCAATGTGAGTGAGGTAAAACTATAAATAAATAAATAAAAATCAATTCCATTCTCTGTTAATCTCTGACCTCGTTCAGCTGACGGCGGATCACTTGCAGCTGTTGGATCACATGAAAGAGCTGGCAAATCAAATAATCGAAGAGCAGAAAGATTTGCCGTCTAGTCACTTTCTGATTGGCTTCAAGATCGATGCGTTAATGGATCGTCTTTGCATGTCATCTCCACTGATTTCTACTCGGAGTTCATGCGACGTAAAAAGCACTGGAACAGCTTCAACACTGCCTTGATCCTCACCTATAAAACGGTTTACGCCCTGCTGCGATGCGATTTTGTTAGCGAGAGTTTGGTGGCTTTGAAGGCTCACCTCTTCACGCATTGGACGGAGCGAGAAGGCAAGTTTAGGATTAAAGATCAAGTGGAAAAACTCACTCGCATTATGGAAGAAACCAAGTTGACGCCAATCGCAAAGGTGCTGGCGACAATCGATGGGACAGCAGCAGGGGGATCAACAGTTGCCGCCGGGTCCATATAGAAATTCGTTCGAGAAACACTTTCAGTGGACAGCGTTCCAAAGGCCAGCTGGTGCTCGAGACCATCAACCAGATCCTAATCGTAATCAGCATGCTCCAAATTGGCCGAGGTCCAACCAAAATCCACATATGAACTCGAACAATTCGGTACTTAAACAGCAATGTCAGCATTATCCAAATTACCGTGTTGATTATGTGCCAAATAATGTTAACATGCTGCAGCAGGCTCCATTTAATACACTTCATCAATATCTCAACATGAGGCAAGCTGATGCTAATCGGTTTACAGCTCCAAGATCTCAGCATGAACCAAACAAACAAAGCTCACATGCCAACCCCCAAAACATAAACAATATTATTGGAGCAGAGTGTTCTCCCGCCTTTAAACAGCAAGGCAACAATTACTCAAACTCGAATTTACAAAAAAGTTTAGGCTCACAACAGTTCTCGAATCCTGTTAATCAGGGTCAGAATGCGATCCAGGCCAACAAACCGAAATCATTCAAGAAAAAACCGGCATCGAAAACCAAACCAACAACCAAATAAAAAGTAAAGGAACAAAATGTTTTAAATATATTTATTTAGTTGTACAGAATTTTTCAGCCTTTAAGATAATTTCCATTTATTTTTTTCTTTTATATAATGAATGCGGTTTTTTATAAAAGTGTTAATCAAATCATGTGCATTTTACCGTGTAATTAAATGTACTTTATTATTATTTTGTTACCTTAAAGATGGCAAATTTTACATTTAATAAATGTTACACTTGAATTGATTTCAAAATATTTATATATATAGTAATTTGTATATCTGTTTGTATTGGCAAAGACAAAGTAGTTTTTTAGCATCGTTGGCATTAGTTAAAATGTCAACAGAAGTAATCTATTTAACATTAGGGATTTTCCAAAATATATTTAAAGACACATTTCCAGTCTTGAATGCAGAGATAAGTAGCAACAGCAGTGTAGTTTGCAGTTGAATAATAACTTACAAATATCGCTCAGTTCGGGTTCTTATACAAAAGAGGCACGTCAGCTATTTTGAAGAAAGTAAACTTTTGTTATGCGAAGCTAAGCAGGCAATTCTCGAAGCAGTGTGACGTCACAAACGCTGATTTTTGAGTAGCGGACATGGGCAAACTGCAACAATAGCAATCTTCTTTATTTATTCTTTATTATGGGTGAGCGATCAACGTTTTCAGCAGTGTTCAGCTGCATTCACTGACAGTTCGATTTAAACTTTTAGTCTGATTACTTATTTGACTGCTGTTTGATTTACTATTGTTTTTTTTTTTCAAAAGCAAGAGAATGATGTAGAATTTCTACGAGGCCTCTTGGCCCGGAAAATGGAAGCTGGCGAAGATGTTGTCCTACAATCCGATCGAGCAGCTGTGCTGCTTAACGTAAATTGCCCAAGGGCTCAGCTTCATTTCAGTGTGTTGCCCAAGGAGAATATTGCTCATGTGACTGCGGTGATTATACATAACATATACAGTGAGCGACAGCTCGAATAAAGCAGTGTTAAAGAAAAAACATAATTGCCTGCCATAAACTAATTATTCATTATTTTTCAAAAATTCCAAAAACCGATGGTAGGTACATGTATTAACCACCAATATGAATGGATGACCCTCATAAACTGAGGTTTCCCCACCTGCTAGGTAGGATTATGTAAAAATGTAGCCTATTTTTAGGTGACAGCTTATTTGGATCAGGTACATTGTGGACACCTGGGAGCCATAGAACCCGGATTTTTTACCTAAAGTTGAGTATTTTCGGAATAAATAGATCAATACTTCGTAGCCAGTTTAGTTATATCCTGCATCCCGAGTTCAATAAGCCCACAAGGACTATGGACAAACGGACTACCATTGAACAACGGAAACTCATCCTGGAACACCATAAGAACGGATATTCACATCGCCAAATAGCTGAAATGGTCAATCTGAGCAACTCAACCACGTATAACATCATTCGGCGCTTCGTCGACGCAAATTGGATTTAGGGCAAGGGCATAATGGCACCAAACCCGCTTTTCACCGAAGACGAGGATCGGAGGATCATTAGGAAAATAAGGGCAAATCCCAAGCTATTGACTCCAAAAATGACTCAACAGGTGCAGGATAAAATGGGGAAAAAGTGCTGTGTGGAAACTGTACGCCAGGTCCTGCGCAAACATGACTTAAATGCCCGAGCACCACGGAAAAAGTCCTTTATAAGCGCACCAAATTAAGGGACTAGGATGACGGTGTCCAAAACCCACTTGGACAAGGATCTGGAGTTTTGGAACACAGTCATATTTGGAGATGAGTCCAAATTCATCATTTTTGGCTCGGACGGACGGAATTATGTGTCCAAGTGGGTTTTGGCGACCGTCATCCTAGACTTATGGCAGGCAATTGCGTTTTTTCTTTAACACTGCTTTATTCGAGCTGTCGCTCACTGTATATAAGTTAAGAACAAATATTCCTATTCAACAATATAACCAAAATCATCGCAAATACACTACAGTAAATAACATTCGGATCTTGCGCCGACACGTGCCTTCGCCAGCGTATTGTACAAGAAGTCCATCGTGGGACCCAAACGGACAACCGACACCACCACCAATGGGACAGCAGCGACAAAGCTACAGCGGCACAGCTACAACGCCAAGACGTCAGCAGAATGCAGCAACCCAACGTTTCATTATAAGTAATAACATTGCATAAATTCAGTTCCTATAAATCACGAATAAGAACAAGTTGTATTTTTTTGATAAAAGAATAAAGAAACCTTTTAATTGGCGCCCGAGCAGGGACCGGTACGCAGTCATAGGCAATTCGCGAGTTATAAAAGTGAATTAAAAACCGCGCCTCGTTATACATAATCTCGCGAGAAAAGCCTAATAGGCCAGTGTCAGTGCCACGTTCAAATCGAAACTGCCTCAAGGAGCCGCAGACGCGAACAAAAAAAGTGCATGTTCTATCAAAAGCGCCTCAAGTAGCCGCAGATAAGAACAAGATCAATAAAAAATATCGAAGTGCAAGACTGTGTACCGGTGCCAAAAAAATACCGCCGACAACCCTGTAGTGTCTGTCCGCAGGGTACCGCAAGCTAAAGTGTCTGGAGGAACCCGAGTCACCCATTCCGACTCAAAATCGTCGTGGGACAAAAAGGATCAATTCCAAAGGATCGTCGCGGCAGATTCGCCGGGATGATAACTATATTGTAAGCATAGAAAATAAGAAAACATTTTTGAAAAGAAAAAAAGTTTGTAAAGAAAAAATTTAAAATTAAAGTAAAACAAAGAATAATCATAAAAAGAATTTTCAAAATAAGAAAAATAAATTAGAAAAAAAGAAGCAAATTTGAAAAAAAAAACAAAGAATAATCATAAAAAGAATTCTTAAAATTAGAAAAATAAATTAGAACATAAGCAGCGTATTTGAAAAAAAAAAATATAAAAACACTTAGAGGTAATCATAAAGAGAAGATTCCTAACAATCTAAAAATATTATATAAATATATTTTCCCACATTGCTTCCCCGTACTGAAACAGTTAATTTCCGAATCCCTAGCCAACATGAGGCTAGGAACAGCTAGCACTAGTTCCCAAAGAAACGCCCAAATAAGTACAAGCCAATCCCTTAAGGACACGATAATATCACTAATAAAAGAAACGCTTCAAGGAGGCGAAATAATACATCAAGCAGTAGGTAGCGAAGGCAACGACCTTCTATTTGACATCCCATTTATTCGTCCATCAGGGGAGGAACCAGAAAAAGTTCCCGAAATAACACGACTGATCAGAGAGTTTTCAGGAGACCGAACAGCATTCGGTTCGTGGAAAAAAAATGTGGATAGAATAATGGCAATTTATAATGGCCAAGAGGAGACTTACAAATACTATTTAGCAACTTTGGCAATTCGAAATAAAATAATAGGAGAAGCAGATGAAGTGCTTGAATCCTATAGCGCTCCCATGAATTGGAAGGCAATTTCCAAGTGCCTCACTGAACATCACGCTGATAGGAGAGACCTAAAAACTCTCGAATATCAAATGTTCTCCTTAACTCAAGGACGTCTGTCCGTGCAAGAATTTTATCAAATGGTATACCGCCAACTCTCTGTGATCCTCAATCAAATAAGCGTGCAAGAAGACGCACCTGAGGTAGTTAGAGCTCTAACGAACAACTATCGAGGCAAAGCTCTGGATACGTTCGTGCGAGGTCTAAACGGAGACTTACCAAGACTCTTAGCAATCAAAGAGTCAAGAGATCTCAGTCATGTCTTACACCTGTACAACCTGGTGGAAAACCAAGAGCACAGAAATGCCTTTATACCTAAAATAAAACAACAAATTCCACACTTACCACCCAGAAACTATATTCCAGGACGACAGCTAGGTAAACCACCACAAGCCAATAATTTCGGACACTGGAGAAATTTCGAGCCTAAACTTTACCATACCCCTCGACCAAATATGACTTATCAAATGACACGTCCTAGACATTTTCCCCAAACACAACAATACACATTGCAACAATTTTTCAGTCCTAAACAGACTTACCAAGCGCCTCCGCGCCCAGTCTTCCCAAAACCAGAGCCAAAACCAGTACCAATGGAGATAGATCCCTCCATCAGAAGTAGAAATTTTAACTACATGAACAAACCACGCCCAAAAAATTTCGCGGGCAAACATCCACTCAGCGCATCTGGCGGAAAGCCACCAAAAATTTAACGACAATTTCATATCGCAACGGAAACACCTGAAGAACAGTTCGAGCAATCAAATCCCCACGTCATGTATAACGAAGAACAAGCTTATTTCGAAGCCGCTGGCTTGCAGAAAGCCTACAATCTACCTGACAAGGGAGAATGCGAAGTCGGTTACGAATACCAACCTACAATAGTTGACGCTTCAGACATTCATTTTTTAGATTAAATGGTTCCTCTTTGCCCTATTTTCAGTGAATAACGAGGAACGTCACTTCACTTAACTTTCTAATTGACACAGGTTCTAATCAAAATTACATTCAACCTAATTTGGTTACGAGTCCGAAAACAAATAAAAATATATTCAATGCAACTTCTGTCGGTGGACAAACCAAAATATCCCAACACACATTTCTTAGTTTTTTCGGCCAAAAAAAATAGACCAATCAAGTTTTTCTTGCTTCCAACTTTAAAAACTTTCCACGGTATCCTGGGTAATGATACTTTGAAACAGCTGAACGCTGTTATTGACGTCAAGAACAACACATTAACCATTGATGGGAATTATAGAATTAAAATAAGACAATTGGAAACGCAGGCAGTAAATAATATAAAGGTACGAACAGAGCACCTGACAAACAAACAAAAAGGTTTCATAGATCTTGTCATGAAGACTCATTCAACTTTGTTCGCAGAACCTGACGAAAAACTGACATACACGACCAGAGTGTTAGGAGAAATAAGAACGACGTCAGATTCTCCCGTTTACAGTAAACATTACCAATACCCTACTTCTCTAAGAGGAGAAGTCGAAAAACAAATCGATCAGTTACTGCGAGACGGCATAATAAGACCTTCACGGTCACCATGCCCCAGTGTGGGTAGTACCAAAAAAAAGTGGCGCATCAGGCAAAAAAAGTTTCGAATAGTCATCGACTATAGGAAACTTAATTCCGTAACGATTTCGGATCGATACCCGATCCCTGAGATTGGAGAAATCATCGCACAATTGGGCGAGAATAAATATTTTTCTGTACTAGATCTCAAGAGCGGATTTCATCAAATTCCACTCATAGAAAAAGACATAGAAAAAACTGCATTCGCAGTTAATGGCGGGAAGTATAAATTCACCAGACTTCCGTTTGGTTTAAAGAATTCGCCATCAATATTCCAACGAGCATTAGACGACATCCTAAGGGATCACGTTGGAAAAATCTGCTATGGTTATATCGACGATATCATCGTCTTCAGCAAATCGGAAGATGAACACGCTAAAAATCTAAATATGGTCTTCACGACCCTAGATAAAGCAAATATGAAAATTCAAATCGACAAATGCGAATTCTTCAAGACCAAAGCCGATTTCTTAGGTTTCACTACTTCAGCAGAGGGTATTAAAACCAATGACGAAAAAGTGAGAGCAATAAAAGACTTTCCAACACCCAAAAGCCTCAAAGACTTACGTTCTTTCTTGGGTTTGTCAAGTTGTTACAGAAGATTCATTCGCGATTACGCTAAACTGGCAAAACCTCTCACAACTCTTTTAAGAGGAGAAAATGGTAGACTCTCAAAGAATCTGTCCTATAAAGCCGAAGTGACACTCTACAATAATGCAATTAAAGCATTCTATAATATCAAGAGCACGCTCAGCTGGAACGATGTGGTACTAGCCTACCCCAATTTTGAAAAAGAATTTCATCTAACAACCGATGCATCAAATTTCGCCATCGGAGCAGTTCTCGAACAAGAGGGTAGACCCATTACGCAACCAACGAAAAAGAAATGTTAGCCATTGTCTGGGCTCTTCAGAACCTGCGTATGTACCTCTACGGTACCTCAAAAGTAATAATTTTTACAGACCATCAACCCCTAACTTTCGCTCTGAGCAGCAAAAACAATAATGGAAAACTTAAAAGATGAACCACGAATTAAGATATAAACCAGGAACTTCGAACGTTGTTGCAGACCCTCTATCCCGAAATCCCCACAAAACAGAAATAAATACCACACCAACATCAACAGTACAGAGTGACGACAGTTCGTCACACAACCTTATACCAGTGATGGAAGTCCCCATTAACGTCTTTAAAAACCAAATTTTTTTGTTGACAGCAAAAACTGAAACATACGAATTTAAACTACCTTTTCCTACTTATCACAGACACATAGTTACAAAACCACATTACTCAGAAGACGACTTAGTAAACATCCTAAAAAAATGACTAAATCCAAAAATTGTCATTGGATTATTCACTACCGAAAATATTATGGCAAAAATTCAAAACATTTACCCTTCCCATTTCGGGAATTACAAAGCCAGGTATACTCAAAAACAAGTTCAAGATATCACGAACGAAAGTGAACAAATAGAAATAATAACAAAAGAACACACCAGAGCTCATAGGAATGCAATAGAGAATAAAATCCAAATACTTAACAATTTTTTTTTCCCCCTAATCTAACGAAAAAAATTGAAGGAATAATAAAATTTTGCGAAACTTGCAAAGAAAGCAAGTATGACAGGCACCCATCCATCCTATCCAGGTCAAATTATCCATATTGATTTATATACTACAGAGAGAAATATTGTTCTAACTGCAGTAGATAAATTTTCCAAGTACGCACAAATAAAAATTTTAAATTCAAAAGCAACTGAAGATATAAAACACCCACTACACGAAATAATGATAGCTTTCGGTATGCCTAAATTAGTTGTTATGGACAACGAAAGAGCATTGAACTCCGCATCCATCAAATGGAACACCAATTAAAGGCAAAAGTCTACACGACACCGCCATACAACTGAACCAGCAACGGACAAGTTGAAAGATTTCATTCAACACTAACCGAAATAATGAGATGCGTTAAAAAAGATGAGAGTATATCGAACTTTGAAGACTTAATATTCAAATCTGTTCAGTTATATAACCAATCCATACATTCCACCGTGAATGAAAAATCAATAGAGATATTTTTTGGAACCAGAAACACCAGTGAGCCCCAAGAACTAGAGGAAAATAGAAAAAAGTCAGAGATAAAGTAAAAAATAAACAAGCCAATGACTTAGAATACCATAACAGCAAGAAGAAAACAACAAAACAATACGAAAAAGGAGACATAGTTTATTGCAAAATTGATAAAAGACTAGGCTCAAAACTAACCCCAAGATATAAAAAGAAATCGTAGAAGAAAACAGAAATACCACAATAAAAACACAGAGTGGCAGGATAATTCTCAAAAATAATCTAAAAACATGAAATTTTACAGATTTTTCTTACCAACATGTCTCGGTCTAGCGACCATATTGGACTACTCGCACTCAAAAATAATACCGATAAAAACAGGAATCGCAGTAATAGAAAACGGCACCTATAAAATAATCCACGTATTCAACATCGAGGAATACGAAATGGCGTTCGGTAACTTATCGAACAGATTAGATGAGGTCAATAATACACACCCACTCTTTCCCTTACTCGAATTTGAACTCGCTAAAGTAGAGTCAGACTTAAAAAGAATAAAACCAACACAAAGAAAAGCCAGAGCAATAAACACTCTGTGCACAGCTTGGAAATGATTGGCCGGCTCGCCGGACCATTATGACTACTAGACCCTAATTTCAAAAACGGACGAGCAAGTGAAAAATAGCAATAGACAACTAGTAATAAATAAAATTCTAAGTAAAAGAATAAATGAACTAACTATAAGAACAAACACAATATTAAAAGAAACTAGTGATAAGAAAAATAGCCAAGACGAAATGGCCACAATATTAAAATTTAAGATACAAATGTTTAAAAAGGAATTAAATAACGTCATTTATGCCATACATAGGGCAAAAACAAGCACTATAAATTCAATAATTCTTTCAGAAATAGAATTAGAGAAAATTTTGAATGTTAGAAAATAATGTATTTTTCATAAATCCAGAAAAATCAAAATTGCCTCAAATGGCAAAAAAATATTGTATATTATTAATATTCCACTACCATCTAACGAAATATGCACAAAATTGTTATTAGTACCCATTAAAAAAAGCAATCAGATAAATAAATTAAAAGTCAAAAATATAATCAAATGTAAAAACCAAAATTTTGGAATTCAAGAAAATTGCGAATCGCATAATGACAAAAGTATCTGTTCTAAAAATAAGTTAATACATCTAAGCACCGATACCTGCATAACACGCGTCCTCAAAAGCAAACATATACCTGACCACGAAGAACTATTCACCGGAACGATCCTGCTCAACGACTTCAACGGGAAAATAAGAATCGACGAAGAGCCAATGGACCTCAGGGGAACATTCCTCATCCAATTTGAAAACTCTACAGTCAGAGTCGGAGAAGATGTATACCTATCAAAGGATATGACATTCGCAGAGGCAACACCACCATTACTGCAAATAATAGAGGGAAAAACCAAACTCGAAGAAATACTGTCTCTACAAATGCTAAAAGAAGTAAATATCAACAACACAAGGGAACTTAAAACCCTTAGAAATACCAGTTCAACTACAACAACTGTGAACTTAGCACTCTCAGCCGCGCTGTTCATCTTATTGATAGCCATAGTCATCCGTTGGATCAAGTTGAAAAATACCCCACAACAGATCACCGGAGAAGCTAACAGACAGGAAAACAATTCCCCGGACCAGAATCGAATAGTACATCAAAGATACTTCATCGCGTCCAAGGACGTCCGCGTTTAAAGGGGGAGGAGTTAAGAACAAATATTCATATTCAACAATATAACCAAAATCACCGCAAATACACTACAGTAAATAACATTCGGATCTTGCGCCGACACGTGCCTTCGCTAGCGTATTGCACAAGAAGTCCATCGTGGGACCCAAACGGACAACCGACACGTCCACCAATGGGACAGCAGCGAAAAAGCTACATCGGCACAGCTACAACGCCAAGACGTCAGCAGAATGCAGCAACCCAACGTTTCATTATAAGTAATAACATTGTATAAATTCAGTTCCAATAAATCACGAATAAGAACAAGTTGTATTTTTTTGATAAAAGAATAAAAAAAACCTTTTAATTTATATGTTCCACTAATACCTGCCCGTTGCAATAGCTAATGCCCGAGCACTTGCCTCTGCTGGATCATATGATGGACCTGGCCAATGAAATCATTGAAAAACAGGAATTGCACTCGAGCAATTTTCGAGTTTGCTTCAAAATCAACGCATTTATGAGTCGTTTAAACATGCACGTGATTTCCGATAATTTCTGTTGTGTTCTTTGATACCGAAGGTATCATAGTATATTGGTTTTGTGCAATGTCCGTCATTCTGTCTGTCCGTCTGTATAAGCGCAACTTTTTTCGACACCCTTAGAGATAGAGACTTGAAACTTGGGACATATACTGGTCTGGAGTGCTACGTCCACTAGGTGGCTGGTCGGCGCAGCGCATGATGAACCGACTTTTGGCATCGCGCCGTTCAAACAGCTATGGATGACTGCAAACTTTGCAGAACTGCATGACGAGATTCATGAGATTTGAGGTGAAATTGCGGTCCAGAATGACACCATCCGATACCTCGGATGCGGTTGTCGACTCACCACTGGCCAAGTGCAGCAAATCCTCGATGTGTATCTATCGCTTCAGTGGTCTATATAGCAGCTTCTGGCGTATGGTCAGCGGGCAATAGACCATAATTTCAATATTGTAGGACAGCTCGTTCCCCACATCCTTCTTGATGCGACGCAGCATGAAGGGTTTGAGTATCATGTGCAGACGAGAGATTTGCCGCTCGTCGATGCCCGTTTTGTTCTCCGCTTGCGATTCAATGTCTTTGGAGAACCACTCGTTGAACTCATCTTGCGAATCGAACAACGTTGGCATTATTAAATGCAGCAGAGCCCACAGCTCCGCCATGCTATTTTGTATGGGTGTGCCGCTCAGCAGCAGGCGATTGCGACAATTGAAGCCCAGGAGGAGCTTCCAGCGTTGCGAGACGGCGCTCTTGATGGCCTGTGCCTCGTCGAGGACCATATACTGCCACTTTATGCGGTTGAAGTACTTGTAATCGCTGACTACTAGCTGATACGAGGTGATCACCACAAGGAAGCTCGCTTCGCGTGAAGCAAATGCTTCTGATCCCAGAAATGCCGAAGGATTTTGCGCTCGTTGGGCGAACTCCAGTGCCATACCCTCATCATAGAATTTAGCCAGCCAGGTCATGACCTTGTTCTGATAGCCCTTCAGTGTGCCCTTAAACATATTCGGTTGCGGCAAATCCTTCATTTGCTCATGCGACAGTTGCGGCAACGATTGCTCCAACTCCTGCAGCTGCTCCAACATTTCCACTCGCTTAATAGGAGCATCGTTGCATCCTGCTTGGTGCGACGCCGCCGCTTGCGCACCCCAACTGTGGCCTGCTGGCGCTCCGCATTGAAGTCATGATTAGACAGCAATCCACTGCCATAGTAAGCATATTCAGCATTCTGCAACATCAAAAAAAAATCAAAAAGGCATCATTTAACATTTGGGGCCGTTGACTTACCGTTGGCTTCTTGTAGAAGTTCTTGCGCTGACGCTGCTCCTGTATGTGCTCGCGCAGCATTTGATGAATGTACTCATCCTCATCGCTCACTGCCTGCCCCTCGCTTTTTGTATCGCAAAGCAGAGCATCGTAGAGCCATTCCCGATCGCTTGTCAGATCTTTGAAATTGTATATTTGCGCCTTGATGCTCTGATGCTTTGCAAATATGAATATATTTAATGAGCACCTTGCGAGCCATCTGCATGAAGGGGTGCATATTTAGAGCCGTCCCCCGGCACTAAATGTGCAACGGTTCGGCCATAACGCGGGGATTTGTAGCTACCGCATGCGCCATATTGTGTGGATAATTAATTTTTTTTTAGTTGGGAAATTTTGGATTGGGGTATGCTGCACTGGCTGCTTCAAAATGAGATTCGAATGAATTCCGGGGACACTCGTTACACACAAGCACATTTAGACGGCCAAATAAATAATATCCTTCTCGCCTCTTGCACTTCATTGTTGTTGTTAGCAGGGTTGCGCACAGGGCTGCATTCGCTGTGCTCGTAGCAGTGCTGGGCAATACACTCAAAACGAGTAAATAGTTGTCATGCATATTACACATAATATAAATTACTTAGAATATATGTCATTTATTTTATATACTCTATTAATAAATGCCATTAGTATTTGGGCAAGCACGCTCCTGACGCAAGCACCATTGTGCTTATGAACTTGCTATGCAGCCCTGCAGACAGCGCTTCAACGTATTTATCAATACTGAAGCAACGCAGTCAGCTGTTAATAATGTCTTGGCAAACCGGGTTAATCAAAACAGTTTTGGATCCTGCTAATTTAATTATATCAACGGACACAGCAGTTGTAATTGCCGATAAATTTCCTAAAGCCCGTCATCATTATCTAGTACTGCCCAAGGAGGACATTCCCAGCATTTTCCAGGTAAAAGTAGCATATTCTCTAGGCAAACAAATCGAATTTTTTTAATTTTTAGTTGACCAAAAAACATTTGGCGCTGCTGGAAGAATTGCATATGTTGGCACGCAATATTATTGAAGTGCGTGGCGAATGCTGCGCTGAATTTCAAATTGGATTTCATGCTCATCCGAGCATGCAACGTTTGCATTTGCACGTAATTTCAAAGGATTTTGTATCGAGTGCGTTGAAGACCAAAAAACATTGGAATAGCTTCAATACGCCGCTCTTTGTACCATACGAAAGTACGTAGTTATGTACTTATTATTTACTTATTATTCATGTATTTTTAGCACTTTATTCCAGGCTCAAAGACGAGGGCTGCGTTCAACGTTTGCCAGCAGACATTATAAACGAGCTGCTTGCCAGTCCTCTAAAATGCAATAAGTGTAAATTTATTGCAAAAAGCATGACAACGCTTAAAGCTCATCTGCAACAACAACACTGACTAATACTGTAAACAAAGCAACAATAATAAAAAGATTACACATATGTGAATGTGTGTGTGCTTGCAAAGCCGGCAGAGCATTCTTTCCAACACTGTCAAATAATATTCACAATTATTGGATTACCGATTGAAGTTGATTTAGTTTTTTTTAAGTTCTCCGTGATTACACCTGAGCTAAATGGGCAATAAACGGGAAACAACTGCAAAAGGTAGCTTAACACGTGAATTACAAAAGAGACAGGAACACCTAATTGACACTGAACTAGCAACAGTCACGAAAGATACTTATCCCAAGGCTCAATATCATTATTTCCAATGTGACTGAGGTAAAACTATAAATAAATAAATAAAAATCAATTCCATTCTCTGTTAATCTATGACCTCGTTCACCTGACGGCGGATCACTTGCAGCTGTTGAATCACATGAAGGAGCTGCAAATCAAATAATCGAACAGCAGAAAGGTTTGCCCTATAGTCACTTTCTGATTGGCTTCAAGATTGATGCGTTTATGGATCGTCTTTGCATGCATGTCATCTCCAACGGTTTACGCCCTGCTGCATAGCCAGGGTTTCATTGAGCCAATGCCTGAGGAGGAGATGCAAACGTTGCGAAAATCAAATGAATTGCGATGTCTCTACGAGCGTACGATTAGCTCGTTCTGCCACTCCATTTTGCTGCGGAGTGTACGCCATCGTCAATTGCCGTGCAATTCCATTGGCTTTCAAAAAGCCGTCGAAAGTTTTGTTCACATATTCGCGCCCGTTGTCGCTGCGAATACACTTGATCATCTTTCCTGTTTGACGCTCTACCAGATTTTTGTACTCCACGAACTTGCGAAAGACCTCGTCCTTGCCTTTCAGGAAATACACAAAAATCCGCCTTGATTTGTCATCAATGAATGTGAGAAAATACTTAGAGCCGCCAAGAGACTTCGTTTCGAAAGGACCACATACATCAGTGTGCACTATTTCTAGAAGTTCCTGCGCTCGGCTTTCTGTCGATCCTGGAAATGGCTGCACGTGAACCTTGTTCAGCATGCACGTCCTGCACGATTCCCGTTGCAACACGTCAACATTTTCCATTCCTCGCACCAGCGCCTTGTTTGCCATTTCACGCAAACTATCATAGTTCAGGTGACCATATCTGCTATGCCACAACTCGCCGTCTGGCTTAACAGCAGCATAACATCTGTTACGATGACTTTCAAACGTATACAGATTCCCTACTCGTTTGGCCTTGAGTATACATTTGCCGCCTTTAAACACTCGTGCACTCGTTGCATCAAAATTTACGATGCACTTATCTGCTACGGTTTGTCCCACGGACATGAAATTGCCTGTCAGCTTTGGCACGTACAATACGTTGCCTAGCACCAGTGTGCACAAATCCGTTTTCAATTTAACTTCGCCTCTGCCTTCTGCTTGCAATAAGCCGGCGTCCGCCATAACGATCGTTTCGGTATGCGTCTCAAAAGTTGAAAACATTTGTTTATCGCAACACATATGACTTGTTGCTCCACTGTCCAAGCACCAGCCGAAATTGTTCAAACTGCTTCCATGCAATACGTTCAGTATGCTGCGATTCTGCTGTCCACTTTTCATTTCACCGTTTTTAGCAATTACTTTGCGACAATTCGCCTTGAAATGCCCTATTTCACCACATTCGTAACAGGCAATATTTGGGCGTTTCTTCTTTGTGGTGACCTTCGCACCAACGGTATGTCTTTGTCTAACTGTAAAGACCTGCGCGCTATCGCTGTGCTTCTCTGCGCTCTCTTTCCTCTCGCATTCTTCCTTCAGCTTTATGCACAGAATTTCGTACCCAGGAAGACTGTCGCGCGTCTCGATGGCGACAACAAAATTCTCATAAGTGTCTGGAAGGCTGGAAAGCAAAATGATGACCTTTTGCTCGTCATCTAATGTTATTCCAACTCCGGCAAGCTGATCCAGAATTTCGTTAAATTCGATCAAATAGCTAGCCATGCTTTGCCCTTCCGCCATGCGTGAATTGTGGAGCTTTTTATATAGCGAGACTTTACGCACCGGCCCGCTTGGCTGATGGACTTCGCGCAACTTAATCCATGCCTCCTGCGACGTTGTACAATCCTTGATGTATCCCAACTGCGATACCTTAACACTTAGCCTGATCGTTGCCAATGCCTTACGATCCAGCGCTTTCCAGTTATTATTTTCGCCAACATCAGACTTCGGTAAATCCCCCGACGCAACTTCCCATAGATCTGCATGCACCAACACGCTTTGCATCTGTATGCTCCAAGAATCATAATTCTTCTCTTCAAGCTTCTCAATTTGGTACAACGCACTCATTTTTCTATTTCTGCGACGAAATTTACATTTGCACACACGTAACTGCCGTTTTGTTCTTTTAACACATCCGAGTTCGTAACTACGGATATCGAGTCAATAAACTTTAACTAATCTTATCAGGCCACGTATCCTGGGCCCATAACCTGTTGGACAGAAATTTCCCCGCGTCAGGGAATGCCTGGATAAGATTGTGTTGTGTCGTTGGGCAAAGTTTATTATGGACTAAATCAGATGCTTAACATAAAGTGTTGATTAACATAATTGGAAACTTAACATATGTTGGGATGCACGGTTGCATTGAATGTAAAATTAACCAATCAATGCGATTTTGTTAGCGAGAGTTTGGTGGCTTTGAAGGCTCACCTCTTCACGCATTGGAAGGAGCGAGAAGGCAAGTTTAGGATCAAAGATAAAGTGGAAAAACTCACTCGCATGTTGGACGAAACCAAGTTGACGCCAATTGCAAAGGTGCTGGCGACAATCGATGGGACAGCAGCAGGGGGATCAACAGTCGCCCCCGGGTCCATATAGAAATTCGTTCGAGAAACACTTTCAGAGGACAGCGTTCCAAAGGCCAGCTGGTGCTCGGTACCATCGAACAAATCCTAATCGTAATCAGCATGCTCCAAATTGGCCGTGGGCCAAACAAAATCCACATATGGACTCAAACAATACGGGAATCACGCAGCAATTTCAGCATTTTCCAAATGGTCGTCTTGGCTATGTCCCAAATAATTTTAGGACCGTCCCGTAGGCTAGATGGTGCTGGAAACCGTCAAACAAATCCTAATCCTAATCAACATGCTTCAAATTGGCCAATGGCCAACCAAAATCCACTTATGAACGCGAACAATTCGGTACTTCAACAGCAATGTCAGCATTATCCAAATTACCGTGTTGATTATGTGCCAAATAATGTTAACATGCCGCAACAGGCTCCATTTAATGCACTTCATCAATATCTCAACATGAGGCAAGCTGCTGCTAATCGGTTTACAGCACCAAGATCTCAGCATGAACCAAACAAACAAAGCTCCCATGCCAACCCCCAAAACATAAACAATATTATTGGAGCAGAGTGTTCTCCCGCCTTTAAACAGCAAGGCAACAATTACTCAAACTCGAATTTACAAAAAAGTTTAGGCTCACAACAGTTCTCGAATCCTGTTAATCAGGGTCAGAATGCGGTCCAGGTCAACAAACCGAAACCATTCAAGAAAAAACCTGCATCGAAAACAAAACCAACAACCAAATAAAAGGTAAAGGAACAAAATGTTTTAAAAAAATAACTAAATGAATAAGTTGTACAGAATTTTTGAGCCTTTAAGATAATTTTTATTTTTATTTTTTTTTGTTTCATATTTTTTTTTTCTTTTATAAATAATGAATGCGATTTTTATAAAAGTGTTAATCAAATCATGTGCATTTTACCGGGTAATTAAATAAAATTTATTATTATTTTGTTAGCTTAAAAAACCT
Source organism: Drosophila cognata (assembly GCA_035041535.1). Taxonomy (NCBI): domain Eukaryota; kingdom Metazoa; phylum Arthropoda; class Insecta; order Diptera; family Drosophilidae; genus Drosophila; species Drosophila cognata. Next base: position 62,736 of record JAWNLC010000236.1, read on the forward strand.
TACCAAATTTCACATTTAATAAATGTTACGCTTGGATTAAATTCAAAATATTTATATATCTAATAATCTGTATATCTGTTTGTATTGGCAATGACAAAGTAGTTTTTTAGTATCGTTGGCATTAGTTAAAATGTCAACAGAAGTAATCTATTTAACATTAGGGATTTTCCAAATATATATTTAAAGACACATTTCCAGTTTTGAATACAGAGATAAGTAGCAACAGCAGTGTAGTTTGCAGTTGAATAATAACTCTTACAAATATCGCTCAGTTCGGTATTTTGAAGAAAGTACACTTTTATTGTTATGCGAAGCTAAGCAGGCAATTCTCGAAGCAGTGTGACGTCACAAACGCTGATTTTTGAGTAGCGGACATGGGCAAACTGCAACAATAGCAATCTTCTTTATTGCTTTCAGTTGGCTGAGCGAACAACGTTTTCAGCAGTGATCAGCTGCATTCACTGACAGTTCGATTTACAGCTTTTAGTCTGATTACTTATTTGACTGCTGTTTGATTTACTATTGTTTTTTTTTTCATACATCATTAAGGCTATGGAGAAGCAAGAGAATGATGTAGAATTTCTACGAGGCCTCTTGACCCGGAAAATGGAAGCTGGCGAAGATGTTGTCCTACAATCCGATCGAGCAGCTGTGCTATGTAACGTAAATTGCCCAAGGGCTCAGCTTCATTTCATTGTGTTGCCCAAGGAGAATATTGCTCATGTGACTGCGGTAATTATACATAACATATATATATGTTCCACTAATACCTGCCCGTTGCAATAGCTAATGCCCGAGCACTTGCCTCTGCTGGATCATATGATGGACCTGGCCAATGAAATCATTGAAAAACAGGAATTGCACTCGAGCAATTTTCGGGTTGGCTTCAAAATCAACGCATTTATGAATCGTTTAAACATGCACGTGATTTCCGATGATTTCTGTTCGGAGTACATGCGTCGCATTAGCCACTGGAACACGTTCAACAGCGACTTATTCATAACTTATCAGGCCGTATACGCCCTGCTGCACACTAACGGCTGCATTGAGCCCATGTCCGACGATATGATTGAGAAATTGCGGATGACGATACCAGTGCTTTGCAATCAATGCACTTATAAAACTGGCAACTTCCAGAAGTTTAAGGAGCATTTGCATTATCATTGGAGGAAACGAGAACAGGAGCGAGAGCGACAGCGTCTTCTCGGAATGAATGTGCCAAATTTGAAGCAATCGTTGCGCGAATTGCATTTGCATGGGACTCGCAGCAACTTTTGGGGAGCTGATCAAGCGACGCGATTGGCAGGAATACTCGGTTGTAATTCCCCTAGATCCCCCAATATGAATTATCAGAAATCTAACCACAAAAATCCAGATTATAAGCCAATTAAGCAAAAAGATGCAAATCTTGCTGGTGCTCCTCCATCAAATGCTAATGTCAATCAAAATGTTGATCAGGATCAAGATCAGCCAGTCAAAAAATAGCAATTTTTCAATTAAAAGAAATGGTATAACAAAAATTAAAAGATCGCTTTGCCAAAGTCACAGGAATCATGTGGAAAAGGCAAAACTATTTTGAATTAATAAATTATTATATATATTTACTTGACGAAAATTTTATGTTATAATTTTTATACATTATCTATAAGTTAAGAACTATCATTACAAATAATCCAAATACTCAAACACGCACTCGAACTAATAGCTAAAGCTACAATAAACATCATTTGAAACTTGCGCCGCGTCAGCATTGTTTATTATGGACTCAGCCGCAAGTACACACAATGAAATATAGTTTTATCAGCATATTTCGCCAACGCTAGATTCAGTCTGAAGTATGCAAAGCCAACGATCACAGCCAAGGCGCATGACGTAATACAACACACGCTTCCGTCAGCGCATTCTACCATCATGGGACCCAAATGGGACAACCGACATCTCCACCAAGAGGACAATTATACATTTTTCTTTATAAAATAACACAAAATAAATATATAATTCTTAAACATATAAATTTAGTTACATTTTGAGGTAAACAAATGTAACTTCATTTTAGAAAACACCAATTTAATTGTAATTGTGTACGCTTCATATTTTTCTTATTCGCTACGAATATTAAACAAAATTGTCTATTGCTAGTCTACTATTTTTTTTTAATTTTGGTTTTAATTCTGTGTTAAATCATGTCTATTTTATTCATTTTTTGTAGTATTGTGACTGCCAAAAATTTGTTGTGTATAAAAAAAGATGAAAACTAATTATGATTAAATATTTTCCACTCATCACATGTTTGTTTAAGTCAAGCTGGCAATATTATTCTGCTAATATTTGTTTTTTTTTTTATTTAATTTTTATTCTTTATCTTTTTTTTGTGCATGTAGTCTCTCTCAATATACATCTCTCTCTCTCTCTCGCTTATCTCTCTATTTTCCGTGCTCACATTTATATTGTTTTTCGATTCCCGTTGCGATTTCGATCTTCGCGCCCGCTTTTGTAAAATATGTCCAACATTTTTGTAGTGTGAGTAGCATCCGTAATTTGTTAATCCTTGTGTATTCATCTTTTATTTTTTATACTTTGATAACGAAGTATATTGGTTTTGTGCAATGTCCGTCATTCTGTCTGTCCGTCGGTATGAGCGCAACTTTTTTCGACACCCTTAGAGATAGAGACTCGAAACTTGGGACATATACTGGTCTGGAGTGCTATGTCTACTAAATGGCTGGGAAATCGATAAAATCTCTCACATTTTTAAATGGCCATATCTTCCGCAGTTTTTGAGTTAGAGCCGTAAAATTTGGTGGGGATAAAAAATGTTTATAGCCACGTCCATTGCTACATTTTTGGATCACGCCCATTCCCGTCCCCAAAAACGATAAAATTCCCAGAAGCCTATATCTCCCGCAGTTTAAAAGCTACAGTCACATTGGAAGGAAGATTATTAGGAACCTTGTCCATCATTTTTTTCAGTTACGCCTAATCCTGCCCCCAAAATTTTCAAAATTCTACATCTCCCACAATTTAAGAGATACTTACTTAAGAGATACCAAACTTCGAAGTAAGGTAACTGGCTTATATCTACCGTAATTTGAAAGGCAAACTTGGACAACATTTTTAGGTTACACCCACCGTGTTCTTTGCTAGCAAAGTATTTTGCAGTCGGTTACGCCCGGCTGCAACGTTCTCTATTTTTTATTTATTTTACAAAACACTAACTTAGCAAGAAGTACTATGCATAATGATTTATTATCGAGTCCTATACTAGGCCTTTGACTGAAGTCATAATTATTTTTCTTCAATCTTTGATTACTTTGTGCAGTGACTTTTCAAATTTATTTATTTATTTTTGTATTGAACTAAAATATTTCAAAAATATTTGATTTAATAAATATGGCCAGGTCACCACGAATTAATAATTCAAATTTATCCTTTCTCCTATTTAAATCTGACTTGGCTGAGAAAAATCTCACACATCCCCCATCCGCAAGTCAATAATTTATTTTGCTTCAATTAAATAAGTGTTTTTGATATTGCACGTCAATCAACATTCAATATGCACGTTGGTTTATATATTGAGTTGTTTTAGATATAGTTTTCTGTAATGCGCTTGTCCCAGTACTTAATGATTTATTAGGCCGGAAACTATGCATAGATTTTTTTCAAACCGATCTTTGGGGTGCTCTATGAGTAAAAATTTTTTTTTTCGAGAAGTATTTTTTTTCTTTCATTTTATTTCTGATTCAGTCTTAAAAAAAAATTATTATAGGAATTGCTTTTTCGCCAGTCCCATCGACTTTTTGGATTGTGTACAGACGTACATTTTAATACCTCCACCAAAAAAATTAAGAAATGGAAATTTTTTTGCAAGATACAAAAATGGAAGACATTTTTTTGTGCCAGTAACATTTAAAAAAGTGTTAAATCAAAAAATGGCGGGGAACACGCAATAAAGTTCGTATGCATCGATTGCAACGCTTATACAGATAAAATAAAACAAACGAAAAAAACGTGAAACTAAAAGAGAGACTTCGGCAACGTGACGGTTCTTTTTCAATCTTCAATTGGACAAAACAGGCTGTGGAGACCAGATGATTCATCTCTGCGAGCCTCGCAGTTTAACACTAATGGTGGCTGTGCAGGCTGTGTTCCAGCCAGGTCTTCTTTTCGACCGAGGATCAATCCACCTATGGTCCAAGCTCTAAATTGCCCGCCTGCAAGAAAACCAACTTTTTTTTTGTTTTATTTATATTTCCCAATTTTGTTTCAGCAAATGATTCAAAGTGTTGGACAGAAGTTTCCCCGCGTCAGGGAATGCCTGGATAACATTGTGTTGTGTCGTTGGGCAAAGTTTATTATGGACTAAATCAGATGCTTAACATAAAGTGTTGATTAATATAATTGGAAACTTAACATATGTAGGGATGCACGGTTGCATTGAATGTAAAATTAACATAATTTTCAACACCCTTCCACAATGCAAACATGCTCTCAAAAAGTTAATTCAAATTTAACATTTTTCTTAATTCTTCATGTTTTCTTTTTGCCAAGTTCTTGGTTAACAGGTCTGCTACATTTGAAGGAGCATATTTCAAAATAATGTGACCCGCATTTACAGCTTCGCGAACAAAATGATATCTTATATCTATGTGCTTAGATCTACCATGATGTACAGGATTCATTGCCAATTGTTGTGCACTCAAGTTGTCTCCGTACAACACCGTCTGGGTAGTTTCAGTGCCACAACCAACTTCAATTATCAGCCTGCGCATGACGATAGCTTCTTTGCACGCTGTCGACAAAGCCATATACTCAGCTTCTGTGCTGCTGAGTGCTACGCTGCGTTGTTTCTCCGATTTCCATGATATCGGTCCGCCAGCAAGAAAGTATACATAGCCAGTATACGATTTACGATCAACCTGATCGCCAGCCCAATCGGCATCAGCAAAGCCCTCGAACGCCCTTCCACACTCTTTGTAGTGTATCTTTAGGTCCACTGTAGACGCTAAATACCGCAGGACGTGCTTCACGCCTGCAAGGTGTTCGCTATGCGGATCCATGTTCCGTTGAGCCAATTTTGCAACCGAGTGCAAAATATCCGGTCTCGTTGTCAGAGCCAGCCACATTAGCTCTCCCACTTGTGCTTGGTACGATGTCTTATCCACCTTTTGACATTGGCTGCCGTTACAAGCCGTCTGGTACCCAGCATCCAATGGCGTAGCTGCTGGTCTGCAACTTTCCATGCCATGGTTACGCAAAAGATCCTTGATGTATTGCGTATGGCCCAGAGTGATCTCTCCAAATTCACCCTCACGTTGGATTTCCATGCCAAGAAACAATTCTAGTGGCCCCTTGTCAACGCATTCAAACGACTTCTTAATATCAGATTTTATGCTGACCAAGTCCGATTTCGATTGACAAGCTATAATGAGATCATCAACGTAAACTAGGATTAGTGCCAAATTACCTTCCTTTCGCTTATAAAGGCAGGGCTCATTGTCGCATGCGATGAAGCCAATTCCACACAAAACGCTGTCGAGCTTGGAGTTCCACTCCCTTCCAGATTGTTTCAATCCATATATCGCCTTTTTTAGCAGCAACACTTTGCCCGCCTGATTGCCGTCAGCATATCCTTGCGGTTGCTTCATATAAACAGTATCTCTTAGATCACTGTTCAGGTATGCAGTACAAACATCCATCTGGTGTAGGTACAACTGCAACTCTGCCGCTAACGCCAATATAAATCGCACGCTCTCCAGCCTGCAAACCGGTGAAAACGTTTCGCCGTAGTTAACACCATACTGCTGTGCGCATCCTTTTGCCACCAGTCGTGCCTTAAACCGTTGTATTTGGCCGTGAGCATCCCGTTTCAAGTTGTAGACCCACTTGCAGCCAATTGCACGATGACCTTTCGGTAAATCTGCCAGCTGCCAGGTTTGATTCGTAATCAATGCCTCATACTCCTTTTGCATCGCTTCTTGCCAAAATGAAGCATGCGAACTGCGCGTTGCCTCCTCGTAGGTTGCTGGAATGGGTACATCACTTGTAGCCATTGCGCTGAGTATATTAAATTGCTTCCTCGGGCGACCAGGTCTGCCCGTCCTTAGCAATTTCGGTTTCCCAGGTCCAATACCAGGGATCTGCTTTTCCTCCAGCTTTTCTTCTGCTTTGTCACTTTCCAAAGATTCATCCGCACTACTTTGATCAGTTGCATCTGAGCGAGATGTGATGTCTTTGCCGGTGGAGTCAACCTCATCATCATCTTCATCGTCAACTTGCTCAACTTGATGCCCTACATCCGACATATCGAATGTTACTGCTTCGTCCTTTGCTTGCTGCAAAGAGCTGGCCTCGTCAAAGAGAACGTCTCGTTTGTCAACCACTGTCTTGGTTTCTGCATCGTAGAGCCGATAGCCTTTAGCTGCCATTGAGTATCCAATCATGCGGTATTCTTTCTCCTTGGGTTTGAACTTGCCCGTATGGCGACCTTTGTCCAGTGCCACTGCAATGGAACCAAAAACTCTTAGATGACCTATCATTGGTTTCTTTCCAGTCCACGCTTCCATTGGAGTCATTCCGACCAGTGCCTTTGTGACTGCGCGATTGCGTAAATACACCGCTGTGTTTACTGCCTCTGCGACTCAATTTTGCTGCGGAGTGTACGCCACCGTCAATTGCCGTGCAATTCCATTGGCTTTAAAAAAACCGTCGAAAGTTTTGTTCACATATTCGCGCCCGTTGTCGCTGCGAATACACTTGATCATCTTTCCTGTTTGACGCTCTACCAGATTTTTGTACTCCACGAACTTGCGAAAGACCTCGACCTTGCCTTTCAGGAAATACACAAAAATCCGCCTTGATTTGTCATCAATGTGAGGAAATACTTAGAGCCGCCAAGAGACTTCGTTTCGAAAGGACCACACACATCAGTGTGCACTATTTCCAGAAGTTCCTGCGCTCGGCTTTCTGTCGATCCTGGAAATGGCTGCACGTGAACCTTGTTCATCATGCACGTCCTGCACGATACCCGTTGCAACACGTCAACATTTTCCATTCCTCGCACCAGCGCCTTGTTTGTTTTCACGCAAACTATCATAGTTCAGGTGACCATATCTGCTATGCCACAACTCGCCGTCTGGCTTAACAGCAGCATAACATCTGTTACGATGACTTTCAAACGTATACAGATTCCCTACTCGTTTGGCCTTGAGTATACATTTGCCGCCTTTAAACACTCGTGCACTCGTTGCATCAAAATTAACAATGCACTTCTCTACTACGGTTTGTCCCACGGACATGAAATTGCCTGACAGCTTTGGCACGTACAATACGTTGCCTAGCACCAGTGTGCACAAATCCATTTTCAATTTAACTTCGCCTCTGCCTTCTGCTTGCAAAAAGCCGGCGTCCGCCATAACGATCGTTTCGGTATGCGGCTCAAAAGTTGAAAACATTTGTTTATCGCAACACATATGACTTATTGCTCCAGTGTCCAAGCACCATTCGAAATTCTTGAAACTGCCTGCCTGCAATGCGTTCAGTATGCTGCGATTCTGCCGTCCGCTTTTTATTTCACCGTTTTTGGCAATTAATTTGCGACAATTCGCCTGAAAATGCCCTATTTCACCACATTCATAACAAGCAATATTTGGGCGTTTCTTTTTTGTGGTGACCTTCGCACTAACGGTATGTCTTTGTCTAACTGTATAGACCTGCGCGCTATCGCTGTGCTTCTCTGCGCTCTCTTTCCTCTCGCATTCTTCCATCAACTTTATACATAGAATTTCGTACCCTGGAAGACTGTCGCGCGTCTCGATGGCGACAACAAAATTCTCATAAGTGTCTGGAAGGCTGGAAAACAAAATGATGACCTTTTGCTCGTCATCTAATGTTATTCCAACTCCGGCAAGCTGATCCAGAATTTCGTTAAATTTGATCAAATAGCTAGCCATGCTTTGCCCCTCCGCCATGCGTGAATTGTGCAACTTTTTATATAGCGAGACTTTACGCACCGGCCCGCTTGGCTGATGGACTTCGCGCAACTTAATCTATGCCTCCTGCGACGTTGTACAATTCTTGATGTATCCCAACTGCGATGCCTTAACACTTAACCTGATCGTTGCCAATGCCTTACGATCCAGCGCTTTCAAGTTATTATTTTCGCCAACATCAGACTTCAGTAAATCCCCCGACGCAACTTCCCATAGATCTGCATGCACCAACACGCTTTGCATGCAGATCACGCTGTATGCTCCAAGAATCATAATTCTTCTCTTCAAGCTTCTCAATTTGGTACAACGCACTCATTTTTCTATTTCTGCGACGAAATTTACATTTGCACACACGTAACTGCCGTTTTGTTCTTTTAACACATCCGAGTTCGTAACTACGGATATCGAGTCAATAAACTTTAACTAATCTTATCAGGCCACGTATCCTGGGCCCACAACCTGTTGGACAGAAGTTTCCCCGCGTCAGGGAATGCCTGGATAAGATTGTGTTGTGTCGTTGGGCAAAGTTTATTATGGACTAAATCAGATGCTTAACATAAAGTGTTGATTAACATAATTGGTACGCATTAACGAGGAAACTTAACATATGTAGGGAAGCACGGTTGCATTGAATGTAAAATTAACATAATTTTCAACAGTAAATTTTGATGCAACAAGTGCACGAGTGTTTAAAGGCGGCAAATGTATACTCAAGGCCAAACGAGTAGGGAATCTGTATACGTTTGAAAGTCATCGTAACAGATGTTATGCTGCTGTTAAGCCAGACTGCGATTTGTGGCATAGCAGATATGGTCACCTGAACTATGATAGTTTGCGTGAAATGGCAAACAAGGCGCTGGTGCGAGGAATGGAAAATGTTGACGTGTTGCAACGGGTATCGTGCAGGACGTGCATGATGAACAAGGTTCACGTGCAGCCATTTCCAGGATCGACAGAAAGCCGAGCGCAGGAACTTCTGGAAATAGTGCATACTGATGTATGTGGTCCTTTCGAAACGAAGTCTCTTGGCGGCTCTAAGTATTTCCTCACATTCATTGATGACAAATCAAGGCGGATTTTTGTGTATTTCCTGAAAGGCAAGGACGAGGTCTTTCGCAAGTTCGTGGAGTACAAAAATCTGGTAGAGCGTGAAACAGGAAAGATGATCAAGTGTATTCGCAGCGATAACGGGCGCGAATATGTGAACAAAACTTTCGACGGTTTTTTTAAAGCCAATGGAATTGCACGGCAATTGACGGTGGCGTACACTCCGCAGCAAAATTGTGTGGCAGAACGAGCTAATCGTACGCTTGTAGAGATGGCGAGATGCTTATTGGCGCAGTCAGGATGTGATCAGTCACTGTGGGCAGAGGCAGTAAACACAGCGGTGTATTTACGCAATCGCGCAGTCACAAAGGCACTGGTCGGGATGACTCCAATGGAAGCGTGGACTGGAAAGAAACCAATGATAGGTCATCTAAAAGTTTTTGGTTCCATTGCAGTGGCACTGGACAAAGGTCGCCATACGGGCAAGTTTAAACCCAAGGGGAAAGAATACCGCATGATTGGATACTCAATGGAGGCTAAAGGCTATCGGCTCTACGATGCAGAAACCAAGACAGTGGTTGACAAACGAGATGTTCTCTTTGACGAGGCCAGCTCTTTGCAGCAAGCAAAGGGCGAAGCAGTAACATTCGATATGTCGGATGTAGGGCATCTAGTTGAGCAAGTTGACGATGAAGATGATGATGAGGTTGACTCCACCGACAAAGACATCACATCTCGCTCAGATGCAACTGATCAAAGTAGTGCGGATGAATCTTTGGAAAGTGACAAAGCAGAAGAAAAGCTGGAGGAAAAGCAGATCCCTCGTATTGGACCTGGGAAACCGAAATTGCTAAGCAATTTAATATACTCAGCGCAATGGTGACAAGTGATGTACCCATTCCAGCAACCTACGAGGAGGCAACGCGCAGTTCGCATGCTTCATTTTGGCAAGAAGCGATGCAAAAGGAGTATGAGGCATTGATTACGAATCAAACCTGGCAGCTGGCAGATTTACCGATAGGTCATCGTGCAATTGGCTGCAAGTGGGTCTACAACTTGAATCGGGATGCTCACGGCCAAATACAACGGTTTAAGGCACGACTGGTGGCAAAAGGCTGCGCACAGCAGTATGGTGTTAACTACGGCGAAACGTTTTCACCGGTTTGCAGGCTGGAGAGCGTGCGTTTTATATTGGCGTTAGCGGCAGAGTTGCAGTTGTACCTACACCAGAAGGATGTTTGTACTGCATACCTGAACAGCGATCTAAGAGATACTGTTTATATGAAGCAACCGCAAGGATATGCTGACGGCAATCAGGCGGGCAAAGTGTTGCTGCTAAAAAAGGCGATATATGGATTGAAGCAATCTGGAAGGGAGTGGAACTCCAAGCTCGACAGCGTTTTGTGTGGAATTGGCTTCATCGCATGCGACAATGAGCCCTGCCTTTATAAGCGAAAGGAAGGTAATTTGGCACTAATCCTAGTTTACGTTGATGATCTCATTATAGCTTGTCAATCGAAATCGGACTTGGTCAGCATAAAATCTGATATTAAGAAGTCGTTTGAATGCGTTGACAAGGGGCCACTAGAACTGTTTCTTGGCATGGAAATCCAACGTGAGGGTGAACTTGGAGAGATCACTCTGGGCCATACGCAATACATCAAGGATCTTTTGCGTAACCATGGCATGGAAAGTTGCAGACCAGCAGCTACGCCATTGGATGCTGGGTACCAGACGGCTTGTAACGGCAGCCAATGTCAAAAGGTGGATAAGACATCGTACCAAGCACAAGTGGGAGAGCTAATGTGGCTGGCTCTGACAACGAGACCGGATATTTTGCACTCGGTTGCAAAATTGGCTCAACGGAACATGGATCCGCATAGCGAACACCTTGCAGGCGTGAAGCATGTCCTGCGGTATTTAGCGTCTACAGTGGACCTAAAGATACACTACAAAAAGTGTGGAAGGGCGTTCGAGGGCTTTGCTGATGCCGATTGGGCTGGCGATCAGGTTGATCGTAAATCATATACTGGCTATGTATACTTTCTTGCTGGCGGACCGATATCATGGAAATCGGAGAAACAACGCAGCGTAGCTCTCAGCAGCACAGAAGCTGAGTATATGGCTTTGTCGACAGCGTGCAAAGAAGCTATCGTCATGCGCAGGCTGATAATTGAAGTTGGTTGTGGCACTGAAACTACCCAGACGGTGTTGTACGGAGACAACTTGAGTGCACAACAATTGGCAAAGAATCCTGTACATCATGGTAGAACTAAGCACATTGATATAAGATATCATTTTGTGCGTGAAGCTGTAAATGAGGGTCACATTATTTTGAAATATGCTCCCTCACAGGTCATGATAGCAGACGTGTTAACCAAGAACTTGTCTAAAAGAAAACATGAAGAATTAAGAAAAATGTTAAATTTGAATTAACTTTTTGAGAGCATGTTTGCATTGTGGAAGGGTGTTGAAAATTATGTTAATTTTACATTCAATGCAACCGTGCATCCCTACATATGTTAAGTTTCCTTGGTAATGTGTACCAATTATGTTAATCAACACTTTATGTTAAGCATCTGATTTAGTCCATAATAAACTTTGCCCAACGACACAACACAATCTTATCCAGGCATTCCCTGACGCGGGGAAATTTCTGTCCAACATAAATCAATCTTAAAACCCTAAAAAAAAAAGAATGAGCAATTAAAACAAGGAGAAAAAAAATTTAATTCAATTAATTAATTAATCAATACCTACAAGATAAAATTAGCTAAATCTGCTCTCTGACTGTGAAGTAATTTGAAATTAAAAATAAAAGAAAAATAAAATACAAAAAAATTAAATAAATTAAAAAGTCATATAAGCGGCATGGAGTGACAAAATGAACAACCACTGATCACCTCAAAATTATTTTAAGTTACCCCACTGCCAACAAAAACGTTTTAAATTAATTTCTGTAAAAGTAATTTTATCTCCCAAGCTCAATTGGATGACCTGCAAAAGATGTTTTGGGAAAAGTCAAGTAAGTGTCTCGCCTATATTATTATGTTAATTTATTACTTTTCTTGTTGGTGAGAGACAAAAAAACGAAAATTAAAAGTAAATATAAAATATATTCGTATATATATTAATTCAACCAAAATCGATTCCACATGCAGTGTGTGGAAATTTATTCCACTCAAACTCTCAACCGAAGATGAGCGAGCCTTGAATCTGACGCTCTAATTAAAAGATCAGCCCACATCAAAAACTCGCCTAGTTTTTTTGGTCACCGATCTTAAATAATTAAAACAAAAATAAATAAAATGGTAAAACATTACTGATCATTAAAATGAATAATAAAAGTTTATCGCCCTTATTCTCAATTATTTCAGAACATGTAAATTTGTATTATTTATTTTTATTATCCCTTATAGCAATTGTTAAGATGAATACCTAAACGTTCTTATTCGAGAGTCAAGCAGCGCATCATGGGTGAAGGAATAGTTAAATGGTGATTATGATAGGGTGGTCATCAGTTGTGCCAGCAACAAAATACAACGACCATGGAATGTCGCCTCCGTGCTGTATTTATGAGATGGACTGCGATTTTTTTTTCTTTTTTAGACAAGTCAATCGAATTAAGCAACATACGCGACACAGCGGACGCCTAGCCCAGGAAGTCTTATGGAACCCCGACTACCACCGATCACACAGCCGGAACTCCTTCCTGTAGACTACAATGCTACATTTATTTTTAGTAGAAAGCATTTCACAGGCATTGTAACCAAAAATGTATTGTTAACTCGACACACGAAGGCTGTTAACTGTGCGAGCGGAATCCAAGATTTGCAACGGCTTGGGACCCTACTGGTGGTAGCTAGTGCCGCGATGTGGGAGTAGTTGCTACCATCCTGGAACTCTTTTCCTATCATAATTTTATTTACTTAGAATCCCCTTTTATTGGAGTCTTACTCCGAAGCAAGAAATTCATACAAAATGATAAAAACCCCTAATAAAGATTGATAGTAATCCAAGATAGATTCGAGAAGCGCAGCAGCTTCGTTGGTTTTAGTATATGGTTTCGGGGTGCTAGATGTTATTTTCTTTACCCACCCATCCAATTGGACTTCCAGCGCCGAATTATTTTTATCCCCAAAAGAATTGATTGATAATTGATTGAGAAACCTTTTTTTAATTCCACAAGGTTCTAAACATTTTAAATTTTGAGTTTTTTGGTTTTTCTTAGCTCTGGTAAGTTCAACAAGTATGGTTATTAACAATTTTTTTATGCATGCTCTTTCTTAGGTGGGGAAGGGTATGTTCAACAAGTGGGAGTAATACCCATGTGTATTGCATACTTTACGGCAGTTTAAAATTAACCTACGGCCAACGCCACCAAAAAGCGTTAAGTGTGAAAAGGTTATAGGTTAGGTTAGGTTAGGATGGACGGCTATCAACCTATATAGGCCGACAAACATAGGTCAAGCTTGGTTCGTTGTAACGTGTCGGATTTCGGTTTTCATTCGGTCCTCGAGATTATGTATTTAAAAATTCAACCAGCCAGCCAAATTTCGCTAGCTTGGCTGGTCCTAAGTTTGCCATCATTGACAGATTGGACAGGAAATGGCGAAGCGTTTCCTGGCAAGTGCAGAAGCAAAAGTGCTCGGGAGATTCTTCCTCGTCCTCTTCTTTGTTCTTTACTGTGCTTTGTATTTATATTTGGCCACGTTTGCTGGGCTATGCGGCCGCAGTTGGCATTTTGCCATGTGTCTTTGGACCTGCGCATATTATCTTCCTTTACATGTAGCCAGAGGCATACATATACCTTTCTTATCAGTGAGAAGTGGTAGTTGTGTGCCTTTACTAGCTAGGTCGTCAGTTTTGCAATTGCCTTCAAAGTTCTGGTGCCCAGCACCTATATTAGGCTGATAGCATGCTGCTGGGCCGTCCCATGCAGAGATCTGCGACAGCTTGTTACCTATATCGCACTGATGAATTTTATAGCCGCTTGGTTGTCAACATATTTGTATACATTAACATTGCCTGGGCTTATACTGTGGGTTTTTAGGCTGTTTAGTGCTTATTTTATGGCTATTACTTCCGTCCATTCCCAACGTCTGGAAGGGTATGTTAGTCTGAACAACTGGCACTAAGTAGTCTGTTTTTGCAGGAATTCTTGAATTTCTTTCTAAACTTGATTCATGTCCGTTAACATGAGCCATCCACACTGAGGATTATCTAAGTCTTATGGCCGTGAGTGTCGCATTCTCTATGCCTTGTCTTTCTAGACATCAAATGTCAGCTTTTTTTTGGCAAAGGCCACCACACTAAGACCCTATATAGCAGTATAGGTCTAATGATGAATGTGATAGTCATCGGATAATGTTTGAGGACATGCCCCATTTGAGTCCAACGGATTTCACACACGAAGCGACTGTCGTCTTTCTTACCCGTACCTGGGTGTTAAGGTTCAGAGATGAGCTTTGAGTCTATGGTGTTTGTAAAAGACTTTTAAGTAGTTGTAGAGTTTTTTACATGAACTATAATGGACTGATGAGTCTAAAATCCTTGGCACTAATGTGTGAAGCCTCGCGGCTTCATTTGTTGAATCTATTTCTGTGCAGAAATTTCTGCACGTCTTTCTTTTAGCCGATGTGGTAGCTTTTTGTACTCCTCCGGACTAGACTTATAATGGGACAACTGAAGGTCATTGTCTTGTGGAAGAACGCAAAGTTGAAGTGTCCACCATGGGGCTTTTTCCTGGGTTTGGACCTACTGATTGGTCTGCCTTTAATGCAGCCTGCCCTCGTGAAAGTGTCTCTAAGACTGCAAAGGTGTGCAAGGTTTTTACAAAGTATGAATGTTAAGAGGGACTCACCCCTCAAGTTTATATCCGTGCTACACCACTGGCAGTGGTGATCATTGGCATCGCAGCCTACAATGAGGCTAATTTTACGCTTCTAGCGGTCAAGGATAAGAGATTTAATGACGCAAACCTTGGGTGGTTGGAACCCAAGGCTCTTGGATTAGAACTATATCGGCTTCGCCACCAGCCAGGCGGAGCATAAGGGCAGCGGTTGCTGCTTTACAGCGAATATAGTAAAATTGTGTTTGAGACAAATGACAATGGTACCGTTTCAGGAAAAAAGTGCGATTAGTCGCTAAAGGATATGGACAAAGGCCTAGAGAGGATTTTCACCTGTAGCACGATTCACATCTGTCCGACTTTTGGTGGCCATGGCAGCGGAACTTGATATGGAGATACATCAAATGGACTTTATCACAGCCTACCTAAATGGCGAGCTGGAAGAGAGCGTATATATGGAGATGCCAGAGAGCTTCAATGATTTCATGGAAAAGTTGGAATCGTACAAATTAATTGGAACGAAGCAGAAAATAGGGGAATGGCGTGCGGCGCTGTCTTTAATAAGAAGCCCTGTTTGTTTGTTGAAGAAGGCGCTATATGGATTACGCCAGTCCGGTTTGCGTTGGTATTGGAGACTCACGACGAAGCTACAAGAGGTTGGATTAAAGCCCACGAAGCAGCACCCATGCCTGTTCATCAAACGGCAGGAGAAAAAGATTCTCCTATTATCCACATACGTAGATGATTTGCTGTTGGCGTGAAATCATCCGGATTGGTTGCAGCAGACAAAGAAGTCCTCGGAGACGCATTTGAGGTGAAAAATCTCGGCAAAGTGAAATCCTGTCTGGGCATAGAATTTGTAATGAACAACGTGAAGCTGATGGGCTATTAAAACGATCGGAGTACGCGCTTGCTTCGGCTCAAGCTCGCCGGCAATAGGGGTGGGTTATTGGACAACCGACGTATTAAAACAGCTTGCTAGTTATTAGTTATATATATTTATCATTCGCGTACTATATTTTTACATAAAGGAAAGTAGAAGAAGACAAACCATAGACATGAGAAAGAAGAAAGATAAAAAGTAATAGAGGAATCAAATAACTCGAATTATAGGGTCATCCTTTTTTTCTTTGTGGTGCTACCGTGTTGGTGCATGCGCCCACCCTACCATTGATCCAGCGGGTCGTTGCAAAAAGCAGAATCCCTTGGGAAGCCCTACGGCAGCTATCCTACCTCCATCGGGAGTTGCATGTCATCCACACAATAAAAAAGTGAATATATTTCAAAATCAAACCACGCAAAGCTTATGTAATTCATAATTTGAAACGATTAATAAATTCATACAATTAGAAATTTATAGATATAAAGAAAAAAAACAGAAGCGAGGATTATAGCTTATACGCATGTTTGCAGATAGACTGTTAAATAAATTTGGCTCCAATCATAAACAATATTGGCAATATAATTAACAAAAATGCCGGTTGATATACGAACGGGAGAACACTGTCTCTTCTGATTTGATTACAAAACATTTTTATTCTAAATCAAATCGATATGCAAACATCCGTATGTAGTTTTAGGCTTATAAAAAAAACTATTAATAAAACTTAACACGAAAAAAAATTATTTGTTCACTTTCCAAGTGTAATGCCGGGTTTCTATACCAAGGCCAAGAATTATTATAATTATTATTGTACGATTATATAAGTCCTAGTAATAATAGGAATATAAGATGATCATATACTATTTGTCTATAATTGATAGTTATTATAATTAAGTATTTCATATTACTATCATGCATAAAAAAAAACAAACAAAAATAAACAAAGCGAACCTATTTCTTTGCTGAGCAGTGATGTTTTAAGAGCCCAGTGTATAATTGCTCAGATTTAAAGAGTGACTTTGGAACATTTTTGTACTCATATTATAGTGTATTCTATTTAAGCCCGACTCATAATAAAAGAGAGCAACTTACATACATCATCCCACGCTGGAAGTACTTCCTGGTGTTGGTGTGTGTCGCTTTAATGAGTTATCATGAAAGAGAGCAATTGTCACCGACCACGTGCGAAAGCTCGCTCATAGCATAAACCATGCACTGCGACAAATCTTTGTGTGTTTTAATTCCGCATGCACTTCTAAATAAAGATTGCTTATTAGTATTAAGTATTTAGTATGTTACTTTCCAATTACACAGAACCGACTCAATTTCCTTTTTATCTTGCATTTAAACTAACTTTAATTTTAGTGTTATTTAATTTAAACAATTTTCTAGATCTTGTCGAACTGCACACGCGCTTATGTTTTGTTTTCTATGTATAACGACAAGATTAAGCAGAGCATAACTGCAGATTATGCAGTTAGAATTACACTTAAATGTTTATTTTACACTGTTCACAAACTAACAAAAAAGGAAATTGCTTGGGTTCCACAATACTTTATTTATAGTTAAAGTTGAATCCCGCAAAATGAATCCCGAAAGTTGTGTAGAAAGTTGAAGATGATAATGTTGGTCCGGAGAAGAATATCCGCTACAGTTGTCCATGCTTACAAGTCTGTTCAAGTATGAACATGAGTTACTGTCCCCCCGGAGAATGTTCAAGTATGAACATGTTGAGAAGCCGATAGCTGACTAAATGCAGCGTTCTCGAGATTAGGCACTTGAGGCGAGCATGCATGGGGTCAAGCTAATTTTAGAGTTCAAGAGGGTATGGGACAAATATTGCAGTCGCTGCACACGATGGAGTGAGACAGCGGTCGTCTTACAAACGGCCGCACTCGAAAATAAACCAATACGGTCGTCTTACAAACGGCCGCTCTCGATAAGAGACCAATGCGGTCGCCTTACAAACGGCTGCATAATATATTTCTATAGATGTATTTAGATTTAAGAATTGTGTATAAATAAAGGGCTTGCTCGTCAGAGCAGGCAGTTCGAAACTAATCGTCGACTCAGCTCGTTTGATTTCACACTATACGTGTCTCAAACAAGTCCATGCTCATAAGTCCGTGCTCATCAGTCCATGCTCATCAGTCCATACTCATAAGTCCATTCTCATCATTAGTTATAAGAATACTAATGCGATGCACTCGATGCCCCTGTACTTATCCAACTTCGAACGACCAAATATGTTGGTGTGTCTGAGTGGATGTAGAAATGTGCTCGCCGTGAGAGTTTTAAGAGAGGCTCTTACGCACATTAAATATTGCAATTCTAGCAATTAGCTTATGACAAGGGTGAGGCAAAGGCGATATTTATGTAACGGTGCTTAAGCACATTACTGAGTACAGTGAAAATACGCCTTTAACGATTCAACTAAATTCGATATTAACTCCACATTAAGTGCCCATTCTAAAAAAAAACATTTATTTAAACTAGTGTCTTCTTTTGAATTGTTATTAATTAAACAATTTATTTTTTTATTTACCCTTAATAAATTTCCGAATAGGCAATAATGGTGAAAACGCGTTACGGAGCAGCTTGCAGTAGCGTAGGCTGTATTACCGAAAGTAGACAGAATTTTCTGGTTGGCCGCGGTTTTGGCAACAAAGTGAATTAAACATTTTAAATTAGTGGAGTTGTGGGTTTTTCTCCTATTTACACTAATAGTTATTGTATTTATAAGTAACTACTTTTAGCTAATATTTTATAGCTTTATTTATTTTTTTTTTTCATGTTAATACGTTTGCACCGCGAACGACTTGTTCGTTCAAGGGCTTTGAAAAGAAAGGAATCTGTGTGGGGTCCAAAGTACTTAAGCATTCACATTTTTCCAAAAATTCGCTTTGCCCCCGTTTTTCAACAATTTTTGGTTTCTTTTCTTATTACTTTTTGGAAGATCAAACCTCTCGCTCATAGATGTCGCTAAGTGAGACACGGAAAAAATTATTGCCCCTTTTTAGTAGACAGATATATATTATAAGCTCGACAAGCTACCCATTACAAATTCAAGCAGGATCTGAAAGAGCACCGTGTATTCCTTGCACAGGAAAAGTACATTGAAGCCTTGTTGAAAAGATTCGGGATGCCTGAATGCAAGCCGGCATTAACACCCATTGAAGCGAAATGTACTTTGAAGCGACCAGAAGCAGCCGATGAACCGAAATAAGAAGGACCCCTATCAGAACTTAATTGGCTCTCTTATGTTTCTTTCAGTCACAACTCGTTCAGATATTGCGTCCACCGTAAATTTCATGAGTCAGTTTAACTCATGTTACAATGTTGGACACTGGAAGACGGCGAAGCGCATTCTTCGGTATCTAATTGGTTCCAAACAACTCGGCCTGTTATTCAAGCGAACAGGCGAAGATCTGTACGGAGCCGTCGATGCTGACTGAGGTGCCAATTTGACCGATAGGCGATCATATTTTGGACAGATTAGCCGATGCCCCTATAAGTTGGGAGGCTTGAAAACAACGCACCGTCGCTTTGTCAAGCACAGATTTTACTTGAACGCCATACTCAAACGAATTGGCAGATGTGATTCGGTTCAGCTCCTAAACGACAACCAAAGCGCTCAAAAATTAGTTAAAGGTTTTGGTTTTCATCCACGATGTGCGCAACCATTTCATCCAGCAGAAGCACCAGAGTGGCGACATCCAAGTTGACTATATGCAGAGCAAATGCCAGGAGATGTCTTAACGAAGAGTCTAAGCAGTGCCAAGCATCACGGTTGCATCTCTTCATTGGGCGTCACCAGTATTTAAGATTAACACGATTGTTACTTTGAGAGGGCAACTCTGGCAACTCTGTTTT
Organism: Drosophila cognata; assembly: GCA_035041535.1. Classification (NCBI taxonomy): domain Eukaryota; kingdom Metazoa; phylum Arthropoda; class Insecta; order Diptera; family Drosophilidae; genus Drosophila; species Drosophila cognata. Next base: position 82,378 of record JAWNLC010000236.1, read on the forward strand.
AGTTTATCATATGTATTCCATTGTACCTTCTTTCGTATGTACTCAAAAATGAATTTAATCATAGCATGTAAAAACACTTCGTTTTAGACCGCCGAATAAGTCGCGTCGTTATTTGAATAAAACCATCTGATGTGTAGAATATCCTTGTCTTATTTATAAACGCTGTAAAACTGTGCGACGCAGACCAATAAATACAACTTTTTTTCGCTTAGCTGCGATTACCAGGAGGTAATACAAAACTTTTTTGATATAGCTATATGTGTCACAAATTTGTAAAGAACAAGTTTTCTTCCGTGGAGTAGAATATTCTTTGTTTCAATACAACCTACAAGGGAGCCACAGGATCACAGCGGAGGTTGGTACCCTTTGATGCCCTACCTCTTTAAATAGAATGCGGTGGGGTTTGTGTTGGACAGAAATTTCCCCGCGTCAGGGAATGCCTGGATAAGATTGTGTTGTGTCGTTGGGCAAAGTTTATTATGGACTAAATCAGATGCTTAACATAAAGTGTTGATTAACATAATTGGAAACTTAACATATGTTGGGATGCACGGTTGCATTGAATGTAAAATTAACATAATTTTCAACACCCTTCCACAATGCAAACATGCTCTCAAAAAGTTAATTCAAATTTAACATTTTTCTTAATTCTTCATGTTTTCTTTTACACAAGTTCTTGGTTAACACGTCTGCTATCATGACCTGTGAAGGAGCATATTTCAAAATAATGTGACCCTCATTTACAGCTTCACGCACAAAATGATATCTTATATCTATGTGCTTAGTTCTACCATGATGTACAGGATTCTTTGCCAATTGTTGTGCACTCAAGTTGTCTCCGTACAACACCGTCTGGGTAGTTTCAGTGCCACAACCAACTTCAATTATCAGCCTGCGCATGACGATAGCTTCTTTGCACGCTGTCGACAAAGCCATATACTCAGCTTCTGTGCTGCTGAGAGCTACGCTGCGTTGTTTCTCCGATTTCCATGATATCGGTCCGCCAGCGAGAAAGTATACATAGCCAGTATATGATTTACGATCAACCTGATCGCCAGCCCAATCGGCATCAGTAAAGCCCTCGAACGCCCTTCCACACCTTTTGTAGTGTATCTTTAGGTCCACTGTAGACGCTAAATACCGCAGGACATGCTTCACGCCTGCAAGGTGTTCGCTATGCGGATCCATGTTCCGTTGAGCCAATTTTGCAACCGAGTGCAAAATATCCGGTCTCGTTGTCAGAGCCAGCCACATTAGCTCTCCCACTTGTGCTTGGTACGATGTCTTATCCACCTTTTGACATTGGCTGCCGTTACAAGCCGTCTGGTACCCAGCATCCAATGGCGTAGCTGCTGGTCTGCAACTTTCCATGCCATGGTTACGCAAAAGATCCTTGATGTATTGCGTATGGCCCAGAGTGATCTCTCCAAGTTCACCCTCACGTTGGATTTCCATGCCAAGAAACAGTTCTAGTGGCCCCTTGTCAACGCATTCAAACGACTTCATAATATCAGATTTTATGCTGACCAAGTCCGATTTCGATTGACAAGCTATAATGAGATCATCAACGTAAACTAGGATTAGTGCCAAATTACCTTCCTTTCGCTTATAAAGGCAGGGCTCATTGTCGCATGCGATGAAGCCAATTCCACGCAAAACGCTGTCGAGCTTGGAGTTCCACTCCCTTCCAGATTGCTTCAATCCATATATCGCCTTTTTTAGCAGCAACACTTTGCCCGCCTGATTGCCGTCAGCATATCCTTGCGGTTGCTTCATATAGACAGTATCTCTTAGATCGCTGTTCAGGTATGCAGTACAAACATCCATCTGGTGTAGGTACAACTGCAACTCTGCCGCTAACGCCAATATAAATCGCACGCTCTCCAGCCTGCAAACCGGTGAAAACGTTTCGCCGTAGTTAACACCATACTGCTGTGCGCATCCTTTTGCCACAAGTCGTGCCTTAAACCGTTGTATTTGGCCGTGAGCATCCCGTTTCAAGTTGTAGACCCACTTGCAGCCAATTGCACGATGACCTTTCGGTAAATCTGCCAGCTGCCAGGTTTGATTCGTAATCAATGCCTCATACTCCTTTTGCATCGCTTCTTGCCAAAATGAAGTATGCGAACTGCGTGTTGCCTCCTCATAGGTTGCTGGAATGTGTACATCACTTGTAACCATTGTGCTGAGTATATTAAATTGCTTCCTCGGGCGACCAGGTCTGCCCGTCCTTAGCAATTTCGGTTTCCCAGGTCCAATACGAGGGATCTGCTTTTCCTCCAGCTTTTCTTCATCTTTGACACTTTCCAAAGATTCATCCGCACTACTTTGATCAGTTGCATCTGAGCGAGATGTGATGTCTTTGCCGGTGGAGTCAACCTCATCATCATCTTCATCGTTAACTTGCTCAACTTGATGCCCTACATCCGACATATCGAATGTTACTGCTTCGCCCTTTGCTTGCTGCAAAGAGCTGGCCTCGTCAAAGAGAACATCTCGTTTGTCAACCACTGTCTTGGTTTCTGCATCGTAGAGCCGATAGCCTTTAGCCTCCATTGAGTAACCAATCATGCGGTATTCTTTCCCCTTGGGTTTGAACTTGCCCGTATGGCGACCTTTGTCCAGTGCCACTGCAATAGAACCAAAAACTCTTAGATGACCTATCATTGGTTTCTTTCCAGTCCACGCTTCCATTGGAGTCATCCCGACCAGTGCCTTTGTGACGGCACGATTGCGTAAATACACCGCTGTGTTTACTGCCTCTGCCCACAGTGACTGATCAAGTCCTGACTGCGCCAATAAGCATCTAGCCATCTCTACGAGCGTACGATTAGCTCGTTCTGCCACTCCATTTTGCTGCGGAGTGTACGCCATCGTCAATTGCCGTGCAATTCCATTGGCTTTCAAAAAGCCGTCGAAAGTTTTGTTCACATATTCGCGCCCGTTGTCGCTGCGAATACACTTGATCATCTTTCCTGTTTGACGCTCTACCAGATTTTTGTACTCCACGAACTTGCGAAAGACCTCGTCCTTGCCTTTCAGGAAATACACAAAAATCCGCCTTGATTTGTCATCAATGAATGTGAGGAAATACTTAGAGCCGCCAAGAGACTTCGTTTCGAAAGGACCACATACATCAGTGTGCACTATTTCTAGAAGTTCCTGCGCTCGGCTTTCTGTCGATCTTGGAAATGGCTGCACGTGAACCTTGTTCAGCATGCACGTCCTGCACGATTCCCGTTGCAACACGTCAACATTTTCCATTCCTCGCACCAGCGCCTTGTTTGCCATTTCACGCAAACTATCATAGTTCAGGTGACCATATCTGCTATGCCACAACTCGCCGTCTGGCTTAACAGCAGCATAACATCTGTTACGATGACTTTCAAACGTATACAGATTCCCTACTCGTTTGGCCTTGAGTATACATTTGCCGCCTTTAAACACTCGTGCACTCGTTGCATCAAAATTAACAATGCACTTCTCTGCTACGGTTTGTCCCACGGACATGAAATTGCCTGTCAGCTTTGGCACGTACAATACGTTGCCTAGCACCAGTGTGCACAAATCTGTTTTCAATTTAACTTCGCCTCTGCCTTCTGCTTGCAATAAGCCGGCGTCCGCCAAAACGATCGTTTCGTTATGCGTCTCAAAAGTTGAAAACATTTGTTTATCGCAACACATATGACTTGTTGCTCCACTGTCCAAGCACCAGCCGAAATTGTTCAAACTGCTTCCATGCAATACGTTCAGTATGCTGCGATTCTGCTGTCCACTTTTCATTTCACCGTTTTTAGCAATTACTTTGCGACAATTCGCCTTGAAATGCCCTATTTCACCACATTCGTAACAGGCAATATTTGGGCGTTTCTTCTTTGTGGTGACCTTCGCACCAACGGTATGTCTTTGTCTAACTGTAAAGACCTGCGCGCTATCGCTGTGCTTCTCTTTCCTCTCGCATTCTTCCTTCAGCTTTATGCATAGAATTTCGTACCCAGGAAGACTGTCGCGCGTCTCGATGGCGACAACAAAATTCTCATAAGTGTCTGGAAGGCTGGAAAGCAAAATGATGACCTTTTGCTCGTCATCTAATGTTATTCCAACTTCGGCAAGCTGATCCAGAATTTCGTTAAATTTGATCAGATAGCTAGCCATGCTTTCCCCCTCCGCCATGCGTGAATTGTGGAGCTTTTTATATAGCGAGACTTTACGCACCGGCCCGCTTGGCTGATGGACTTCGCGCAACTTAATCCATGCCTCCTGCGACGTTGTACAATTCTTGATGTATCCCAACTGCGATACCTTAACACTTAGCCTGATCGTTGCCAATGCCTTACGATCCAGCGCTTTCCAGTTATTATTTTCGCCAACATCAGACTTCGGTAAATCCCCCGACGCCACTTCCCATAGATCTGCATGCACCAACACGCTTTGCATCTGTATGCTCCAAGAATCATAATTCTTCTCTTCAAGCTTCTCAATTTGGTACAACGCACTCATTTTTCTATTTCTGCGACGAAATTTACATTTGCACACACGTAACTGCCGTTTTGTTCTTTTAACACATCCGAGTTCGTAACTACGGATATCGAGTCAATAAACTTTAACTAATCTTATCAGGCCACGTATCCTGGGCCCATAACCTGTTGGACAGAAATTTCCCCGCGTCAGGGAATGCCTGGATAAGATTGTGTTGTGTCGTTGGGCAAAGTTTATTATGGACTAAATCAGATGCTTAACATAAAGTGTTGATTAACATAATTGGAAACTTAACATATGTTGGGATGCACGGTTGCATTGAATGTAAAATTAACATAATTTTCAACAGTTTGCCGTGCCATATGGCTCTATTACATAATGTTTAATGAGTATAGAGTCCCTGTTGAATTAAATAGGAAGTGCTGAACTTCGACACAGTTACTATTATTAAAGGGGAAGTTTCTGATACCTACTTCACTGCCTACCTCGCTGTCTGTACTCATCCCAATAAGTATCTGGATGCGATCTATAAGAGATTTCCTAGTAAAATAATGTCAATTCCATTAAGCCGAAATCCGGCAGGCCCCCCATATACACGATAATTATTCCGCAATTTTTAAAACGTTATAAATGATTTATTTTATTTTCTCGGGTTTTTTAAAATTTGTGTTTATTATTATTATTTTTGGTGAAAACAGCACTGCGACCTACAAGGTCTATTATGCCCCGTTGGAGCCTTATGGTGTGGTGGAGTAACGTGAGCTCCATTAAGGCTTCCAAGGCCATTGTAGGGCAGGTGCGCAGTGCCAATGTCATCCATACGCAGGCCATTCTTGGAAGTTTTAACAACTGTCTCTGCACGTTTATAAGCCGCGCCCTATCCCCCATGCTATTGCTCCATAGGTTTGCATGGGCCTTACTACCATTAGATATAGCCACCTTATTATCTTTGATGATGTACCCCCATGATTTGCCGGATATGCTGCGACATGCATAAAGCGCTCTGGAGCACATCGATATCGCATTTTCTACATGGGTGCCTAAGTTTAATTTACTGTCAAATATGACTCCGAGATATTTTACCTCTCTACTTGTTTCTAATTGGCTACCTTAGCCTTATTCGCCCCATTCTATGTAACTTATATCGTCTAGTGAAGGGGATGATGACCTCCTCACATCAGTCACACGTTATTTGCAACACTAACTGGACTATGTCACTGAGTGTTTCTTCGAATTTGCCTCGCGCTATGATAACAATGTCATCGGCAAGTCTGTTAAGGAATTCAGACTCCAGAGTAGCGGACACAATACTCACCCTTGGTGACAGCCTTTGGTAGTTAAGACTGTCACAGTGCTGTCATATGCTGACGTCGTGGCTAGTATGGACCCTAGCATTGCGAGTATCCACTTGCTGGTGATAGGGTCCAGGCCCCTCCTGTAGAGGGCAGCCCTAATCGCCTCATGAGACGTATTGTCAAAGGCGCCTTCTATGTCTAGAAAGGCGCACAATGCTACTTAATTCATATTTGCATTGTTTAGTAAATTTAAAATACCTAATATGTAATTTAAATTGGCAGATTAAAATCTGACATATATTTCGAAAGGTATTTAGATTAAAAAAAAACACCATTAATTTTAATAATTCGATTGATCCAATTAATTTTTTTTTGTTTCATTTTGTGTATGACTGAACAATTTTGTCTGGTTTTACATAGTTTTTTTTTGAGCTATAAAAATTTTAGCTTAATGGAATCAGGTTGCCGAAGTGCAAAAATATTAAAGAAAAAAATATAAAAAAAAGTTATTTATACTTTGATTATTGTTTATATTTATTATTTTGACTTTTTATTTTATTTATGGACTTTCATCAAATTAATCTGTATTCTTGACTTAGGCTAAGCCTAAAGATCGGCTCGGCTAAAGCTTTAAGCTTCGCTTTGGATAAGCTGCAAGTTTTAAGTCGGGCAAAACTGCAAGCTTTGGCTGGATAAAAGTGCAATCTTAAAGCTATGTGCATATGTACATATATACGTATGTAATTATGAAAGAGTTATTTATTAGTGCATTTTTTACGTTTTACGTTAGGATTTGGGGAATTATTTTTAATTTTTGCATATACGAGGTCTGCCCAATAAGTAATGAGACTAAGTCCATAAAATACGTATATTTAAAAATTATTATTATTTAAACTTCGGTCGGTTAATCTCCCATCCCTCCTCTATCGATACATGTGCTCGCGACTTTCGTACGTTCGATAGTTCTCCAGCTGGAAGGCTTCGACTGGAATGTCCTTTAGTACCCTCGTCACGGCGGTCTGGATGTCAGTTATGGACTCAAAATGCGTTCCTTTCACGGCCAATTTTGTTTGGGGGAACAAGAAGAAGTCACAGGGTGACATATCCGGCGAATAGGGCGCTTGCAGCAACACTGCGATGTTTTTAGATGTCAAAAACTGCGACACACTGAAGGCACGATGGCATGGAGCATTGTCATGATCTTTGCACACAGCTTTTTCATGGACAAATCATCAGTTAAAATTTTTCTGACGGTTTCTCGTTTCAAATTAAGTTCATCAGCCAACATTCGAATGGTTAGCCGCCGATCTTGATGCACGAGAGTGCGCACACGTTGAACATTGTTGTCAGTTCGAGCTTCAACCGGCCTCCCACTTCGCGGTTCATCCCCGACGCTCTCACGACCATTTTTAAAATCTTTATGCCATCGAAACACCTGAGCACGACTCAGGGCTTCATCACCGAACACTTTGACCAATTTACCGTACCGAGTTTAACGCAAAATTTAATCGCGTACCGCTGTTCAATATTACGTCGTTCCATATTCGTGACACGCCTTACAAACACTTGTCGAAAACACAACACAGCTGGAGAACTATCGAACGTACGCGAGCACATGTATCGATAGAGGAGGGATGGGAGATTAACCGACCGAAGTTTAAATAATAATAATTTTTAAATATACGTATTTTATGGTCTCATTACTTATTGGGCAGACCTCGTATGTATTTGAATAATAAAGAAATTAATTGGACGAGTCGTGTGCTCTCATAATAATGTGACAAATTAGACTGTTATATATTTTTATATGAAACTAAACTAGGAGACGATACACATCAAACACATCAAACTATTTAAGGTCAAGCGAAGTTATTATTTGTGGTGGGCTGTCATCCGTCAAGAGTGTCTTGAAAGGGGCGAGGTCTGAGGTAGTGGCCGACACTCGCGTTCTATACCCTAACCCAACTATGGTCTTCGAGGCGACGTATATCGAAGATCCCCCATAAAAAATATATCCTAACTCACTATGTTCAAATGTACAAATTTTATTTGCGAATATAATTATGTGTAGGTATGTTTAACAGGCAACATGCAACACGCAACACGCGGCGACAACTTTGATTTTTAAATTCAGGCCTTTAGCAACTTGGCATGGTATTCGATGTGTTCGGCAACGAAAGTGGCGATGTAGAAATAGCTGTGATCGTATCCCTCGCGCTGCTTGAATATAGTCTGAATGTGATTGTTGCCAGCAGCGGCCGCCAACAGTTTCTCTGGCAGCAGTTGTTTGCTCGTCAGAAAATTGTCGGCGGATCCCTGGTCGATGAACAGCTCCTGCGGTGTGCTGGCATATTTGGAGACCAGGCTGGTGGCATCCCACAGTTGTCAGTCGGCCGTGTCGGCGCCGGGAGGAGGGATTTGCAATTGGTGCAAATGTCGAGACAGACTGATAGAGCCCGGGATTCTTCAAAGCACAAATCAATGCACCATGTCTGCCCATGCTATGGCAGACAATGCGGGAAAATTGGCATTGATCAGTTCGGACAGCTGCTGCGATACATAGCTGTTCATCTTGTAGTGTTTTGACCATGGCTTTTCGGTAGCGCCGCTGCCAAAGTTAGTTGTTCCAGTTGCATGTTTTTAAGCTAATTTTTTGGTTTTTGTTTTTATACTAACATGCCTCCCAGGAACGTTCTCGATTTTAGCAATTCATGTTCTTACTTTCCGGTTTATCAATTTTACTTCAAAAACAGTAAGGACGATTAGAGTCATAATGCGATTTCTTTATTTAACAAAATAATTCTAATAATGTAAAAACAACTAATTATAAACATTGACTTCAATCACTGCAGAATTCATTTACAAAATATAATTTTGAAACGAGAGTGAACAGAATTTTCTTTAAAAATTAAATTTAAAGAAAATCTAATTACTAATGTTGTAAATGGCTAGTGCAAATGAAGAGTCAAACGCAGATTGTGATTATGGATGATATTGAGAATTGAGAATACAATGCAGAAAGTGAAACACAATATATGTGTGACCAGAGCTTCGGTGTTAATCAACACTCTCAATGACATACTTAACTATATACCAAGATTAATAACAATTCATTTCATTAATACATTTCACATGTTTGTTATTTTGCAAATTCTTGGTTAGTACATCAGACATCATATCGCTTGTACACACATATTCAATATTGACGTCATCAGAATACATTAGTACGTTAGAATACAATATTACAGAAGGAAGGTCATTAATAAATAGATTAAAAAGCACTGGAAATCCTATAAGGCTTAGTTTGTGAAGAAGGAGACAATGGTTAACAGAATCAAAGGTCTTACTGAAGTCTGTATAAACGACATCAGTTTTATTCTGATCACAAGGGAAGTAAATTCAAGAATGTTAGTGGTAGTAGACCTACATTTCACAAAACCATGCTGGAATGGTGAAATAATAAAACTACATACGTGTTGCAGTTGAGTCGTTAATATTTTCTCAATTGCCTTAGGTATTGCGGACAATTTGGAAATACCCCTATAGTTTTTTACGTTAGACTTTGGGCCATTTTTATGGAGATAAATAATAAAAGATTCCTTCTAAGTAGCGGGAAAACAACAAGTTTCAACACATAAGGTAAATAATTTAAGTAAAGGTTTGCAAATAGACTCAGAACAGTATTTAAGTACACATCCCGGAACTCCATCAGGACCAGGCGAATACCCAGGCATGAGAAGTTACTAGAGGAATAGGCGGATTGAAAATACTCAGCAAACAGATCGGCTGCTTCCTGATCATCTTTTGCTTTCGTATCTTCATAGAAAACGAAATTAGGTAACGAAGACGATTTGCGTTTCATGTTCACAAAGTTATTGAACTGCTTAGGATCTTGTGCAAATTGCAGTCTACAACGAAAAAGGTAATTGTGATAACAAGAGTTGGCAGCTCTATAATCAAATCGAGCGTAGAACGATAAGGGATGAACAAGTGGATCACAGCGAGAGATAATACTACAAGTAAGGTCAGATACAAAATTAATAAATCAAAAAAAATAAATCAAGTAAAATGGTTAACTTGAGACAGTGATAACTCATGAAACCCATCAATAAATTCATTTGAACTAAGTGGCGCCAATACATTTGGTGGAGCGGACCATATAATTTCTGGAAGATTAAAGTCACCGCATACAATCAAAAAGTCTCTATCCGAAAGCATAGAGGAAATATATTGGTTATTGGATAGATGATTCAGATATATATATTCAGATATCTGATTAAGGTGGAATATATGAACAAGTGATAAACATCGAAAAAGTATTAAACTGAATTTTAATACTTATAAATTCAATGTCTAAAGCAAAAGGAGGTAAGAAATAATCTGATGCAAGCGTGATACTCGATCACATCTATATGGGGTGTATTTATTGGAAAATAAAGAATGATTTGAGATATCAGGCTTTAACCAAGTTTCGGTAAATACTAAAATATCAAATTCAAAAGAAAGACTGTTAACGTATAGTTTAGAAAGTTTAGTGTTAAGACCTCTAACATTCTGAAATGCTAGAGAAAGAGAGGGTTTTAGTTTTTTGGTGCAACATTAGAAGAAGAAGCACCAGAAGGATTCTGAGGCAATGTGATAGGAAGCCGAATACGTTTTTTGTTTTTATACTCCTTTATAACTAAGCCTTTCGGCCAGAAATTATCACAGCAAATTATGTCGAATACTTCAGCCAAAACACTTATTTTAAAAGAGGAAATTTCTTTTTCATAATTAAATTTAAATTTTTTAACCAATATTTCCGTTGGTGACACTTTACTCTGTATGAAGGCTTTCATTTCTTCAACGGATATATCAGGCGCAAGACGCGAAATAAAAATTTGCTTTCTAAGTGCAACCGCTACAGGAGGCTTAGGAGCACTGCTAGAAAGAGGTGGGGGAACCGGGTCGGACACTATGGCCTGTGACACAATTGGGCCAACACTGTTGATTGCAGGTGGTGCAGGAGAATTAAACTGCATCAACCGCTGACCATTATCAACAGTAGGTGTCCGCGGTAAAGGGGGCAATGACGGAACCATAGCATCAAAATCAGCACTGAACCTACTAAAAGATAGACGGAGATTGTGCAAGCCCCGTCGAGTTTGCCTCAGAAAATCCTGAATATCCAACTCCACCTCGCGGCATCGCTCGCAACACCACTTTAGACCCGACTTATTGCCGATCGCATCTCTTGCCCGTTGCGTGAAACCAGCACATTTAACGTGTACCACGTTGTCACACAACCAATAACAGACGAAATCGGCCTTTGGGTCAGCCTGGCACTTGTAGTTTTTTAGGTAGCACGCAAACATGCTTAATTTTGGAATTGATATGCCCGAGAAGAAGAGAAAACTATACAAAGAGAAACTATACAAACAGCACAGAGAAACTAACAAAATGAACAGCACACAAGAGATGAAATAGAAACAACAACACCAAGCTTTGGCGCTGTAAGAATATCTACGAAAATAGACAAAGCTAAGAACCACTGTGACAACAACACATGCAAACACAGTTATAAGAGCACACGAAAGTAGAGAGAGCGAGAGTAATAAAGCGTTGTGAGAACACACGAAAGTAGAGAGAGCGAGAGTAATAAAGCGCACACAAAAACCGCTATAACAACAACAATGCGAAGCGATCAAGAATGCAATGAGAAGCAATAAGAGCGAGAGCACCAAGCACTCTCAAAAACAAAATGGCCTAAGATCCTTGGCATGAAAGACTCCTAAGGATCTGCCTTGAAAATCCTCCAAAAGGTAGGCATTGTTTCCAACTCGCCGGACCACTCTCGCCTTCAAAAACTTCTAAGTATTTTCGAAACCTTTCATCGGAAGGTAAATGTTTGATTAAATTGCTATCCTTATTTCTACAAATTTCTCCGGGCTGGTTTTCTATTCCCTCTCTTTTCCTCCTCTTCACGCTCATCCGACCGTTTCCCGAGCATTCTGGGCATGGTCCCTGGCTACGTCTATGAACTCTGGATTATCCCTTCCTTCCCTTATGTCTCTACGTGTCGGTTTGTGCGGAGGTATTGGAGGGATTGTCTCCCTAATCTGTGAGGTTGCCAAACGCCGTTTGGGTATTGCCCCACGATTCTGCGGAATTTCTGGTTCTTGGTTCAAAAGGTCGATGGATGATGTTGGAGGAGAAAAAGCATCCGACGACATGAGCGGCTTCTCGACTTCCATTTCTCTAGTGGTTACAATCGGTCGCAGCACCTCATTCAACAACTGCATCATGCTTTGCATCCCCGCGCGAATCTCGTCCCGAATCGCATCACCAATTCCTGTGGACATCGATCGCCTATAGGTCGCGTGCGCTTGAGCCAACGCCGCATTGACCGCTGACTTTTCCTCGGAGCCCAGTCCTGGTGGTAAGGTCCACACTTCGGCTTGAACGTCATCCTTATTCCGAACCGGTGTGCGAGGAATACCAGTGATGGTAAATTGCAGAGTCTGAGGAGCCGGTTCTTGCCCATCATTTTCGCTCCCCAAGCTGTCGTCTTTCAGCTGCCCGCGAGAACGAGTTTGATGACTAGGTTCGCCTCCCGTAGCCATTATTAATTTAAATTTTTATAAATTATAATAATAATCTTAATAATGATAATAAATACGTTAATAACCAATAAATTTTTCTCAAACTAACAACACAACACACACTTAGAAAGCAACCAAAATTATATATAGAACAAAAAAAAAACATATAGGTAATATATATCATTCAAACAAACCAGAACTCTTCCAAACTATCACTTTTCACTATAATGAGGGAAGGGAATCCCAACAGGGTCGGAATGTGATCTGACATATCTACGCTACATCCGAAGGAAATGTCGGCTCCTGGGTTGGCAATCGAGATTATTCACCCGCGTCTCTAATCCGTTCCGTTTTTTTAGCTGCAGCCCTCCACCTACGCTACCCGGACCCCGAATGCATCGTATAGTAACCTTACTGGTCCTATGGGCCACTCGAACATCCAAACAGCCCTGTAGACAGCTACGAGCCAGAAAACAGACGATTTTCAACAACAAAAATAACCAACGTAATAACAAAATATAAATTGAATATATTGTCACTGACACCAAAAATTCGAAAAAAAAAAACAACTATTCTACATCGAATGTTTTTATCACAGACTCGTTCATATTACAGTTAGTATCACTATCTAAGAAAACATGTGGGCGAATCACCTGCTAATAAAAAGCGGTGATGACACCACAGCCTCACTAATGACATGAACGCTGTCGGACAAAACGACAAAACGATAAAAAGCGGGAGACAACTTTTAGCGAGATTTCGTCGACTCGTGTTTATTTATTTTTTCTCAAAACAAAATTCTCTAAATCGATGCAAACGCAAGCCTACATCAAATTAAAAAAAAAAAAATTAAAAAAAAATTTTATCCTAACCTCATTTTGGGTCCCCTCCCCTCCATTTACAAGACTTAAGTTTTTTTTTAACAAGCCTTACGCATATTTAATTCAGGTTTCTTAATCATCGAGCAGTGAAGCATGTCCTCGAGGCCTTGAAAAATAAGCAGGACAGCTCTGTCGTCATCCTGGATATCCAGCAAGCGTTTGATCGCGTATAGCATGATGGCCTGCTTTTAAAGCTTAAATCCCAACTACCAACGGCGCAGTATTTACTGCTCAGGTCTTACCTGCTTGGCCGCTTATTTATGGTTGAAGTTAGGGGCGAGCGATCAAACATCCACCGGATCAGAGCGGGTGTACAGCAGGGTAGTGTCCTTGGACCTGCCCTGTACACATTGTACACCGCGGACTTGCCAATTCCGGTAGCCAGAAACACGCTGCTTGTCACATACGCAGATGACACTGTGTACCTTGCTAACTCCTCCACTGCTTGGAGAGTAGCAGCGGTTACGCAAATGTTCTTGGATGGTTTTAGTACCGGGGCCAACCGGTGGAACATCAGCATCAATAAGAATAAGTCTCAGCACTGTACGTTTGCGCTCACGAGTGGTAACTGTCCAACCGTCCGACTCAACAATACGATCATACCTCAGGAGAACCATGTTCGATACCTGGGTATCTATCTGGACAGGAAACTTACCTGGCGCAAACACATACACATCACGGCAGCAGCGTGCAAATCCAAAAGAGCGAAACTCAACTGGTTGCTGAAGTCATCCAGCAAACTCAGCTTGAGCAACAAGCTGCTGGTGAATAGGAGCATCATCGTGCCCACATGGACATATCGGATTCCATTTTGGGGCACAGAAGCAAAATCTTGGGTTAACCACATTCAAGTTCTGCAGAACAAGGTCCTAAGAGACATCTCTGGTGCTCCACCCAATGTGAGCAATATGACGCTGCACAACGACTTCTGTGTACCGACAGTCATTAGTCAAATAAACCGCCATACAAGTCGTTACAATGACCGGTTGCATAACCATGTCAACCCTTTGGCTTGTTTACTACTGTCAAACACAACCCACAGACGCTTAAAGCGCCTCCACGCCAGCCACCTCTGGGCAGCTGGCCGTTAAATTGTAAGGTTAATGTGCAACAAATGTTATATTTAATGTTAAAATTGATGTTACCTAATATTGCAATATGTTAAAACAAATTACATGTTTATGTTATTTAAATTAAATTCCTGTTATTATGTATCCAATCTTCAAAACAATATTTTATAACCTTTCAATAGGTTGATCAATATTAAATTAAATTGCTACATTAAAAAAAAAAGGTTTCTTAATGATAACATTCAATGGGTTAGTTTGGCTTAAATATATTGTTGGGTTTTTTACGCGGCAAAAAGTGATGCGCTTGTTTTAGCGGTTTGACAAAGAAGAAAGATTTATTCACTGTATGCTTACATCTAGTGGTGGTAGTTGGGGTATAATGTTCATATTTTCAACACTCCCCCTCAATACACATTATTGACAATTAATTTGAGACCAAGCAATCTATTACAATTTTCATGTTTTGACTTGTTCAAATTCTTAGTTAAGATATCTGCCATCATTTGACTCGTTGGATAATATTCCAGCTGAATCACAAGCTTACTGAAAACTTCTCGCACGAACTGATAACGTATATCTATATGCTTACTTCTTGCATGGTAAACGGGATTCTTAACTAAATTCATATCGCTCAAATTATCGCCATGAATTACATCACTTTTCGTATTTCTGTATATGTTAATTTCGTTACATAATTTACGAATATAAACAGCTTCTTTAGTTGCTTCCGATATGCCCATATATTCGGCTTCAGTACTACTTAGTGCTACTGACGATTGCTTCCTTGTTTCCCAAGAGAATTCGCTACCTCCAAGAATGAACGCGTATCCAGTATACGACTTTCGATCTGTGTTATCTCCACCCCAGTCCGCATCATGATGCTGGCCGACACGCTTCCATGCCAAACTTCTTAAGCAACTGCAACAGCTGCTGCTGCTGATCGTTATCGCCCCTGTTATGCCCTTTCGATTGATTTCCATACCAAGGAAATTATGTATAGGGCCCTTACAAGATGTACTCTTTTTTATACTGGCCAGCTCACCGATATCTGACGAACATATCATCATATCATCCACATAGACTGCGATTATATTTATGTGGTTTTGAGTGTGCCTAGTATATAAACACAGCTCACTTGGACAGGCCGAAAATCCAATTTTCGTCATCATCTCGTTCAGCTTCTTGTTCCACATCCGTCCAGACTGTTTTAGCCCATATAAGGACTTTCGAAATTTGAGAACAGACACTCCTTGTTCTTTAAATATGAGGGGTTGCTTCATGTAAACAACCTTCTGCAATTCTCCGTTTAGATATTTCGTGGATACATCAAGTTGGAGCACATGTAGCTCCAGTTCAGCTGCTATGGCCAACACCATTCTTATTGTCGCATATCGCACTACTGGCGAAAACGTTTCGTCATAGTTCACTCCATGTTGCTGGCTGCAGCCCTTTGCCACTAGCCTAGCCTTGTATCGTTCTATGGTGCCATTTTTGTCACGTTTTAGTGCAAAGACCCATCTGCATCCAATCGCCTTATGATTGGATGGTAGTTCGGCTGGTTCCCAAGTTCCATTCACTTTCAGTGATCCGAATTCCTCTGCCATGGCCTTATGCCATTCGATCGCCTGTGGACTTTCAAATGCTTCTTCCACAGTTGCTGGTGTTATGACGTCATCACTGCCCAGAAGATTCACCTTGTGCCGCTTGTCGTCTGGTCTTCGCCATCCATGCCCACTGGTTCTTTCAAGCCGGTTACTTTTCTTGCTGATATCTCTTTTGTTGGTTTCGTGATCCTCATTACCATTCGCTTTACTTTTGTCACCCGATTTATTGGTATCGGTGTTATCGTTATCTTCATCGCTGCCTCTGTTGCCATTTCCACTTAGGAATGCAGCATATATTGATTTTGTTATTTCACACGGAAATAAATTGCTTATATGATTTGCAATAATCAGCATTTTACCGTTTTCGTCACATACACAAGCACGACTGTTCTTGAAGATTACAGTGCAGCCTCCTCTTACTAATCTGCTCACCGAAATAAAGTTGCATTGTAATTGTGGCATATAAAGAACGTTTGTAAGTTTTACTGTTGTAGATTTCGTTTTAATCATGACGTCTCCTCGTCCGACTACTTCTAATGACTGCTCACCAGCAAGTGTGACCGTATCAGTGCATTGTTCAAACGAATTAAATATATTTTGATTTGCACACATATGAGCTGTGGCGCCACTATCTAAGCACCATGCTGACTTGTTAAGCAGCCGAGCAGTTAGCAACATGAAATATGATTTTGCGTCTCTTCCTTTTACATTCTCTTCGTTTGCTTTGGACCTACATTCGGCAGCAATGTGGACAATTTTACCGCAATTGTAACACTTCATTTTTCTGTTCCGGTTCTTGCTTTCTTTCTTATTTGCGCTCTCTTATTTGCGCTCTCTTTGCTTAAAAATGCCTGTGCATTATTTTCGTTCACGTTCTCTATATGTTCTTCATTCTTGCGTCTATCGCATTCTTCAAACTATTTAACCTTCAAAATACTAAACTTTGGTAATTCATCACGTGATTCCAATGCTACAACCAGATTTTTATATAATTTGGGTGAACTTGGCAAGAGTAAAATAACATATATTTCCTCTTGCAGCGCAATGTCAATCTCTGTTAACTGCTCCACCGTGTTCACAAAATTTGCAATATGCATTTGCATGTTCTCATTCTCGCTCATCCGTATGAAGAGTAATCTCTTGAACAACGTGACCTTTCTCACTGGACCGGTGGGCTGATGCACTGCCTTTAGGGTTATCCACGCACTCGACGCCGTATTACATTTCTTAATGTGACCAATCTCAGAACATCTTACTGAGAGAGTAATCACCGCTAAAGCCTTTTCGTTTTTTGATATCCACTGGCTATATTCACTCGTCTTGTCTGAACTTGGGCATTTCATAGCACCCGAAGAGACGGACCATAGCTCCTGGTGAATTAGCACACTTTTCATTTGGGCACACCACGAATCATAATTTGCTTCGTCCAACTAGTCTATATTGTACAGCGCACTCATTTTCGATTGTACTTGTTCTCACACAGAAAACTTGAATTGGTTTGCACACAGCTATACAAACTATGCAGTTCAAATTCACTCGATCTTTAACGCGGCTAATTTGCATTTAACTTTTCTTTATGCTTGGGCCCATAACATGTTGGGTTTTTTTACGCGGCAAAAAGTGATGCGCTTGTTTTAGCGGTTTGACAAAGAAGAAAGATTTTTTCACTGTATGCTTACATCTAGTGGCGGTAGTTGGGGTATCGATCGCAGTATCAATATCCCTATTATTAACATAAGTAATCAATAATGTTATATTGATATTTTCAACATATATAAATATTGAAGTAAATGTAATTTAAACTAACGAGGCCCGACAAAACCATTCTCTATATTTCCACACCTTGATTTCTATTAGATTTTAATTTAAAATTATTTAGGGACACCCTAATCTACCCTATGGAGCTCCCAGGGACAGTTGTGCGGGTTTCTACTGACAAAAATACCGGTCGACGAAAGACGTGCACAAAAATATAGCGTTATCGTCATTCACATAGAAAACATTCTCGTAGGGTCTCGTTGAGAAGGATAGAAGGAATCTCAGATAAGGCGTATAGAATTTAAGATTGAAAATGAATATATATAAAATTAGAATTTAAGAAAACATTATAAATATTAAAATACGAATAATAAGCCACAACTTAACAAAAACAATAAATATTAGTAATAAAAAAAAGAAAAGGAAATTATCAAAAAAAGGGGGAAAAAAAATAAATTTGTTTCGATTATAATTATTTAACAATATTTTAACAAAATTATAATTACAAACAAAACTAAATACATAAATAAAAACAGAAAATAATATGCCTAAATTGCCTCTAACATTAGCAAAGGTCATCCCTGGTGTAAAACCGATCAGCGGAGAATATTTGAGCGTTAGGCCCGCCACTGCCGATGAATTGGAGTCTCCACGCTGTCAAAAGAGAGATTGGAACGGACTCACTTTTCCCTAATTCTTCGTCTGTGGTCCGTGGTGGCGGTGGGTGACAAGCTGCTCTGGGCATCTTAAACGTTGTTGGGGCTGCTGCCGTTTAGTCGTTGTGTTGGTGGTTTTTAATTCGATGTGGCCTCTTTATGTTCTTTTAATTGTGAATTGGCACCTTTATGTTCTTTTATTTGGCTTTATTTAGTTCGCGGGTTCCCAGTTTTAAATGTAAATTAAAACTTATTGTTCTTTTCACTGGCGACACTTAACCGCACTTTTTCTTCTTTTTTATTGTCGAGCTCTTGAGCCCGCGAACTCTCGCTCTCTTTTTAAGCTCAAACCTTGGGGCTACCACCTTTTCGACTCTGGGACAGCCCCAACTATCGATATAATCGGCCCCCCGCAACATTAACAAAAAAAATTGTTTTCTTCCACTGAACCAAAAAGAAGTATATGGCTATGGCCTATGACGAAATCACTTTTGCTCTTCATTGTTTTTTGCTACTCGTTATCCGCTGAAATATGGTATCAGAGTATTCCGCAGTCGGTTACGCCCGACTGTAACGTTCTCTCTTGTTTTATTCTGTTTTGCTTTACCTGTTGCTAAATAACCCAAACCACTATTTAACCTAAGTCAAACATTTCCTGATAATATTACTTTCTGAAGATTTTTTTTGTAGAGATATCTATAGGATAACCACATGAACAAGTTAATACTTTTTGGAAAGTAAACTACCTTTACCCTGAATATTATATATAAGGTATATGCTTTATATACCATTTTCAAATGGCGCGGGCTATTTCAGGCAAATATGATTGGTGTTCACATTGTGTAATTATGAAACTCCGCCCGTCCAATTCGCAACTGAGAAAACATAAACTGAAACGGTATGCGGCTATTTGCTGTGCAAACATTTGAAGGCACAATTTAAAGTTGTGTTGACAAAGCGGTAAAAATCTGTGAAATTATTGGCCATGGTTAATTAAGTGTACCCAGCTCAACCGGGCTGGCATTCAGGGTAAGGTTAATTTGCACGGAGGTTAAAAAAATTGAATTATAATCGCGCTTAAATAGCCAAAGCTAGTTGATCGTGTAGCGGCTGCGAGAATAAAGCTAAAACAGCTTGTTGCCTTTCTGATTCACAGTTCTTTAAGCCTTTAAGGGCCTGAAATATTTCCACTTAACCGTCGTGTGAGCAAAGAGGAAAGAACCGCAATATTTTATTTAAAGCCACTTAAAGTGACTTTGTGCCAGCGATTAGCCGAAAAGAGAAACCAAACATTAATATCTGTTCTAGCTTCAGTAAAAATATAAATCCTTGTTTGAAATACAAATACACATCACCCAATAATTTTTCTTACACTCTTGTCTAACAAGTGTTTTCATCTATAACATATGCCTTAAGGCTTCATTTAAAAAATTTGTATATGAAAATCAAAATTATATGTATATATATATATATATCCAATCGAAAATAAACAGTTAAGGGTTTTACTTTTGCAAAAATAATTAAGTTTTCATAAACGGCATTCAAGGGAAAACTGTTATTTCTTTCTCTTATAAACTTCAAACTGAATTAATTTGTCTTTCTGTCTTATGCTGTCGATTAAATCAACAAATTATTTGAATGCATTTCATCTGCAGGTTAAGGACACTAGACATACTCCAGCAGTCCGCAAGCAATTTGCTTGTCACCTTTTTCCTTGCGATTTCCATTAATTTTACAGCTTTACACAAACTCAAGCGAAGAATAAACTGGTAGACAACTAATCCACTTGGCGCTGTTGTTTTAAATGGAGCGGTGCAAGACTCCCTGCTAAAAATTATTGCACTGGCAAAATTGTGAGATATGGGTGCGATTAGCAGGCTTCAAGGTAACAACCCTGAGACTAGCCAAAGCAAAAATTTTTGTTGTTGCTGTTGTTTCCATTGAATTTCAAAACTTGACGCCGACACCCGAGAACAGCTCTGTGTGTCACAGTGTCAAGGTACCAGCAGAAAGCGTTTCACAGTTACTCGCAAACTCGCAAAACGCAGCAGCTTGCGCTCAACTTTTGGGGGTGGCTGGCGTTGTTAAATCAGCCCCCAATATCCACCCCCGTGCCTCGCTATCAACAGCCGCATTAAAGCTGTCTCCCAGCGCATTGAGCACTGTCGTAGCCTTGCCACCTGTTACGAGTTCGCTCGAGCAACAGGATGCCATTCATAAAAACTCATAAATGTTACCGTTGAGCCAAAGAGCGCGAGCTTTTTCCGAGCGCATGCCCCAAATTGAGTGGCAAAAGCTTCTCGAATTTAATATGAGAGCAAATACAGCAAAAAGTTACTCGGCCAAATGCCAAATGGCAAAACGTGGGTTGTGGCGATGTTTTTATACCCTGTGATCACGTTTGACTGATCTTATCTGTTAATCGTGTTTTGTGAACATAAAATGTCTGGTAACAAGCATGAATTACAATCTATGCAAATGTTTTGGTAACCTTCCAGAGATAATACATAATTAAATAAGCTAACATTTTCAAATCTGTATTTTATTATTGTTTTGTTTTAATTTTGAATTTTATTTTTATTTTACAACCCATCTTTAGTGAGTGCCAAGCTCATTGATGCACTGTGCATGATTATTATTATTTGTATATCCTATACCTACGCTGAATAAATGAAAGAAAAAAAACATAGCAATTGCTTATGCGTCATTTGAAGACACTGTTGGTTAGGGTTAAATGAATATTTCCTTAAATTTCACTGTTGAGTGATATTTATTATTTATGTCTCAGGCTTTAAAGAGTATTGTTGATGATCTTCCTAACTAAAAGCATTTTTTCGAGTGCTGGAATTTCTTTATTTTCTAACGAACATTTTGTTCGGGTTAGTTTTAGCTGGGCTAAAACTCAGTCGAGCTGGGGATTCGTGCAACAAATTTCATTTGATTGCGTTTGAATGTCTGATTACGGTTTTTGATTAAAAAAAATATAATTCTTTATTCATCAAAACACGTCTGTTCAGTTTGGTGTACCAAATATAACTCTACTCATGCTACTGGTTTAATCAATAATGAAACCTCGCATTTGCGTTTTATTTCATGATTGGCTTATGGAGGCTTTTTATTTAAAGTAAAATTGTTTATGTTAGAATATGCTGACGAAGGCGTTTGGCGTTATGATCGCTGGTTCCAGTTGGGTTTGTTATTGGCGAAATTTGCTGATGTTGCATAAGGGATCTGCACGTGGCGTTATGATTGCCAAAAAAGCGTTGACAAAATATGCTGACGTTGTTTATGTGGCGTTGGCGTTGTTGCAGTGAGTGTGGACATGAGAGATCTGCGTGATCTGGATATGTCACTATATACAAGTATATTAAAATAGTTTTATTTAACTTGCACTATTTATTCTTACAATTACACTGTATTGTTTGTAATGTATTGGCCACTTGGATTATTGGAGCAGTTCACTGACATCCTTTTTTCGGATTTGATGCGAGCACCTGTTCGTTGATTCCTCAAGGATTGCCCCTAGCACACCTGTGAATCAGGATTCGCGCGTACACTCTCTGTATAACCACAGATCCAATCGCACTTGCTGCGCTTGGATTTATGCGGATGTCGCCTGTTGCCACAATTCAAGCAAGGATATACACTTCTCACCCAATTTCAGGACCTCAATGTCCTGCGTTATCCTTTTATCCTGGCAGCGTCGTATCTCACTGCCTCGCGTTGATTGTATTTCGTACTGACTGACGCAGGCTCTCGCGTAGACTCCGCACGTAGATTTATAGCCTTGCGTCGGCAGCCTTTTGTCATGACTGTACTAAAGTCGCGTGATCTTTTTGGTGGCGTGATCTTTGGTAACTTTCCACTGGCATTTGCTGGCGCCAACCGCTGTCTGCCGTCAGTGTGAGTAAGGACGGCGATATTGTACCCGCAATACTTCACACACTATAACGGCACGTGTCCTGATGGACATGTGTGTTAGACATGCTCATATGGCTGACAACCTGCGTAAGAAAGAAAGAAAGCGAAAGAGAGCGAATTCGCCGCAACTGCATCAGGTCCGAATTTCGGCCTGATAGACAGTTACTGTGAGGGGCGCATATAGCATTTATATATTTATATATATTTTTTTTTTCGCCATGGCTATATGGCTCCTCACAATTTAACGACCATGGAGTAGCACTTTTAGATTAAAAACATTTAAGCTTAAAATAAAAATATTACATCTAGCAAAACTTCAACAAAATAAAATATATGTGCTAAATTATGTCAAAAGTGGATTGATAAGAAGAAAAAAAAATAAAGTCATGCAATTTATGTTTCTTTTATTAATCTTTCTTTCTGCAAGTGAAAGATTTTTTTCAATAGAATGGCATGTTTGAAAGTGCTTTAATTTTGAAGTATGGATGTTAATGTTATTTATTAATAAACGTCCCTTTGTTATATTGTGTTCTAGCGTACTAATGTCTACAGATAAAGTCAAGTTGTGGCTAAAATATCATGATGTGACCTCTCACTGCTTATTGCAGTAAGACTTATCCTATTTTATGTATTGGCGAAAAAATTTTGTAATTTGAACTTCTGAAAGATGAATTAATGATTTAGCTTAACAAATTTGTAAGTAAATTAAAGTCAATAAATAAATAAGAATATAAATAAATACATCTGCTTACTTTACGTTATTCACAACGATTCAGCTCTTCTGCTTCAAACTGGTGATCGTGTGATGATTGCAAGCGAAAATGTCAATCACGAGGCAATACTTTTAAAATAGAGTTCTTAATGATAGAAGTAGACTACTCTGAACATGATGGATTCAATGGGATCTTAACTAATTCATACTAAGTATTTTATATTTTTTGTATAATTGGGCATAATGCATGCAATAAATGTTGAACCAATTTTTATATATTTTTTTAAATATTATGTTTTATTTTTAATTTATTTATTAGTCGACATTAAATTAAGGCTTGCATACAATAAATGTACTAACGCAAGGGTATACGAATATTGAACCTTAAGACATACGACAGATACGTGAGTGTTTTTATCAAAATACATTGTACACACATAGCACTTGATTTCGCCGGGGATGATTGCTTCAGTTCGTTCTACACAATACGAGTACATATCTTATAATATTAATATATACAGGGCTTACGTGGAACTGAACAGTCTGCAGATGCAAATTACAATTTTATTAGTAGGTTTATCGTTTTTGAAAGATGTAGATTGGGGCTGGGCCCTTATTGGATAATTCCATCTCCAACCACTAAGAAAAAAGCAAAAGAAAAAATAATAACCAAAATAGCCAAAAAAAATATATATGTATAAAAACAAAAGCAAAAATAAAATACCAGCAATAAAGAAATGCGTCGAGGCTTAACGGGAACTGTGCTATTGAAGTATTTGCAATTTTTGCGCTAGCACAAATGCGGAAATGGCAACGAGTTTCGCAACAACAATAGCAGCAATGTGCGACAATAATAATAAATTTTCATAGCTTCCCATTGCCGTTAAGCACCTCCCCTCCCCCATCCGTCGGGTGGGAGCTACATATGTATAGCATATGGCTTGGACCCGTTTCACATATGAGTCGGAGAGGGAGTTTGGCTTCAATAATTCGACACCCATTTCTATTTTGTACGCTATCCTTCGCATTGTATAACACGTCATTCTCTGTTTGCATGATAAACTTATTCCTTGCTCATTGGATCAGCGCGGACAAATAACTGAAGTGCCAATTACACTTTCCACGCATTCTCCCGTCGAGCCAAGTTATTACAAATTTATGTTACCGTCAATGTTCCTCTCTCTTTTATACAGTGCAGTGAAAATCATGTTATCCTGTGTCTGCTGTGCCAACATCCGGGCTCCTTGTGCATGGTATTGACGCCATGCTGATGTGGAAAGGCTTTAAGCCAGCGACACTTGCTGGCCATAAAGTGTGAAGTCGAAAGAGTGTGTAAATGTCACTGTTTAGATTCTCATATCACAAAGGTGATAAAATTATGAAGCGCTGCGAGTTGAGAAATATAAAATGGGGTTTGCTTTAGTGAGAAAACATTCAATTTAAGTTGTTGTGCACACATTGTGGAAATATAATTAATTTGAGGTACACTCAGAAAAAAATTCATCCACTTGTTTTAAAACTGCTTACTTTTTATGGTTGATCCATGAATATGTAATATTTAAATTCGGATGCTGCTATTAAGTGGCGCTGCAATTGTTTTCCAAGAAAATTGTATTTTTTACATCCTTGTGGATGGTATTCTCATCAGTCGAGAAGTTATAAGATAAAGATATATTGATGCAAACTTCTTGTCCGTCTGAATTTGTTGTCCCTTATGCGCAGAACTCCCCTAGTTTTTTAGCTTTCTTGATGAAATTTTGTAAAAAAGAATCATCATAATCAGGTTAACATATCTTATAGCTCCTGTTGGAAAATGCGCTCTAAAGTTGAGTTTTTGTATGAATTCAAGATATCATAATTATAAAATTAAAAGCATATGTTTGCTGAAAGTGAAAACAAATGCGAGGAAGCCATAGTCGGCACAGCCGAGGAGGAACCAAGCCTGATCTTGGTGCCTGTCTCAATGATATGGAAACAGGCGTTGCCTTGATTTTCAAACAAGGTGACAATGCAGTAGTGTGCTCTCCCGGATGGTGCGAAGAAGGTGAGCCTCATGAAGCCAGTTCGGGAAATGATTCTACTGCCCGAGGATGATAACTTTTTCAGCAGTAGCGCGTCCAGGCTTTGGTAGCTACATAATTGAAGGACTAGTTTGAAGTCCCCGATGTCAGATCCGAGGATGCATTCACTCGTCTGAAATAGTTGGATATGCTACTCAGTGACCATTTGTTGGCGATCATCGCAATTTTTGTTGCAGAAAGCTAGCATCTACAAGCGTGCAGACATGGAAATTGATGATGACGAGGATGTGGAAGGCGCCTTCTCCGCGGCCGGCACGTCCAAGAAACGTGCCCCAGCTCTGTGAGATGTAGCAACTGGCAACTGGAGAAAGTGGCCATCAAGAATCCGATGAATGAAAATGATGATGCTGTAGGAGCAGCCGTAAAAGCGAACAACAATGCCAATGTTGGTAACTATGAGGGGGGCTATAAAAAATGGCTTAAATGCATAAAATGTACACTCAGAAAAAAATTGCTCTGAATTTTGGAAAATCGCCGTACAAAGTATGTCTTTCTAACAACGAGGGCTTTTTGTTTTTTTTTTTTATTTTAGGGTTGCATTTTCTAAAATGTAGAAATTCAAGTTTGTGTATCGTAAGTCTGACAACAGGTTATCTCCAAGTCGACATACTATATACTAGGTCATTCTTACCTGTTCGCATTGCAGAATGGATTTTTCTCATAGACAATCTCTTAAAGAGCGAACTAGTTCAACTGGACTAATTCATTGTGGAACGACTGCAAAACTAACAAACAAAGTGAACACCAACAAATATAAGTGCATGTTCCTAATCAGCAGAAATGGCTTTGTCAATTCCCCAGGCTTGGCAAACAATTCACTAACACACACACACACACTTACGCATGAGAGGACGAAACACTTATCTCACTTACGTTCAAGTGTCACTCAATTTGTCCTTGTTTGCCCAGTGCCAGTGAGCAACGTCTGCGAGAAATTTCCGTGTTAAAGAATTGTTGTTTATTTAATAATGGATAAGAGCACTTCAAGCCATTTCATGATGCAACGCGTCGCCGCAGAAAGGACATGATGCGCAGCTTGACCAGATTCATCTGCACACTGTCCCGCACATTAATGCTGGCCAGGTCCTCCACATGCGAGTATCCTGCTCGCCCCATTCGAAAGGATGATTTAATGCACAGTTTACATATCTAATTGGTGCCAACTTACCGGCTATAACCACAGCCTGATTGCCAAGTTGCTGTCCCAATGCTCGCCATGGATCCAAATCGCCATGCGTGAAGAACACCTCTCGATAAACCACGCTTTGGTTAAATCCGAACCCACCGAACTGGGCATTCATCTGTGCAATGCCATTTGCCATTGCTGCCGGTGTCTGGCCTGATCCAAATGTATCATGACACAGCTGCTCAAAGTACCGCACAGGCACTTGACTGCCAAAGGATATGCCGGATGATGCAGTGGTGGTGCTGCTGTCAGTAGTGGTGGTGGTGTACCACCCAAATTGGTTGCACGTTTGATAGAACCAGGCACGCGCTGTAAAGAAGTTTTGATTTACATGTCTATGTGTTCCACTCATTCACTTACTGCCCGTGCTGCGATCTGAAATATCGCTGAACAGCTCCAACATTGCCTTGTAGCTGAAATCCTGACAGCGAATTTCACTCAGCCGTCTGTCATCACCCGAGTAGAGCCGCTCCAGAAAAAGTTCCAGGGCCAGCTCATCGCTCGAGTGCAGAGACATGAGCGCATCGCAAAGGGCCGGAATATATTCACTTTCAAATTGAATTGTACAATTTATTAATACGAGAATTACACTCAGACAAAATTACCATTCAATTCTGAAAATCGCCCCAAGAGCCCTAATCGCGCTGAAAACTACAAAGCCTTTCTTATTTTTAGAAATTATTTCTGAATTTGTCCCAAAATTACAAAAGTAATCTTTTCTATCTTACAGAAATATTTTCTACTATTTAGAAATAGTTTTCTAACAAGAGTATAGAACAATAGAAATTGAACACCCTTATATTTAGAACAAGCTTTTTCTAGGATTCAAAAAAATAGTTCAATGCACATTCTCATCTTTCGCGAGCTCAAATCACCATAAAACGTAAGTTTGTTTTTAGATTAAATTGTATGAATTTATAAACTATCCAAAATATTCGTATAGGTGAGATCTTAAAATGCTAATGTTTTATATATCGGTAGCAGAAAGGCTAGTGAAAGAGGAGTACACATATAAAAAACAATCAGAAAATTTCACATATTTTCTAGGTCTTAGGGAAAAATACCGTGAAGTTATGAAAAGAAAAATCCTGGTTTTTAAAAAGATAATTTTTGAATAATAAATTGAGTTCCCCTTTGGCGATTTTCTACATTTTGGGGCGATTTTTTTCTGACTGTAAAGTCAAATCTATCTGCATCGAGACAAACCTGTAACTCTGCACCACCAATGCAAAGTAATTGCCAATGCCATTGAAGAAGGACGTGCGATCCAGCGAATCACTTGCATTAAAACTCTCGCATGCACTCAGTCTTTCAAGGAATTTACTTGTTTCATTCGTGTTGAATAACTTTACCAAATGGTTAAATCCGTTTTCCAAACGTTGTGTACAGTTGTGACCATAGCTCAGGTTAATCGAATTCCCCACGAATTGCATGTATTCTGGAAGCAACATGAGTTAATTTATTTATATCAATAATACTTAATTTTTGTAAAAAAAATTTCGTTTTATTTAGTATATTGATTTTTTTTTAATTGTTAGATTAGTTAAATTAGTTTTTGCTATTGATGTAGTGGCAAAGTTGAAACGAATCTGATTTGATACCTAATCTACATAGGGGCACGAAATCCGATTAGATACTAAAAATCAGAAAGTTTTTCTGAATTCTACAAATTATTTCTAATCCTACGAAAAAATATCTTAAATTTGATCGACAATCCAAAAGAATACAAGAATTACTTTCTGTTCTTAAGAATTATATTTCTAGAAAGTCAAAAATCACTTCTTCACCGTTAAAAACCTTTTGCTAAAAACTTTAGTGATTTTTTAAATGTCTGGACGATCAATTTTTCCTTAATGTAAACCCAAATAAATGCTGGGAGATGACAAGTTCTACTTACCGTAGAAATTGGCCTTGGCAAGCAATGGAGCACTGGAAGCCCAGCTGCCAGCTACAAGTTCTGGATAAAGTTTCGTCATCCAAGTTACCATGCTGCCGGAGTAGGATCCACCAATTAGGATCACCTTGGAGTGTGTCAGATTGTCTGAGTGTGACTTCTGATATCGGATAAAGTACGCAAGATCGGCCAAGGCCTGATGCAGATTCAAATGCTTAAGATTCTTCAAAGACAAACTCCTATGGCTTGAGCTAAGAAAGGCATATTTGATTTAATTTTAAATATGTATTTTAAAATAGCTAGCTTACTTATGTGGCCAACTTTGGCCGTAGTATCGATGCTCCGTATAGAAAAGTATGCCCGCATTTTCCACGGCCATATCGTGTGTTAGACCCGTGCACAGAAGACCCGGCGTAATCGTCCATTCGCCGCCCACAAATATGTAAATTGGTCCCTGAGGCTTATGATATTTGCCATTGCGAAGATATCGCTGAAAGGTAGAAATTCTGATTTGAGCCTAATTTGTGATTCATATAGTTTGTGTACTCACCATTTGCCAGGTTTTATTATTAAGCCCATCAAAGTGATCGAGTTTTTGGCTAAGCCACAGCTCCTGTACTGGAGCAGCATCACTTTTCGAATAGCGTCCCGAACTGGGCTCCTGCAGCAGTCGCTCCAAAGTATAACGATAGGGATTAAAAGTTAATTGCACTGCAGAGGCAAAAGTGCTCAATAATATTGTGACGAGACAGAAATACTTCATAGTGTCGTGGACAGCTCTTGATTGAAGTTATTGACCCAGTTCGACTGCCGTTTTATAGAGCGTCGAGCTTTGCACTTATTGCCCCTATAGATAGTTGGAAATTTATGTAAATTACCTTATTATCATAATACAAATAATATAAAGAAAATTTATAGAGCAAATTAAAATATTTATGCTGGTAAGTAGTTTTATTTATTTATTTTAACATTTCCAATGCGTTGCATGTAGTCTTTCATGCGAATTTAACTGAAAAGTAGATGTATGATGTTTTGTGCAAAAATTATTAAATGCTTTGCATTTTTAATGTCGTAATTAATTCAAATGTATGTAGAATGTCTTACACTCGAGACAAAATTTGTTACTTATTACTATCATTTTTGATGCGAGTTATCATTTAATTATTTAATGTCGACTAATTTCAGTTGGCAATACAAAAGTGAAAGATAAAATAAATTTTAAATTTAAAAACTTCAATATTGAAGTTAAAGTTACAAAAAAAAAAAAACAAATCAACATTTTTGGGGTATTTTAATTTAAAATTATCAAACATTTGTATCAACAAATGAAATTAAACTATATCTACGAACGAATGAAAGTTTGTCTAAAATACTTGTTTTGCAATAAACTTATAAAAGAATAAAAATAAATATTTAAATCTCAATTTTGGCTATACCATTAAAATGAAGCACTCTAAATAATGTGACTTCGATATTTGATACTGAAAACCGAGAACCAAGAAATTTCGTGGTTGTGGCATATTTAAAAATACTTTTACCAGGGGAAAACACAAACGAAATTCTCACTAATTTGTTAATTTAAATAAATCTGTATGAGCTGCAAAATGAACCAGTTCACAGCGCTGTCTGAAATAATCGGCCTACATAGATATGTCATCTTCGACGTGCTGTTCTTTCTTTTTATGAGTTGAGGCAAATAAAGCCTAAACATTGTTCATAATACAAAAGTGTGCGATAAGGGCAAATTAAGTTTCCCCTTAGAACCCTTAATATAATTGCCACAACAAGCCATGCAGCCCAAAAGACAAACAAATAAATGACACGGCCAAAGCTCTCCTTCTGCCCACATGACCTTAACTTACTCATACTTGTTTTTGAGTGTAACGCCAACGCGTTTTAAGAAAAAATATCGCACACTCTGAAATGACGCTCGAATATTTTTATTGGAACGAATCAGCGCAAGCCTGGGCAACCCACAAGCCTAACTATTGGGCTTGGATGTTGGCCATAGCTGTGTGGGCCGAGATTTCTACGTGGGCAGCAGATTGGGCAGGTCGGGCACAAGCCGGCGTTCTTCTCTTCTATGAGTCATTTACTTTTGGTTTATGCTCTTGTTGCTTTGCACTCAACTGAGCGACTCAGTTCGCGCTGTTGCTCAAATAATAAGTCGTCTTTGGGTTAAATTTCAGTAAAATGGGCTTTTGGTCATTAGCCAGTGTAGGAAGTCCAGAATTACACGCACTCGTTACTAATTAATATTTACTGCTTTAATTAGGAGCACAAGTATTTAGTGGATGTGTGTAGGGTATGTGTGTGTAACTTCGCTAGTATGTTAATAGCAGGGTGTTCTGGATTTTCTGGGTGTTGGGAGTGCGCTGCGACCTTGAGAGTTGCGCCCCTCCACTTAAGTTCCAATGGTAATTGATATGCCATGCTCATCAGGTTCCTCAAAGTGATGTCCAACAGAGATACTCTTGAGGAGAGTATTGTATTTTTGTCACAAAATATATTGCAAGACACATTTTCAGATAGAAGAGCTGAGCTGAAATCGATAAGACTCTGTGCATATACATATACACTCTGCGAAACTCGATCAAATGCATTTTCCTTATAAAATTGAAAATAACATTTTACAATTTTTTTTGTTTCACAATAGTTAGCTATTCTAATTAAAAAATAACAAAAAATGGTTTACTCAATTTTTTTTTTAAATGTGATGTTAAATGTCAGTTATTCTGTTATTCAAATTAATGCAACATATAAAAATGGCAAAAAATCAAATTAAAAATGTGCCCAGCATTCAGATTTGTTCATAACTTCAAAAATTCGATTTGGCATCGGTTCAACAACTTTTTGGAAGTCTGGTAGTGAGATTTGGGACCATTCCTCAACGACAGTTACATGAACCCAACGGCTCAGGTTTCCCCATATGTTTTCTATGAGGGTGATCTTACTGCTCTCTCTAAAATTTAAAAATCCTTTTCCCAAAAATTCTCAAGCAGGCCCGCGACACATGCATTATTCTGTTGGAACAAGACATTTACGAGTTTACCAAAACTTCGTCCAACAGGTTTATATAATCCTCCGAGTTCATACGACCTGATATTTCAAATATCGGGTCCAGTTGTGATGACTGAATGCAGCCCACATCATGAATGATGCACCACCACAGTTTCAATTTGGGGCAAAATCTCTCAGACTTCTTTAAAACGTGCCAGTAATAATTGAAACCATTTGGATCATCGAAATTAAATTTTATCTCATCAGATATTACTATATTTTGTCACTCCTTTAAATAAAATTTTAGATGCCGTACTCTTTTATTCAGTCCAGTCCTGTGTGATCATTTAGCAACGATTGTTGTAGCTTTTTTTCTTCTTTTAATTGTAACACATTATCAATTTCTGATGACGATTAACTTAATTTAATTGACATTTGCCTTTTGTTCATTCCAGTATACTTGTAAGTTGTCTCCTCAGACTAGAGTGTTTTCCTTTCCCATTCCAAATTTTTTTATGCCACTAATCAATTTCTATAAAATATTAAATAAATATGTATACTTAATTATCCCATCCATAGGCATTTCATATAATGCCCTACTTAACATTCCAAAGGCTAGAAAGTGACTGCCTTTATTTGAAATTAACCGTTTTTTGCAACATAAACACGAGTTTCTTCAATCGAACTTCGCAGAGTGATTATTTCATATTTGTAACTATTATAATAGAACTTGGTATGAATTGTTCTTACTATTACAAATTACATTATCGAAAATTAAAAGTTAATAATTAAATTCAAATATAAAACGCAAAACATGAAAAGCAGTTCTGTAATAGAGATTTTATATATATATAAACATTTTAAATGAAAATCAAAGTGACAATTAAACTTAAATTCAAAACTCTAAATGATTAAATTTAGGCTTAAAATTAAAAATAACATTAAGTATGTAATATATCGGGTTGTATCAAAAATTACCCAACAACGCAATAAGTCGAAAAGTCAGTAATAAGGAAAGAAGCGCGAATCGAGAAAATATAGAGAAATGAGTAAGAGAGAAAATAAATAATATACAGCAAAATCACTGAGCCTGTGGATAACTTTACCACAGTTAAGAACTCTCAGGAAATTTCCGAAGATATTTTAGTGTTGAAAATTTTGCTAAAGAAAGAAATAGTTCCACAGAGAATACGTGAAATATGGCTTTGTGAGATTTATATATGTAACTCAGGTATAGTGAAGTCAGCTTTCCACTTTTTGATAAGTTTTAAATTTGTTGGCTATCAATACAAAACCATGTTAATATCGAAATTATAGCCAAATGTAACCATAGAAGCAATGGAAGAAAATTAATTTCTTATTTGAAAAATGTGTTTGTTTTGTATCATTTATTTTTATACTGCTATGGGTATAACAATTTTGTCGAGAACTTTTCCGACCCCTTAAATGAATATGCTCTTTTATAATAAACTTTATGTTTAACATGTTATCCTAACGGATATCTTAAGTTACGCTTGTTATTGTTGTCAACGTCAACATCGAACTACTGCACTCAGAGAAAATGAAATGAAAATCGTCCTGAAACTCGAAAATTTTCGTAATGCTTAGAAGTAATTTCTAAATATGCGAAACATTTTCTTACAACTAGCAAGTATTTTTTTCAATTTTATATATTTCTTAATAATAGAAAATATTTTATTTGGACCTGGAATTGGGAAAAGAAACACCCTGGTTTTCAGAATACACAACATAAAATTAGTTACACTTGGTACCGAAAGAATGGCGAATTTCAAACTTCACGGCAATTTATTTTTTGACTGTGTTTCTCTGTAATAACAACCGGTCGGTTTTTTAGAATTGCAGTAATATTTTGATGATTCCAGACAATTTGACTCCTCTTTAAAAGTTAATTTCTTCACTTTTTCTCTTTTTATTATGCACTTAACCTATGGGCACAAACTAATCATAATCAGACTTGCATAGCATAAAGCTGACATCGTAGCTTTGATCTGTATATTGTATTATATTACTACTATTTGGGACAATTTAACTTTACTGTCAAGTTAAATCTAATTGAATGAGCGATATAAATATAACTTCGGTAACCAAAAAAATTTGAGATGGTAGTTTTATTTTTCGTTCATCTGATGATTATATATTACTATTTCGGCTAATTTATCTTTATTGTTAAGTTCAATTTAATTGATTACCTTATGTATAACTGAATAGGCAATTGGAATAAAAGTTCGGAAATTGATAAGCAAAGTATTTAAAATAATCTAATATAGCAATTGACTAGTATGAATGTCAACATCAAATTGTATAAAAAAAAAAAAAATTTAAATAAAATGTGTTGTTCGATTTTGAGAAATGAAGAAAAGTAAAATTGTATAAAAAGACAAATAAAATAAAATGTGCTGTTCGATTTTGCGAAAGGAAGATAAGTTTTGCCACAGTGAATATTCGCAAATTTTAGTTTTCATTGTTTTATGGTGCATTCATATTCAAAGTTCCCGCGAACATCGGTTCAAACTTTCGCCAGTGTAACAACTTGTTGTAATTTGCTTGCCTCAAGGGGACTCTCTCGCATCACCTTTGCACTTCACGTTGGTCACTGAGCAGCAACAGCAGCAGTGAGTCAAAGAGCAGACCGCATGCTTCGCGAACTGCGCTCGCGTTTCACTCAGAGTTGAGGACTCGCGAAGGCGATTGAGATACACTCGACGCTCATGCTACAAGCGTCCTTTTGAGTGGATTGTAACGCATAAAAGACGCACGCAAAGCGCTCAACGCTTCAGTCGAGTTTGAAACTTACACTCAAGCGGAGTTGTAAATAGTTGTTCGAGTTTTTTGGCTCGTACTCAAACGTACTGTAACCAAGTTTTAATCCCACACACATACACATTTATTACATATCAATTTGTAAATACTTCTGCAAACAGAAATGCATAAGAGAAAAACTAAAATATGGAAATTTAAAACATGAATAAAAAAGACGCGTGTTTTCAGCTGGCATTCATTTCATGTAAATGAGTGCTTTTGCGGTCTTGTGTGTATCTGTGTAATTGTATATGTGTAATACAGTAAAGCACATAAATGTGAAATCTTCTTCGTAGTGAGTTTGTTAAAGGCAAATCAAGTGACAAAAGTTGACAACAAAAATATCAAATTTCCACGCTTATGTTCCCTTTCATGGCTGTCCGTCTGTCTGTCCATCTGTGTGTGTGTGTGTGTGTGTGTGTGTGTATGTGTGTCAAAGAATTGAATTCAAGAACAGCCGTTGTACACATTATTCACCCCAGCAGAGTTAGTCTCAGCCTCATTTCTAGCCCCGTTAGACTTCACATCACTGGAGTGTGTGCGTGTGTTTTTTGTGCTTTGAATAACAACACGCAGAGTTGTTGATTGTTGCCCGTTTTTGTGCACGTTTTTTGTTGCTATGCCCCTTCTCATCTGACCCCCACTCCCCCACCTTCCTTCGGCCGCCCCCACTACTGACGGCACCTGTTAAATTATGCATTAAGAAAACGAAACAGCGCACCCCAAAAAACACTCCACAAGCGCCATAAAAAATATATATGAAAAAGACTGGAAAATGCTGCGAATATAAAGCTCAAATTTTCTGTTCTGGTTATTGTTGTTTTTCTTAGTATCGGGCAGTCGGTGTCTTTGTCGGTCGTATATATTTTACTTACATATTATGCAAATTATTGCTTGTGATTTTTGCAGCTGCCTCTGCAGCTATTTTTGTCAATTTTTCAACCTTAAAGCTGCCCAAAAGGCGCCCAAAAAATATACCTTTTCTGTCGCTTCCCGTGGCATTGCATTAAATTTGATCCTATCTACAATTTCTGATCAGCAAATATATAAATGGACCACTTTGCATTTATAAAATTTTATAAATCATAAAAATATTTCTTATTTTTTAAATTTATATTTAATTTTAAATATTTTATTTTTAATTTAATTTAAACTATTTCTTACTTCTTATATTACTTTTGTGTCAACTGACTTTAGTTGACATTGAATAAATACATACAATAATTGATTTTAATTTTTACCCCTTTACCC
The DNA here is from genome assembly GCA_035041535.1 of Drosophila cognata. NCBI lineage: Eukaryota > Metazoa > Arthropoda > Insecta > Diptera > Drosophilidae > Drosophila > Drosophila cognata. The sequence goes on from JAWNLC010000236.1 coordinate 117,567, forward strand.
TTTAAGTGATCTCATTTACAATTTATGGTCAAGTGCGCATCACACCACTTATTAAAACACTTTGTGTCGCTTTATTTGGCAGCATTTCAGCCACATCAAAAATAACTCACTTACTTTCCTACTTTATGGCCCGTCCGCTTCTGTTTCCGTTTCTGTTTCTGCGCAGTTCTATGCCCCAGTGGCCTATCTTACTATTTGGCAATGTGGTTTGGCTTTGTCAGCGGGCAAATATGTCTTAAAATATTTCACATCTTAAGCCTCTTGTGTATATAATTTGGTCGCAAATTGTGTTTCCCCTGGTGTTCAATGTGACATGAGCCACATTTCTGTTACTCAACATGGAATTCTTTATTATTGAAACGTTTGCAAAACACTTTTATTAAAGAAGTCTGACTTAATCTGGCTGTGGCTTATGCATGCCTAGGAATTTTCAGGGGCTTTAACAGTGGTCTTCCTACCGAGATATGCTCCAGTGGATTTACGGCTTAAAATCTGATGTTTTTTAATGAAAGTAACGTTTTAGTAATTTGAGATTATAGATGCCTTAGACTGAACTGCTCTGAATAAAGATTAAATCTAAGTAAATACATATCATTATTTGAACGAAAACAAAAATCTCATAAATATCATGTTTCTGTTCATTAAAACAATTTTAGCCTCGTAAAAAACCTCTCAGCCATTTTTGTCTGCTAGATACCAGTCACACAGTTCATGTTAATATAAACAATAAATAAACAGCAACTACGATTTTATTTGCTATGTTTTGTTGAAACTGCAAAGCAAATTCTCTGAGACATACACAAATTTGCCATAAAAATGCTGTTAGGCACAACACTTTATGATTCGTCAACTTTAATTTGAAAACATGGGTATTCACTTTGCCTGGACCAGACGAGCAACAAAATGCAGGCTAAGGGCAACCCAAGGGGTTGAGCAAACTCAACAGAAATGTCAACGTGCCCACCAAAAATGTATATAAAAAGAGCAAGTTCCAATTCAAAAAGGGAAGCACAGACTAATTAAAATGCTGTCATTTACTTCCTGTTGGTACATTTTTATTATTTTCTTTTATTTTGTTTTGACAAACTGTGCAAGAAAAAGTTTTAGAAAAAGTTTGTCTTGTTTAAACAAAGTGAGCAAAGACATAGCTAGATTTTTGATTGCCCCATAAAGTATGCTAAAAGTATGCTCTGCTGCAAGTTTGACTTTTGTGTAAAGTTGGCTCTTAGAAAATGTAAAAAAGGTTTAGCTTGGTTATAATTAAAGGTACGGGTACGGGCGCCACTTTATTACTTGCTTTCTACTTTCATTTCATTCTACTTTCACACCATTTCCAAATGACTGCTGCGTATGTGTTTTTTGTGAGCTCCAGAGACTCATTAAAAGGAGCTCAAGGATTGCGAGAGAGTGTTTTATATATATATTAAATATATATATGTCAATATGTGTCTCTTTGTGTGAATGAGTGTTTTTTCGGTGGGTGTGCTCAAAGGCGAGAAAAAGGGTTGTTCAACTTTTCGTAGCCACCGAAAAATTGTTAAAGTTCGTTAAGCTGATTAGACGGCTCTCCCATATAATTTGTTGTTTCATTTTGTGCCTGGGCGATTATACATATTAATACATATATATTATTTGTGTTACTGCAATTAGAAGTATGTACGCTCTTGCGTGTGATGTGAAAGTTTGGTGTGAAGTTGCCAATGCTTTAATTAAGTTTGTGTCTGTTAAATTTATGTTTATTGACCCTAATAATCATTGGGAAGACCTTAATTGGTTGCTTCTCCTCAATCTTTGTCGTTTCTTTCTCACTACTTAGTTACTTTTCTGACTTTTCCCCTATATAGTAATTATAGTGGTCATTTAAGTTTTCAGCTTACAGCCAGTCAATTTGTTCATTTCATTAACATTCCACATTTATACCTCTACACGACTATTTTTATACCCAGTTCTTAAGAAGGGCTAAAAGTGGGTGTGGACTAATCATCACCGACCCAATGATATATTATTAGCATCAAAAGCCGTGTTGATATAGCCACATCAGTCTGTCTGAATATGTGGATCTGATTGACTATATGAGCTATATGCTTAAACTGTGAAATTTAAATTCTCGTGTGCCTAGCGCAGATTATAGTTGTTACATTTTATGGATAACATAAAGTGCACTTCCATGCAAGCGTACAGTTGAGTGTATAGAACATTTTAAAGGGAAATTTGGCAAATAAATCTGGACTAACATATTTAATAGCTGGTCGAGCTCATTAGACGACAGCATGCTCATTATTTCATTATTAATTTAGTTTATTTAACTGAGCATTGCTCGAATCTAACTTTAACTAAGTGTGTTAGCTTGGTTAACTTTTTTGGTGCATTGTATGAGCCAGCTTGGAAATACAAGTGGCTAGCAGGAACACAATCCCATTTAAGAACTAACAATATGTGTATGCAAAAGTGAATCGATAAAAAACACAAATTTGTTTGCTTTAATTAACGTGATTGTTTTGTTTTGTTCTTCTCGTTGCAGTGTAGAAAAATGTAAAAAGTCGACTAAAACATAATATTCGTTTGCCTGCAAATTCTTTTTTGGATTTTAAGTTTAAGCGAATACGAAACCGATACCAAAATAGTTTAGAAAAGAAACGAAAACGTGAACTAAACCCAACGGTTTATAGCCTGCTGTAACTGCACAAATTAAATACTTACATGTATAGCGGTAAACTCAAATAACGAATTAACGTAATAAACGTAAGTTAAGAGTAGAACTAATTTCTGGTGCGTATAACTCCATTAGAAATCGATTAGCCTAGCATATAGTGACAACACAGATCAGCGGAACCAGCTATCTGTTCCAGAAGTGCAAACAATAATTCAGTCACAACCCAGACGCAAAAATAAACTTCCAAGTGGCGACGTGAGAGTGATAACTGTGACACTAACCATATCAAATCGCTGGAGCTGGAGTCTCTCCCCTCCTTTAGCTCCAAAAACGCAAACTAACTAGAAAACTTTGTCAAACAATCGTCTGAGACGCCAATCGTGCATGTGTGAAACTGTTGGACTCAGTTACAGATACAAATTGAGAAAGTGTCGCGAGTGCTTCAATTTCGCCACGCTTACAGCAAAAGGAACTAAACTAAATTAGGAGCAGCAAAAGACGCATACAACACCAGGATGTCCTCTTCCATGCCAAAGACTATGATGTGGCCAACACTTATCCTTTCGCTGCTGTTGCTCCAGGCAACGACAAATGCCATCGATTTGAGCCGCTTGTACGGACATATGGCAAATCCGATTCAAAAACGTAGCGGTAAGTATTCTCTTTCCATAGACATACATATTTTATAAAGTGCAAAGGGTTTCACAAAAGTAATCTATCTAAATTAATTGAAGTAAATTCAATTTTTTTACATTTTATATTTGTTTTTTATGTTTTTATTAATTTCAATATGACACAAAATTGTGTTAAAAAAATAAAAGCTATTGTTTGAAGACCGAATAATCTTCGTAGTTTTTAGACAAAGTGTTAATATGCTTTTTGGGATGACTTTTGCTGACGAAATATTTATTATAAAGCTTATTAAGCTTTAAGTTTGTGTTAAAATGCTAAGTAACTAGGAACTAACTATTAATTCCTAACTATATAATCCGAAAAATAAATTTAATTTTCTTGATAGAACTTTTATTATACTCTTATATTCTTATATTACATGCAAATCTATTAATAATCCGTCTAAAATTTAAAAATTAGCCAAAGTTAACCGCTCTTTTAATTAAGTATTATGTTTATTAAACAGAAGTTCATATAATATAATTAATTTATAAATTATAATATTAGAAAAACTTTTGATTTTACGTCGATTCGACCCGTTCGTTTAAATAAAATCAGAAATACATTTCTGGGAAAAAGATAGAAGATTTTCTAAGTTTAAAAATCTTACTTCCTATATTGAAAAAATATTTCTAATCGCCGAAAATTTTCTTAATTTCTGCGTAAATTTTATTTGCTAGGGCGATTTTCTAAATTTCTGTGTGATACGTTTTTTGTATGTACCTACTAAACATAGACAGTTTCAATCTGAGGAAACAGATACAGATTTATAGATAAATACATACATATAAACTAACTCTTTGACACCACCTTAAGCAAAGCGGTATATCGATGTCATTAATAATAAAATATATTTAAAGATGTGACCAATTTACAATGGGAACTTTAAATGGATTACTTTCGACTCAATTACATTAAGCGATGTTTAAATTAAGTTTTTTTTTTGGCCAACGGAATTCGAACACATTTTGTACTTGTATAAAAAATCCCAAATCCTACAATGAAGTTATATAACTAGCCGAGTCCTTGGTCGTCGTTTAATATGTGCATTCACCACATTTAATTCTTATGCGTACATTTTAAGAATCCTTCGTAAGAAACTTCCTCGTTTTCATGTTGGAATTTCCTAAATTTTCCATACGCCAATTAGTTAGTACCACTTTGGCATTTGTTAATTGTAATTATACCAGGTTCCGTTCATATGTTCATACGAATATTAATGCATTTTAATTGTTATAATTGTTAAATAACACGCACTCAACCAAATGTCAGGTATCCATAGCATTTGTGATTACGTGTTTCGTTGATTTTCTGATTTCTTCCAAAATGCCAATTAATATGGTTTTGAATGCCAAATTAAAGGTCATAATATAAATTTTACATTTTGACAGCAGCTGCGGTTGCAAAACGTTATTCCATTTTTCCATTTCCATTTTCATTTCTTTCTGCCAAATGCAGTCAGGCAAAATTAAGTGCTTGTTGAAGGGAAACCGAGTGTTCAACTTCAAAGAAAAATACAAGCTATAATTACACTGTCAGGTGAAAAGGGGCAACTGTCAAGCATTCTGGTCCGCACGGTAACAATGATTGTGAAATGTTACCGTACACACAGTCCGTTAAGGAATAATAATCATATGTAATCATTTCAAGTGCCCTTCCATAATTTTCTATGTTAATGACTGTTATTTCTGCTTATAAATTCATTATTGCATTACTCATAGGATATTGAGCTCCAATGATAATCAATGATTATATCAGTTAATCGTTACATTAAAAAACGACAATTGATTAAAAATATATGCATTCATCTTTATAAATATTTGAATCAATGTTTACCATTTAAATCCTTTTTCCAAATGACATTAGCAGTTGGGAAATTTGAGTGATTAGCTTTAATTGAAAAGACGGCTTGTGGGATTGTACTGCGAATATTTACTTAATCAAATACTATATATTTAGTTTAATTAAGTCAATAGCAAATGTTATATGCTATAAATTACTTTTTTACTTAAAGCTTATTTGATTTGGAGAGAACTTCAAGTGCTGGTTTATTGTGTTACCGCTCACCCAAAAAGCAAAGTGAAACGTTTAAAAGTTAACGTTTAACAAAAAATTGACTTTTCTTTCGTCACATTTTCCGTTGAGTTTCCTTCACCTGCCCCATTCTCATGTTTTCGTCGACGGTGTCTATCATTCAGCACGTTAACCATTCATTGTCAGCTCCTTTTGTGCTTTTGGCATTTGGCTTTGTACGGCTTTATGGCCACCGTTGACAGTAACGAACGCAGCTTTGGTCATAATTTTGTGGCCCAGAGCGTTAGCAGTAAACAATTGTGCAGCTGATTCAAGCTAGGTGCAACAAAAACGCAGAGCGCTACTCACTTAATAAGGGGTTTTTATCCACTCTCTTTTTTTGCCGCTACTTTTCATTTTAATTGGTTACTGCAAAAAATATGTATGTGGGTATGCCGTGTGTCAACAACTCGCTTGTGCTTGATTGAAAACACAATAATGACCACGATTAGCAGTGGCTTAACTCTAAAAAAAAAAAAACTGAAAACCGTATTGAGGGCTTGAAGAGGTTTTAATGATTAAAAGTTTCATAATAAATTTAAAATTAAAGTTGCAAAATAGATTACAGAGCATTAAAAGAGAGAAAAATGTTGAAAAATAAATTAAAAGAGAGAAAAATTTTGAAAAATAAATAATTATCTACTAAATATATCTTGGGGCACTAAAACGTAGTCCAATATTTATTGCAAGTATTGTAGAGAATTGGGCAAAACGCAATCAGACAAGTAATTCTTAAGCATTAGTAGTAAAAAACGTTAAGATGACAGAAAGAGTTAGATAAAGAGCGAGACATAAAATAAATAAAAGAATTGCAAATAAGTGGTCTACGTTTCTGTCAATGACGGACGATGCATAAGAAGAACCCTGCTGAATTCCTACTGAGCGGAGTCAGTTCGATTTTGGAAGTTTTCATAATGGGAAGACCAAATGCTTGAGTAAGAACAGAAAAGATTTACGAAAGGTCAAACGTCAGCAATGATAATAAGCAGGTTTAGGTTAAATCTGCCTACCACGTTTCGAATTACAGACTAAATAAATATGAATACCCCTGATACCGATCTGAATGGTACTCTAATGACGCCCACTTACCCAAGCCTTTCATGCGTCTTACCTACGAGAAAGCCATTAAAAGTTTTGCTGCACGAGATCCGCTCACGGTTTCGCTTATTTATATTTAATGAGGCACGCAGCGAAAAACTTGGCCAACAATGCAGTACACCAAAAACTATTTAAAAAAGAAATTAATTAATTTCGGAACATTAGCGCAAGCAGCTGACACAACCGAAACTTTCACCTGACCCGACAGATTTTAATAAAATTTGGAGCTTGGCACGGACGAGAGAAGGAATAAAAACCGCAATGGAAACTAATAAACTAGACGGTTATTAGTTGAGGCTGGCAGGAAACTGCAGCTTCACTTAGGTCCCAGTGCAAAATGCTTGGTAAAAAGTGCGCGTAATCACGATTTTGGTTTTGTGTGTTATTTGGCACCATTTGCCAGCAGTATTTTGTGCAACATGCAACAAACGATCACGTAAATGGACAACCGGCTTGAATGGCATCACGGAATTATGTAAGCCAATATTACCCCCGGCAGTGGCAGGGCGCGTTTGTAATTTATATTTGCATGTGTGGCACGCTCCAGCGAACGCCGCTGAGTCTACTACGTTTTGTTTTCCATTTGTTGCCGCTCAGGTTTGCTAAGTGCACTCGAATGGCAGAAAACACCCGCATACACACACACTCATATAAGTACTCCTTCACACACGGCGTAATTCAGTTGAATTACAATCTTAAGGCTATAGAATCAAAAACAATTCTTCTTCAATATTGTCCACAGAAAGAAATAGAAGACTGCATAATTCAAATTGTAACTCCCACACAATTTGTGCTGGTTCGCAAGGAGCGTACTTAATTAATTGAGTTACACAAAAAATAATATATGTATTTGTATGCAACGAGAGCAGCCACAAATACCTAACGAAATTAGGCAACATGAAAGCATCTAGTTACCAATGTGTGAACAAAAGCGGATATATTATTAGCAACTGGATGTCGTTTCACAGCTTTAATTGCATTCAAAAAATACCCACGGTTGTATGAAGATTAATAACGCCCACGTATAAGGGTTAATTACGCTGAAACCATGCAATGACTAAAGGAGCACTTTTTATCAATTTTTAATATGCATATATACAGTAAGAGACAGCTCAAGTCGACCAGTGTCAAAGAGAAAACGTAATTGCCTGCCATAAGCTAATTATTCATTATTTTTCAAAAATTCCAAAGACCGATGGTAGGTACATGAATTAACCACCATTATAAATGGGTGACCCTAATAAACTTAGGTTTCCTTACATGTTAGGTAGGATTATGTAAAAAAGTAGACTATTTATAGGGGACCGCGTATCGCGTATTGCATCAGATACATTGTGGACACCTGGGTGCCATAAAACTCTGATTTTTTACCTCAAGTTGAGTATTTTCGGAATAAATAGATCAATCCTTCGTAGTCAGTTTAGTTATGTCCTGCATCTCGAGTGCAATAAGCCAACAAGGACTATGGACAAACGGACTACCATTGAACAACGGAAACTCATCCTGGAACACCATAAAAACGGATATTCACATCGCCAAATGGCTGAAATGGTCAATCTGAGCAACTCAATCATGTATTGAGAACAGGGCAGAAAGGCATCAAATAGGATTTTCACCGAACGGGAAGAGCGGAGGATCGTCAGGAATTCTTTGGAATTTTTGACAAATAATTAATAATTAGCTTATGGCAGGCAATTACGTTTTCCCTTTGACACTGGTCGACTTGAGCTGTCTCTCACTGTATATATAGTCTATAAGAGCTAGAGCCTTCAAATTTGGAATCGGTTCTCGTATACGAGGAACATATCAAGTTTCCTTTATTTGATCGATAACTGCCTCCGTTTCTCGAATATCGATACATTCCGATTTCCGATAGCAATAAATGCCACAATTTTGAAGGCAGAATCTTCTAATTACTACATAAGATGCATATGCATATTGGTCGAAAGTAAATTCTCATATTGAACTCCTTTCTATCAGCGGCCGCAAGCATTTTCTGTATGTATAAGTATGAGAGCGCAGTGAGAAAGAGATGGCTAGATAATCGCCGCGAGCTTCAATATGCGCTGGCTTAGTTTTTTATTTAGTCTGTAGTCCCTGTGCCTGCCACAAGAAAAGAGTGCACTTCAAGGTCTTCTCACATTTGGCTGCAAGTCTTTTTAAAGGGAAATTGGGTTCGGAGTATATCGTAGTCGATCTTACTCGACTACGGCATTCTTACTTGTTATTTTATTTAATTTATCGAAGCATTTCAGTTGACGGAGATTATTCACGATTCAAGCTGATTAAGCTTAATTTAATTGTAATAGGCCAGCTAAAAATAAAATACGATTGACATCCAATCAAATTGTAAAGCAAATTACTTTTAAGTTATTCAATAACTTGGTTATTAAATAATTTAATTTTCCCTTTACAAATGGCAACGTAGATTTCAAAGAAAATTGATAAGAACATGCAATAATTAATTCAAAATCTCCACCGCATCTGAAATGAAATTATGAAAAAACGACTTGCTATGCAACACAATACCAGTCACGTCAGATTTACAGTTTTAGTAATATTCGTTAAGCCCTGCACCCTCTCCACCCATAGCCAAAGTTTACCAAACACAAATTTATTGTTATTGATAAACAGCAGAACGAAAAACTTTGTGGGCGGATCTGTTGGGTTGAACAATTTGTGTGCCACCAGTCCGACATAAATAATAACGATAAAATATTTAATGTACATTGTTAGAGGAGCATAGTACCAAAGTCATTTGTAAGCAATTTGCCAATACCATAAAATTGCTATATCGAAGAGTTAGTCCAGCTAGCACACAAAATAAAGTTCCCTATTACTGCGATAAATTTAATTATGTTGACATTTTAATTATAAGAGCACAGAAGTGATTTGCGGTCCTCTCGCCAATTTTGTGCGAACTGGTCATTGATATGCAAATCTATGAATTATTAGATGTCCGTATGCAGATTTGCTTACCGTAAACCCATCCGGTTACTCCATCACGCATACGACGCATGGGCGACAAAATCTGCCCAACGCGTGTCAATCATTTACATACATACATATTAGACACTCTTTTTCTAAATGATTGTCAACAGTGACGGGCAGTTGACAGTGGTTGTATGGGTGTCAACCATAGAATTAATTATGTACCGATTAATTTCGAATCGCATTCATGTGAGAATCGCGTGGATTAAGGCCAGAATGCTGAAGTCCAGAGAGCTCAAATACGAAATACCCTGAAATACCCAAGTCTCTGCATATTGAAAACCTTACACTCAGAAAAAAATACCGTAAGCTGTAAAGATCAGCACACTTTTGGCGCGATGTTATTTGGAATTTTCGTTGTATGCACGTCGTTAATATCCAATTCAAATGTTTGTGTATGTGCTTAGACAGACTGCTTTAGACTTAGAATGTCGTGTAATTTGCCATTTAGTGCTATCGGTAATCGATTTGAATCGATATTCTATAAACTGAATCAGATATCGGTAAAATGAAAAAACTTGACCTGCGCCTGCCATAAGCTTTAAGTTTTTCTTTTGTACTATCTGAGAAATTGTAGCAAATTATACATAAATGATGATTACAAGCGGACAAGTCTAATGCAACTTGGCTGTTATTGTTAATCAAGGATATATATACTTTATTGGGTCCGAGATGCTTTCTTCTACTTGTGACATACTTTTGCATAACTTCGTTATCCTTTTTTTCCCCATTTTAAATGAGTTCAGGGTATAGAAAAGTTTTTATTCCTCTAAAATGATGATTGAATCATAAACTTGTCCATTATTCAACTCGTAATTGGGGTATGATGAAGTCAAATCCTAATTTCTTTCGGTTTATATATTATTGACGGGACAGTTGTAAACTTATTTTTAATTTTAGTTCAATTGTTTAGCAAGATTATGACAAGCCTGCAAGTCAAAGCAGCAAAACGATAAATGAGAGATGAGCGAACTTCGTGTTTTGTTAATGGTATTACAAGATTTTACTAATAAGTTAATCTCGAGAACGACTTCACCTGGATTTAGATGCGTGTTGGGCTTACTTTGACCTTGTAAGTCATGTATGTCGTATGTATGGATATCATATCACAAAAGCCTCATCAATAAATAACAAGGACTTGGGGCGAAGGTAAAGGTCAGTGCAATCGATTTTTTCGCGCAACTTTAATCGAAGCGTATATAAAGCGTATTACACACGAGATATTTATAAATGCGTAGACGCAGCTAGGTCCCCAGCCTCGGTCTGAGGTCGTGTCTCTATTTAAGCATTCACATTATACATACCTTAATGGCTTGTATAAAGGTTGGTAATGAGTCTGCGACTTATGTAGTATAGGCGAGGGCAGTGAGCTATAGCTAGGCGAACGACTAAAATATATTTTGCTTACTTAGTTTGCACAATGCGCCTTATTTTATTGCGTAATATAATTTTGACGTTGGTCTGTGGCTCATCAAAGAACAAAGTTTTGGCTATGCAAACATACATCCCTCCATCCATGAACTTAATAGCAAATAGCTACGGGCACTTTATACATATATTTTTTACGGCTTGTCAATTTTACGGGCAGCCAACCGCGACTTGGAGTGAAAGTATTTTTTCTGGTTGGCATTTCTTGTTTCTGCTTTCTTTGCCCTGCCAGCCTCCCACATTCTCCCACATTCCATTCACAATTTGTTTGTTCTTACAGTGCGAACGACTGTTCTAAAAGTTTTGCATCGAGCGCATAAATATAAAAATTGAGAAAACGCTAAGCTTATTGACTATATATGTACATATATATACCTATTTGTATATGTAAGTTTGGCTGGTGGGCATAGCCTTGAGCACTTTCATGCGTTACTCATACGTTGACACGTGGCGGATACAAAGTAAGCAAAGATAAAATATCACTTTTCATTAGGACATAGCCAATCAAACGTTGCCAAGTATTCGAATTTGATATCATCAAATAAGGATTCGTTTTTGTGGAAAAGAAAAAACCAATATGTCTACTCTATTTTCGATTAAATCTCCTTTTCTCGATTAATTGTTTTTATATGTTGGTTAAAAAATAGTTAATTTACTTTGTACATTTCATTTACAATGGAAATAGTTTCAATATGCAGTCAAGTTTAGTTTTTATGGTTAGAAGCAATAAATTTTAATTTGCTAATTTCGTTTAAAATAAATATTGTATTAGTGACTGTAAAATTCAATGTGCTTCAAAAAACTATTATAATTTAATTTATGTAATTTAATGTAATGTGGATAGCTAATTAGAAATGCAATTTTTTTATTCTTAAGTTTGTTTCTTATTCATTTGGTTGTTAGCAGTTGTTTCAAATTTGGTTATCGCCTGACTCGTATTTTAATGAAATGTTTTGTCATTCGTTATGCAAAAACAAATAAAAATAGGCAAATCACCTTTTAAATCAAGCTGTTTTTTGCTACAACTTAACGAAAACAGAGTCATGATGGCATCGCGAAGTATAAAGAATGGGAATGTAATAAATGCTGGGCATAGTGGCATCCAGCAATAAGATTTAGAAAATCTCGTATCTAGTTTTCCAGGCAATGAGCGAACGTGCTGAAAATAAATTGTCTGATGCAGAGATTTTTTTGCATGTCATCTTATTTATAGTTGCTACTTGACTATAGAGTTATGAAATTTTATCCATGTTTAGCTTTTATTTAAATAAACCCACTAGATGCCAACAATAAAGTGGTTTTGTTTTGCATGGCAGCCACATTTACATGTTTGCAAATTTTTAGGCATTTGTAGGAAATAGTTTTGGAATGACAGCGGCTAAGAGACATGCACAGTGTGATTGTATATACATATTTATATATATATATATATATATATATATATATGCGGAATTGCATTTTTTATATATCAGCTAAAAGATACTTTACTTATAGCCATAAATGCATCTGGTCATTGGCTTAGAGTATTTGCATTTTTACTTGTACTCGAAATCCACTTGAGAGGTTCTGTGCACTTGGCCAAGATGAAGGGGCATCTTGACCGCTTGTTGTGGACAGCTTATGGCATTGAATATCCAATTTGACTGCGGGCATTAAAAGCAATTCACTATGTATCTTCTGGTGTTGAAACACCATCGTGCAATCGTTTAGGTGCTGTGGTTGTGGCGCTTCAAGATTTTCCATATCCAACTGTGTCTGGATTTATAAGAATTGCTCGGGTTTATTGCTAGAATAACACATATATAAGCCGTCTAACTTTAGACTCTTAGACATTAAATATTTAGTTGGTAAGCAATTATGACTAAATGTAATGCACTTGAAATGCAATTTGTATGTGTGAAATGTTACTTTTATTTTTCTTGGTATTAACTTATATTAACTTAAGTTTAATTTTACCAAACTTTTATATTAATAAAGTTTCTACAGCTTAAGGCTGATTAACTCCACAAGTTATGCATTTGAAAGGGTGCTTGAGCATATCCACTAACTATGCTTAAAAGTTTTGGAAGTTAATTAGTTATTCCACATTCAGGTTTGGTATGAAATAAAATAAATTCAAAAGATTGAATTTGAATTTAAGCTATATTTTCAGACTACATAATGAAATGCAACTAAAACAAAAGTTGTACCAGATACAGACCATTTAAACTAATTTATTACACATATAAATTATCCGGTCGCATTGTATGCCGGCAATAAATATTAATTGCTTTGCCGACCAATTGAAATTAAAACAATAGCAAACATTTGAGAGACAATTTCATAAATCAATTTCCAAACTCAAATTCTATTCCATGGCTTTTGTGGCTTTGACATAACAGAATATAAATAAATTAGCACTCTTGCTTTGTGTGCATCCTGATGCGCACCGGATATTAGAGGCTCAACCGCAAAGTGCATTTAAATTGGCAGCCATTGTGGTTGCCAACCAGTCGACAGGTGTTTCTTACAGTGCAAGGACTCTCAATGGGTTGGGTAGGATACACTGAAATCAAAAGTTTTGTGCCAGTAGCCTTGACTAACATTGAAAATCAGCTTTAGCTGCAACTCAAGCAACGAAGTTAAATAAACATAGCAAACTTTTAAGGTCACAATCCAAGTGAGTAGCATTCAATAAAAAGGAAAAGGATGGAAACAGTCGCAAATGCAATACTTTGTTTGAATCGCATCCTAGAATTTAAAAATACGTTTCAATAAATATAAATCAAATTTTAAGTTAACCTTAGAATAAAAGACATAAATTTGCTGATATGAAATGAAAAGTGAATAAGTAAATTAATATTTAAAATGAGAGAATAAAGTATACATAATAGATATGGGATATTAAAATATAAACTATTCCATTATTTATTGGAAGAATTGGGGAAAGCCAGAAAATACCCAATTAGACCAAAAAAATTGTAATAACCTAAAAAAATAGATGATATATAAATTAAAATTGAAAACAAGTCAAAGATAATAGGATATATGTAGGTTTTAAAATATAAAATGGTTCACAATTTATTGCAAGGATTGGAGAAAGCCAGATACGAACACATTCAGGTCGGTGTGAAAAATTCTATGAATTTGTTAAATTAATATTAAATACTTTCCACATTTTTAGGACGAATTTTTAATATCTTATGCGTTTAGTATTCACTTCAGGGCAACATAAATGAAAAACAAATATTCTTAATAATACAGGCTTTGGCTTTGCAAATTCCTATTTGAATAATTTCGCAGCCACTTTTATGTTAATAGAGATACTGCTCTTATAGCCTGATAAGCCCTTATGTCTATCAGTTTACTTTTGCACAACTTGTGCATTAATTATTTGTGCACATTTGGCACTGCGCTCAACACGAACCACATTTATTGGTAAATTATTCTAGAACTTGATCAGGAGTGTTGTGCATTTGAAATGCGTTCTCGAGTTAAATGACTGCAACGGATAGATGCAAATGTAGTCGGTTCTGGCGTTCAGCGCGAGGTCATGCGGGAATTGTTGTGTGCACGAAGCAAGAATAAGTGTTGAAGTCACTCATCCCATTCCAGCTACATGGCACTTTGCGGTTGTGATGAAGTCTAAGAGCGAAACGCACATAGTTGAGCAGAGCCGCACGTATTATGCCATAAAAGCTCCACTACATATATCCATACATACATACTTATGTGGCAACATATGGGTTTGGAATTACAGACTCATTCTCTTGAAGGGGACCTTCAAGTGCAAGGATTGAGTGAATGTGTTTTGCTTATTAGCCAGATAAGATGCCTTTCCTAGAAGCCGTTTTAAATGTACTTCTAGCTAAAGAATATTCTGAGGGAGTTTATTTTAAAAAATATAAGATGAAAGATGTATTTAAGTGCAAGAGGTGAAGAGTTACCTTCTGCGAGAAGCAATTTTAAATGTAACACAAGATGGCTTCAACTTAATTAGGTTAAAGTAATATTGTTCCGAGCTGGTTATATAAGTAGTTAATACCTTGTCTGTTTGATGCTTGCAACAAACTCGTGCATGTAAATTAAAAGATTCTTTATTGTTTTTTAACAGTATTCTTAAAAAAAAGATCGTTTCTTGTGAGTGCTTTATTAGAACTGGTTTTTATAAACTTAAGCTAATAATAATGAAACCTCAGACTGCTAGCTTTGCCGACGTATTGTCGATGCCGCTTTGGTCTCTGTAGTTTTGTCGCCGTTGTCGGATTGATGGAAGTGTGGCGTGTCCCACGGTAGCACTCTGGAGGAATATGCTGACAAGTCTCGCGTGCCATATGCCGTTTGAATCACCTTGGCTTTGATCATTGGTTTGAGTGCATAGGCTATTTCTAATAATTTGTATTTGTAATTTGTATACATTATGTCGTGTTATTTATTAATATTATAGTTATAAGTATATTACAGAGAAACAACGTAATGTTCACCTCTATAAAACCAGGATTTATATCCCCGACGCACCGACAACTTTACAACTTTAGATCTATACACCCAAGGTGCTGCAGAATACACACACACATATATATTCCCACTCGCATCGATTACCATGCCCACCCCTGTCTCACAAATCTATTCAGACTTCAAATGTTTGCACCTGCTGATAGTAGTAAAGTCAACTTGAGAATATGTTTAGGGCTCTAATTTTTTAACCGATCTTGATTTAATTTGCTCAGTTGATCAACAATATGTGAATCTCAACTATCGATATGTATCGAAATGATGTTTAATGTGCGCGGGGTATACGAGAACATACATATATTTAGAATTTGAAGATCTGCGTATTCATACAGACGGACATGTCCAGATCGACTCGGCTGTTGATCCTGATCAGAAAACTATTATACCACTAATTGTATAGTGTAAGCAAATTGGATATAAGTGATATCTGCTCACTTTTATTTTTTTTTGCTTTCTAATGTCTCTGAAGTCCATTTAATGAGTCAGCAACTGCATTTTAAAGTTTTGACTTATTTTTATAAATTTATGTAATTTTGATATTTGCTTAAAATAGCCAATTATTAAGCATAGAATATTTATTCCTCCCCTTCCTTCGCTTCGGCCGCAAATTCAGTAGTATTTTCGGTACCAATCGAGGGTGCCGGCGCTTCCTCTTCTTTTGCATCATCTTTGGGTGGCTTTCCTACGCTCCTGCCACCTAGAGCCAATTGGGCTTCGGGCGAATACTCGCCCTCTTCCTCTCCCTCTTCTTCTACAAAGTCCGCTGCAATCGGTTCGGGCGGCAGCCAGCAGGTGCCCTTGATGAGACGCTGCTCGATCTCGGAAATTTCGTTCTTATAATACTGATTGAAATCGGGACGGTCCCAGATACTCTTCACCCATTGCAAATTGAAGTCCATCTTGGTGCAGCAGCAGAACTTACGTGACTTGTGGCACTTGGGGCACTTGCCGAGCTGACGGGCTGGATGAGTATACTGCTGCTTCTGCTTCTTACAGCAGTAAGGGCATACATGCTTCGGCTTACGCTTGGTACTACAAGGCACCGGCTCCTTGGCGTAGACAAGATGTCCCCGCTTCTTAGCACAGAAACAGCAGTTGCAATCATCACCCTCTGGCTGCCGCTTGCGAGTCTGCATGCGATCGTAGAACTTCTTGTAGGCAATCTTGATTTTGGCCTCGTAGGCCAACTGCTCGTTGCAGGAGACGCCGTCGAAGCGAGCATAACTCTCGGCACTCTTGCGTGCGGAATGCACCCAGACGCACTCATCGTTGTACCTGGGTCTGCCCTGGTCGTCGTAGGTTAGCTCCTGCTTGGGCTCATAGTAGAAGGCTTTGAAGCCGCGCTTAATGATGTTGTAGGCCAGGTGTGCCTCCACCTTGTTCATCAGGGACTTCTTGCCCAACTCGTGGAACAGATCTTCTTTGCGCAGTCGCTTCTTGGGAACCGTATCGATGCAGTAACACACCTGATCATAGTGCAGAAAGGCATACGTTATAATGTCGACGGTCGACTTGGCCTTACACTCGTGCAATCCGCATATGATCATTATCTGTGCTAATGTATTAGCCAAGTCCAGTACGTTCTCCAGGAATATCGATGAGGCATTCACCTCGCCCAGACACTTGCATTGGGTGTGCTGGTCAATGATTCCTAGTGGTGCATGGCGCTGGCACTCCTTGTGTTGACAGTTATTCCGGCACCGGAAATCAGGCATCGCATGATGGGCCTGCATATAGCTTAAACACAGAAAATTTTTAAAGTGATAAAATTCAAAAAAAAATGTTTTTGTTTGTGGTCTTCTGACTTTTCAAAGAATAAATACAGCCAAAATATTCCTAATTCATGTTGCCTATCAATTGTGAAGGAAATCCCAAAGGTAAAGTTAACAACTAAACTATTTCTTGACGAGAATTGCGAAGTGTTGATTTTACAAATATAAAGCTTTAACAATATTTATTTGCCAACTACCCTTTTTAAAATGGTATAACAAAATTCCATGTAATTTTCCATTGTTAGAAACTTGTTCACTATGGATCCAAGCTCGCTTCCAGACAGTGACTCACAAATTAAATACTAAATAATAATAATAAAAATACAAAATTTAATAGTAATAATAAAATGTGTTAAATAAACTTTCACTTTGGCATAGGTAAAAAGCTTAAAATTACAAATATTTTTACTGTGTGTTGCTTAGAGAGAAAAAAAGTTGAACGTAGCAACAATTTGTTATGTAGACTAATATTACTTACGTTAAGCATTTTGTTTTTTATGTAAATAGACTGTAAAAAGCGGACACGTCAGGCTGATATCTTTAAAATTGACGACCCTCATGCTGTAAGCATTTGTAACTGTTAATGGCGGCATTGACTCATGTTTATGATCGGGTCGAGCTGTGAGTGCTGTCCTGCATAATAGATGCCACATGCCCCGGACAATATTCATAAGCCATGAGCTGTTGCTGCGAAGACATGTCCTGATTACAATTCACTACTTCCCAACGAAATATATACATCAAATTTTAATTTATTAGACTAGCGGAGTGTCAACAAGCGGCACAATATCCATATCCGTTGACAAGAGGCAAACAGATCAAATATTGGCCATGTGAACAGGAAAAAAAAACAATACAATCAAATATGTTTATAGAACAAAAGCACTGACAAATGCCGCTCCCAACCCCGTCTCCCCCTCCACGCAGGTCCAGCCCAAAAGGGACTCAAGCCAAACAGATGAACGATAAAGTTGTCATTACTCATGCCACTGTGTATTTAGCTTGTCGGAAAGCACAGCTGAGGATAACCCAGACCCTGGACGCATTGCAAAGCAAAGACCACATAAAAATAAAAATTGGGTTGTTCCAGATTCGGCGGTTACATGAAATAAATAAAGCAAAAGTACTCATTTTATGTATATTTATATGTATTCACCGCAAATGGCTATGGTTTTTTTTCTCTTTTTTTCGGTTGTTTTGAAATTAATCTCTGTATATACATATATATATATATATATATATATATATATATATATACATATATACAGAGTCTGACAGCTCAAAAGGTACAGAGTCAAAGACAAAAAGTAATTGCCTGCCATAAGCTAATTATTCATTATTTTTCAAAAATTCCAAAGACCGATGGTAGGTACATGTATTAACCACAAATATGAATGGATGACCCTAATTAACTGAGGTTTCCCCACCTGCTAGGTAGGATTATGTAAAAATGTAGCCTATTTTTAGGTGACAGCTTATTTGGATCAGGTACATTGTGGACACCTGGGAGCCATAGAACCCGGATTTTTTACCTAAAGTTGAGTATTTTCGGAATAAATAGATCAATACTTCGTAGTCAGTTTAGTTATATCCTGCATCCCGGGTTCAATAAGCCCACAAGGACTATGGACAATCGGACTACCATTGAACAACGGAAACTCATCCTGGAACACCACAAGAACGGATATTCACATCGCCAAATAGCTGAAATGGTCAATCTGAGCAACTCAACCATATATAACATCATTCGGCGCTTCGTCGACGCAAATCGGATTGAGGGCAAGGGCAGAATGGTACCAAACCCGATTTTCACCGAAGAGGAGGATCGGAGGATCATCAGGAAAATAAGGGCAAATCTCAAGCTATCGACTCCAAAAAGGGGGAAAAAGTGCTGTGTGGAAACTGTGCGCATGGTTTTGCACAACCATGACTTAAATGCCCGAGCACCACGGAAAAAGTCCTTTATAAGAGCATCAAATAAAGGGACTAGGATGACGGTCGCCAAAACCCACTTGGACAAGGATCTGGAGTTCTGGTCAGTCATATTTGAAGATGAGTCCAAATTCAAGTTTTTAAGTTTTTGCAAACATTGGAAACATAAATTTTTGAACATTGAGTAAAACATATACTAATTTAATAAGATAAATAGAGAAAAAGATACAATTTCACAAGGATGATTTAGAGTTTAGTTTGTTTCAGGAATGTTGAGTTGTGACAAATAAAATATTTGCATGCTTGAAACTATTTGTTGAGCTCGATCTGCTATTGATTTCCAAATTAAAGTGATTCGTTTTTTTGATATTCAAAGGAATATTTAAATTGCAATATGTTCTCAGTATGACCCTCTATCGACTGAATAATGTCTTAGTAATGTTGACTGTTGACAAATAAAAAATTTGTATATTTGAAACTGTTCGCTGAGCTGTTGCTTCTGCAATACATTCTTAAATTAAAGTGCTGCATTTATTTTCCACTCAAAAGCCAATGAAGGCATTCATAATGAATTTCAATCGCAAAAACTTTGCCTAGTCTCCTTCAAAGTTTGGTCATTTTTATTCATCTAAGACATAAAACTCTGCAAACTCACCTAATATATGAAAATCGACACTGAATTATGTACCAGCACTTTTGTCTGATTAGTGGTACCATACAGTAAGAACAGAAGCAGCAGTAATAACAACAGCCAGAACAGCAATAAGTTTAAACGAGTCAAGCAAATCCCGAGAAACCAGAAAAAACTTTTTCGATTTCGCCGTAACTTATTCAGTAGCGTCGGCATTTTAAGTAACATTTGACAGAAATTATAGGTTAGAAGTTGTTTCGAAGAACAATAAAGCCGCAAGCTTGAATTCGGTACAGGCGCACCTTGAATTATGCAAATTATTCTAATGACAAAGCCAAGACGAAAAGGACAAGTGCCACTTGGCGCTGTGTAAATCAAATTAATATGATATCTGATATATAGGTACCCAATGACATATTTGTACACACATATGTATATGCACGTCATGCAGAATGAAAGTGCACACTCGGGGCATATGCGTAATGAGCGCAGACGTATGCATAATTTATGAATACTTGAAAGCTGAAAGGTGAGCTGCAAAATGAAAATTAAAGCTTCAACGAACAACGAACAAGCGACATTTGACATTTGACATTTTCGCCTAATAAGCACGGTAGATTTTGCATACGCAAAATTATCCCACAGCGAGGAGTCACGGACATTCGAGGACCTCCGCAGGTGAGCATGCTGCTCATCATCATTATTTTTCATAAACATTAAGCTACGCATTATAGCCATTTATTACATCTGCAGATTTATGTGTTACCGTTGCAAACTTATATGGCTCAGAAGCCACTTACATACAAAGGTAAGAGTCTAGAGTCGAGAGTGTCCGACTGGTAGTTACCCTGCACCCAAGCCAATATTCACAGGTGAATTAAAATAAATGCTCGGGAAGAAAGGGAGCTCAGATAAAGACAACAAAAACAGTTGTTCAGTCCAATCAACTTCACCTCCGAAACCATGATAAAACCGCCAAGTCGCATTAACCTGCCAGTCGCATGTGATTTCAATCTCAGCTGCCACGCATGCATCCCATGCGATACAAATATTTTTATTGATTTTTTACGCCAATATTTTGGGCGAACGCCTTTTTAATGGTAATTGGTGACTGCAAATGCGTTGAATGATTGTTATGCGAACGACGTGACAACATATTGAACGAACAGTGGTGTATTGGGAATTGATTTTAAAACATGCCTAACCAATAACATTTTTAATATCTTCTAATATATTTATGTAGGCTTAAAGTATAAGCTGTTTTTTCAGGCATAAGTTACCTGGCTTAGTCATTTTTGATTTACCCTTGACTATAATATTTAATTGTGGTTGGCCTGCAAGGGAATGAATTCAATTTGGAATTTGTTAGGCTGACATTGTCCTTATTATTGTTGTTGGCGTAGTCTAAAAATATATGTCTTTATCTTTCAAGGAGGTCAGCTGCTAGTTATCTAGCAAGTTTGGTGACATTAACTTTAAAATTGTAAAAGACATGAGGGTTTATCGATTTTCATGTTCATAAATATCAATTTTGGCGATTATGGGCGCAGGTGTGGGTGTGGTCATAAAATATTTTATCAATTGAAAAAGGCGACCGTAATATACCTAACAAATTTGACTTTTGATTTTTAGGGTAGGGCTCTGGAGGCGGTGGAGTTGTGGGGGGATATGCCGATCTTTGAAGGACATCGCCAACAACCTGCCAACCAATTTGAACTTTGAAATTTAAAAATGTTTCTTTACCGATTTTCTTTGAACGATTTTATCGATTTCTTAGTCATCTAGTGGACGTAGCACTCCGTAGCACTCTAATGCAGGTACAGTCCAGTATATGTTCTAAGTTTCAAGTCACTATTTCTGGAGACCTCCGGTCTAAGAAGGTCTTACAGACCTCAGCAGCAGCCTGTGGCATTAGGAACAAAGAAGCTCCAATACGTGTGATTTCCGTTGTTCTGCTACATTTTTTGTTTGTTCTAATGAGTTGCTGTTCTAATTTTTTTCCTTAACCTTATCCCTTTAATTTCCAGTTCCAGTTTCTTTAAATTATGTTAAAATTATATCATTTTCAAAATTAAGGCCGCTCTGGCCCATGCCAAGCAAGTTCAGTGAATTGGCATATTTATGGCAGTCGTTTGCTTTTGCCTGAATCACTTTTCTAATCGTTCCAGCCAAAATGCTTATAGCAAATTCTGTAAAATCAATTAATAAGATTGATTAACTTAAACTCACCGTGTTTCACTAAATTTATTAGATTTGTGATGTCGGAATAGTTGCGAGTTTTCGGACTGCTTGTTGCCACTTTGTTCTTTAAAAATGTCAATAGATTTTCGACTGGACTCATTTACATAATGTATAACCTTTACGGGCTCGGTAACTCTTCCGGCTGCCGTTATACTTACAAAAACAGCTAACTGTAATAATATAACATACGAATTATTCATTGGGATGTTTTTGTTTTGTGTTTGCTCTTATTGACTTTTGTCACGAAGTTTCCTACTTCTCCCGTATCATTTTCACTGAATGTTCTCAAGAGAACTATGCGGCTCTGCATTAAGATTGCATGTTGACAAAAAGGAGTTTTCTTTCTATGTTGCAATGTGCCCAGACACTCTATTTCACAGAGGGAACATGCAGCAGCTAGAACCAGCCAATTAAGAAGCTATTTTCAATGTGCAACACACTAGGCCAGAGGCGACCCATCCATAGCCCGAGAGAATGAGCGGCAAACCGAGAACGAAACACGTAGAGAATGTCGTTGTACACAGTGCAAAGAAGTGGCAGTAGTTAATTAACTGATGTAGAGGTTGGTCAATAGAAACGATTTTTTGATCTAGATTTGCTTTAAGGAAAATAAAATTAAGTATCTGGGATCGCTTATCTTCGGAAAGCACTTCTTGCCAATATAGTCACGACACATGTATTATGTCTTGTTTTTTTTTCTGTCTGGGAACTCAAAAGTGCTTAAAACATTATATAGATACTACATGATTCATGCAATTGTGTGAAAAAAGTGGAACCCGATCACTCCCGACACTAAGCCTGCAAAATGTTAAGCGCGTTGCATTCTGGTTCCCCCTTCTCAATAAATGAAATAGCAAGTGACAAAACCGTGTTTATTGGAAATATAGAATATTCTCCGTTTTAAGGATATCTACTTTGAAATCTGGCTACTAGCTATTTCATATTTATAGTTTTAAGGCCATACACAGCTAACTACAAGATGTTATCTAGACTACTTTCAATCCTTTTACTGCTCCATAAAATCGCGGCAACTTTTTACGACAAAACTTTATAATATTAAACAAAATCAAGCCATATGCATCTCCACATTTTTCTAGTCTAGCGCAGCAGCGAGGGTAGCGTGTCGGATACCCCATACCTGGCCATCACCTGGCACACGGCACTCTCACAATAGTTGCCATGGCCAGGGCGCCACGTTCCACGTTCCCCGCCATTGAGTTTTATTGTTTGCGAAAGCCAATGCAAAGTTTACCGTGGCTCCGACAACAACAGTTGGCCATTTTGTCTGCCGAAGATTTATGCGCGATTGCTCAAGTTTTATGTGTTTCGAAGTATTGCGTTGGCTGTGCTTTTAAAAGTATTCCCACACCCTCCCCTCCACAAAAATTATGTATTCCTTGATGCCTATGTGTCCTTCTTTCTCTGTCTTCCATCCTTATTAAATGTTTTTATTTTTTCACTATGAGCGGGGTGCAGTCATTTAAGTTTCTACGTGCGGGCGGCTTTTCTTTTATGACTTTCGCTGTGGCAAAGTGATGGCGAAAGCTCAGGCGCTTTAATAGCAGGGATGAGCCGAACCTTAGTTAGTTCCGGAGCCCACTTGGCCCTCTGAGCTCATCCAGAAGAGTTTAAGGCGATACTTGCTATTAGATTTCATTGCACTAGCCATACATTACTCGGTCTGACCTAAATGCTTAAATATTTAAAGAATTAAAAGCTCTGCATAAGTTGGGTCTCAGTTTGCAAACCTTAATACCATAAGCTGTCTAACAAATGTGTGCCAGACTCTGTCGATTGTAGAAGTATGCACATATGAACCAACCATAATGAAAAAAAATCAGTATTCGATTGATTTTTAATTAGCTTTACTATCTAAACGCCCGTATGCCAATGTTTGAACATACCAAAAGTCAGTATGAGCCCGGCAGGAATGAACTGAAATGTCGCATCAACTATACAACTTTGTTGACTAACCTTAGTAATCCTCAATGACAAATGGCAAAAACATTTAATTGGCACTTGTCGGCCTGCGGGCAGAGTGGTTCCCTAAAAATGTGGCAACCTTTGACCTATATCAGACGAGCTAAATCTACGCTCCGATCCGGCAATGACAGTCAGTAGTAATAGTAACGACAACTTATTTTTGCTGGGCCTTCAGGCCATTACAAAGCCATTAAATAGGGCAAGCAAATGCATGGAAAAAGCGAAAACTCAACCAGAATTTAATCTAACTCTAATCAAATTGGCGTATTGGGAATAGTGACGCTGATTTATTAGGCGCAAATCTTAATGAAAATAGAGGACACAGATTCACTAATTGCCTGATAAGCTTGCGGGAAATGGAAAATTTGGCGTGAAATTTCGAGGCGTTCTCTAATCAGACAAGTAACAAGAGGAATGTTGTTTGGAATGATATGATAAATGCACGAACAAAAAACTGACTAGGATTACCAGATGGCGCCTGACACGCCATCTGCCAAACCTTACTCTGCCCCTAGCCATGTTTATTCCCATTCCTGTTTCGATTTGGTCGTTTCATTTGTCGAAAATGTGGGCGTGTTGTCGCCATTGTATTTGTCGTGCCCCAGCTGATAGCCTTCCGCCATTGATTGATTGATTTGCTTATGCCCAAATGAATTCGCCATAAATTATTGAAAGAGTCTCCCGGAGCTAATATCTTATGAGAGAATGGTCCAAAATAAATTGAAGATTGCGAACAGTTATCAAATGATTGCATATTATGGAGTAAATATTCAGTAACAAATAATGCTATTTGACTAAAATTGACACATAAATATAGGAAAATAATTTGATTATTTAATTTAAACTGTTTGCGCATATTTGAGCTCTATCTATATCATATTATTTCATATTATGGAGTAACAATTTTATGCTATTAAATTATGATATTTTATTTTTTTATTTGTATAATGTGTGACTAGTTTGGTGGAACGTCCAATGTCATTCAATAATATGTATGCTCTACTCAATACTCTCACATACGAGAGTTGAGCAAAAACTCATAGGGGTCTCTTTGGAGACTGAAGGGAAATTGGGTAAAGTTATGTTGAGTCGTTATCAACACGCTTTATAGCGTTGTCAATGAATTCCGGCTCTCACAAATGATTTAATGTAAATAATTTATCAACTCCTGTGCATTTTTCTTTAACACCTGTTCACCCACCTGTTCATATCACAGTCGCCATAGTGTCTGGTTGTTGCTCGTTTCAGTCTGGATTTAATTTACATATTTACTTCCACTTTTGTTTCTCTGTTGCCCGTGTTTTGTTTTGTGGGAGAAGTGTGAGTATTAGCCTTATCGCGAGCTCGGCAAATACGACGTACTAAGCTGAGCCAGAGCAGAAAGTGCCTGGTTTTATCGTTGCGCGTGCACGCAGATGGGATTTGGAAGCGGATGTTGGGCTTATATTTTGACTGGGAGAATGTATTCAAAATAAAGCAGGGATATTGTTGCCAAATTGATATGAGCAAACATAAATTGACAGCATGATGTATACCTTCTGGTTATCAGAGCGTTAAGCCATTAGGCAAAACAAAATTCGAAGAATATTTAAGCAACAAATGATTTATGTACTTGGAAACCATTCGAATTTGGTATGCATTAAGAATACGCTTATAATAAACAGTTAAAGAGCAAAGAGTCGAGTATTTTTATTATTACACATAAAATGCGAAAAGACACCAATTTACTAGAAATGTGGCCAGTCTTAAAGGACATTAGTAATTTGGTTATTGAGGCGTGTGATTAGGCGCAGCTGGCAGCGAAAAAAGTTAAGCAACTTGTAGGTTCCCTTCTGGCTGTTACCTTACAGCTACCACCAACAAGCCATGCCAAAAAAGTTTGACTTAGTTGCTGAGGGGGTCTTAGGTCTGTAGCCCTTATGTAATTTGCGTTTTCCGACAATGTGGCGTATGATTAATATTTAATGCGAATTTAACTTACTGCAGACGCGCCATATTCGGCATACCTTATTCAATTTGTCGAGCCTGCTTCTGGCCTAGAGCCACGCCCAGTAGTATATTCGTCTGGAATACAGTCTGTCATGCTCATCGCAGGTGGAAGCGACAGTAGCGCTAATCAAAACGAATGTTTGCCTCGTTTATCAATTACAACAACCGTCAAAACCAACAATAGCAACTAGCTCGAAAGTAGCTGTTGGCATAACGTGCTTTCAATTAGAGGTCTAAGTTAAACGAATGCGTCTGAGACCGCAGCAATTGGCAAATACGTGCGTAAACATGGCTCAAATACCTATGTGGCTTGGATGTGTGTTTGTGTGTGTGTCTGCTTTTGCCGTTTTTTTCTTTTCCTTATTTGGAGAACCAAACATTTCTCATGATTACCACTCATTAATTTCTGGTCTGCCGGTAATGTCCTGTCATTTGGGAACCGTTTGGAATGCGAAGTTGTAAAGTTTTGTTTGCCATATATAAAAAAAAAACAACTTGACTGTTGACTAACTTTAAGATAAATCGAAAAACAATGGTTATCTTACGCAAGCCGAATATTAAATATCCATCTAGACCGGAGTTGTTTTCGCCAGAATTTACATATTTGCTCGGCATATTTTACATTTTTCTTTAGAACAAATATTAAAAACTGTTTCATCTTTCGACTGATTGTTCATATGACAGCCATTCATATTGGAGTACATTCAGGTTATTGCCGACCTATGTGCTGCCTTCAGGAGAAGCAAGTTTTTTTCTTTTCGTCAGCACAAAAAAATTGAAATTCATTGAAAATTCAGAAGTTCACCTAAATATTTATAAGACTGTAATTTCTATTTTCAGATTAAATCAGATTCTTAGATAGGTCACATATTCATAGCTTTAAATGTTTACATATAAATTTCGCTACTTGTTGTAGGTTTCTGATTTAACTAAGCTATATACTTTCTACCTTACTAAGCTATATACTTTCTACCTTACCAAACAAGTTAACTAGACATAGAAGTCAGACGAGTTCTCGATTCAAATCTTGGCATATATTTAATTGCATAAGTGCATGCAACGGCACCACAGCGTTATGATGGCGGTGAAAGCAACGATGCCGTTAGCTTAAGTGACTGCTTGGGACCACAGCCATGACTAGGCTTCTGTTGCCCTGTATTTCCATAGCGTGGCCTCATTCCTTGGGTCCCACAAGCATTAATTAATTTTTTTATTTTTGGCCTGTGCGGGGTTGGCTTAGTTGTGATATTTTGCGCGACAGCTCAAGTGGTAATTATTTATATATTTTTTTACGCTGCAACGTGTCCGAAGACAAGTGCAAGGCCATACCGCAAGTGACGTAAGAAAAGTAGCCGTTGGCAATTAACTTGGCCAACAAATGTGTCACCGAGACAAGGCAAGGTCCTTGGATACTTGGCGACTCGACCGCACAAATATGTTGACATTTGCTCATATATGTATGTACGTAGCCATGCTATATACTTATACTTAGAATGGCGCATTTACTTACGCTTGTTCAAGGTGTGTGCGTCCTATAGAATTGTAATATACACCAAAGTAAGGGCAGGTGAGATTAAGATATCCGTTATGGCAAGCAAATTACACTAGAGGCTATTAAGAATCCGCATTTAATCACTTCGTCACGATCAACAAGTCAATAAAATGAAATAAAAATTGAGTGTGATACCAATTCTATACGAGCTAAACCTCCGCAAATTCACGTCAGCTCAACTCAAAAACAATAACATGAATTACGTGTGAACGAGCCTGTTAATGGTCTGTTTGGTGTAATTAAAGGAAACTTTATGCCTGACATTCAGCTGGACAGTTAACTTGCTCTTTAACAAACGGCATGCAATAAAATTGATTCACTCTTCACTCTTCTTTTCTCTCTCTAAAAAATATAATAAAACTTTTTTCCCCCATTAACAATGACAAACTAACAAAAAGGCAAGCAACATGACATTAAAGTAAAAGCAGGAAACGGAAATTCCACCAATTTGATGACTTCCTTATGCTTTTATCCTTCGACACGGACACTCACTGGCACCACTATAATCAACACTCTCCCCTTTTCTCATACTCTCTCTCTCCGTCTCTCTCGCTGTCTCTTTTTGTCACTGCTGCTATATCAGGTGTCCACACATTTGTTTCTAATTCACCTCTGTCTGCGTCACCTCTGCAACAGTCGCTCTGGGGGGCATGTACTTAATTGTGTGTGCCTCGCTGTTGCATGTGTAAGTGGGTGCAAAGTTGTTGCAATACTTTGCAAACAAGCCAATTTTAGCAATCCATTTGGAAGGAAACTATTATTAAAGGGCCAAGCATGAGTCAACATCTAGGGGGCTCAATTCAAGCATAGCATAGCTTTTATATTGGATTAAGTTGGAATGGTTTTCCTATATGTATGGGGAATATTTAAGCAGCTAAGCAGATCAATTCATATTCGTCTCAACGTTTACAGTTAGGAATGAGTAAAGGTAGAATAATTAGAAAAGTTGCTTAAAGCTAGTTTTTCTTATTCAGAAAATGCTAATTTCTTGTCTGTTCAAAATGTGTAAACGAATTTCTTACTTATTGCTCATAAATTGTTGTGTATAGTCTCTACAATATCCGTTTCACCAAATCAAATTGGAATATTTGCAAAGGAATTTCTGTTATTTATCTTCGTCGTTATGTGTAGGGTGTAATTACTCGAATCACCGATATACTCCTTCTTATAGACCTCCCCTTCTTAACTAATCGTTGTGTTACGCCAGGTTTTATATATGTTGTTAAATTACTAAATGGAGAAATCGATTCTAATGCGCTGATAAGCCAACTTCATTTTTCTATTAAATCTAAACTTAACTGTTATTTCTTGCCAGTTTCACTTGAGCGTTGTACGACTAACTATTCCGGGCAAGAACCTTATCGAGTACCCTGAATGATTACAATAAACTTTTTTTCATAATGTTCATTATTATCATTATCTGTAATTAATAACGCAATTTTAATCGTCTTTTTCGGTTTTCCCTAATCTGTACATCCCTTCCTGAAATCTTCAAAAATGCTATTATTATTATTTTTATTATTTATTTGACTTTTTTATTTATTATTCCTCCTTTCCTTATTTATCTGATTGGACTGATAGTAGTTGACGTCAAATAAATATTTATGAATTTATTCAATTTAAAACATATGAATAATTCGTAAAATAAAATGTGCATTTCTAATTTTTCTTTTGTTTTATTTTCAAAAATAGTTGTTACGAGTATTACATTCATATTTCGCATAAGGGAATTAAAATAAATATATTCTATTTATCCATTATTTAAATTAGAATCCATATATTAAATGTGCATCTTCTGACATGATAATGAAATTGTTTTTTATGTTCCAAAAAACCAACAAGAAAATATAAACGAATTTCGATTGCCATAGCTGTATCTATATTGTCATGTGAATAATATTGTAGAATTCGCAGTTTTGTGATTGCTGTGTTTGCGCTTCTAGCCAGGCATTTGCTTACCAAACAACCAAATTTGTATTTTCGTTCTGCAATGAGACTAATGGGAAATTTGACTGCAGCCTAACCAGTAAATATATACAAATATGTGTATTTTATCATGTCATGTCGCATGCCCATTGTGAGCACATGCCCAAGCTCCACTCAACGATGGGAAAACCAACCACAATACAACCCCATAAGGACAATGACAATGAGAATTGTGAATGGCGCTGGCAGTTTGGATGATTGCAGCCACTGCCTGACTGACACATGGTCGCTGAGCCATTTTGTAAATATTTTTGGGGCGTTCTGTGTCCCAGAATGGAGGGCGAGGCAGACTGTCAGTAAAAGCCAGACAGGCGAGTGTGTTTGCTCGTATTCGCTTATTTTACTTTAATGACATTTTTTTTGTCTGTTGCGTGCTAAACGCTCAAAAATAAAAAATAATAACAATAATCGACGAGAAACCCAGAACGAAAGCTAACGAAATTTGGTTGGAACTTTGCGGTTGGGTTGCAACTGCCACAAACTATTTTTGGCAAATTGTGGCTTTTCTCAAGACCCAAGTGAACATTGTATTAAATGAATTGAAACCTTTATTTTATGCATATTCATTTACAGTTTAGAAGCTTTGATTCAATTTGGTGGTGCTAAGCATATTTGGTGGTTTTAATATATATTAAAGTATTTGCAACACATAATATAAACCTTATTTTTGAGTAATTTACTTGATTTGGGAATAGCCAGCAATTTAATATAATGCTTACATTAAAGTTGGTTAAGTTAATTATTTTAATTGCTGAAGAATTGTTCTTATGGTATCCATTCAGCAATATCCATAGGCATGAGTTTTTAATTAAGCATTGCCTTTCACAAGACATTTTTTACAGCCGTTAATCCAATTTTATTGGCTTGATACCCCCGAGCATGAGGTGCTGTGAAGGTTAAATGTATTCATCAATTTCTTTATAGCAAGAATAACGCAAGTAGATGTGTACATTTCCGGTTAAATTACCGTCGACCAATTTTCAATGGTAAAATAAAATGCCCCCAGAACACGGAGTCATAAACTATAATTGCCTAGGGTATGCCAGTTAAGTCTTTTTTATTACATTCTATTGTGCTTTACCCTAAACACACATTTTTTTGCTTTAACGAAGATCTTAAAGAACCTTCTACAAATTTATATAATACAAATTTATAAACGAGCAACTTAAATCCGCATATATGTACATAAGTATATTCATTTAACTATTTAAACATTGGTATAACGACTTGCAGTATTTTCATAACTTTTTTATTTGCCATTGCGTTGCACAGGTGCTATAATTTGGCAGTAGTTGGAATAAATTGCGTTAGTTGTGCACACATCCGGCATGGCTATTAGAAAAAGTAATTTATCATTGCATTTTTACCGATTTCCAATCACGATTTTCAGGAAATACAAGGGGCTCTGCAAAGTGTTATTTCCGTTGGAAAATTTACATTTTATGTGCCAATAAGAATGGAAAATTTATGCTGCTATTTTCACTACGAACATTTTTCATGAGCTGGTCAACAAATTCATCAAATTGATTTTAACGAAGAACAATAAATGTATGCATTCGGAATTTTTGAGAAATGTTCTTTCGAAAATATGCATGAATAATTTAAGCAAATGAAAAAAAAGCAAAAATTTAAAAATATTCAAATTGCAAATACGATTCATGCTGTAAATCTCTTTGGCTTTTGTAATTGAAATCATATTGGCCCGCAATAAATACTTAGTTATATATTTAATCAGAATTAATGGAAAATGTGGAACTAATTTCACAATTAAGTTGACTCAAAGAAATGTTCACTAAAGCAAATTAAATTTGATAATATTTGTATGTCATTTTCAATCAGATTAAATGCGAAATATTTATTTGGCCCTTAATTAGTTGATTATCGCATTTTAATTAAATATTAATTTAAGGAAAGTGCGAAATGATGTCAAAACACAAGTTGCAACTCATGCTCGGAGCTATTAGTTGTAGTTGGACTATATATATGGATATAATTAATACTCTTGTCCAATTTAATTGAGTTTTGAAGTTGGTTGTTTTTTGATAAAATAGTGATGGTTTGACATATTGTATAAGTATATACACATATATACTGCTCAATTTATGGGAAGACATATTCTTAGCACTATTATACTTTGATAACGAATGTTCAATGTCCGTCATGCTGTCTGTCCGTCTGTCCGTTTGTATGAACGCAACTATTTTCGACACCCTTAGCGATAGAGACTTGAAACTTGGAACATATTCTTGTCTGTGTCCGCGTCAGACAAAGTGTAAAATTGGAGTGCTACATCTACTAGGGGGCTAGTAAATCGATAAAATCGATACTTGCAAATCCATAAAGCCGCATATCTCCCACAATACACGTTTACTGTTCAAGTATGAACATGTGTCGCTCTAAGATACTGATAGCTGGCTCATGCAGCGGTATCAAACGTAGACACTTGAGGCTGGCTTGCATGGGGTCACGCTATTCTAAGAGATGAAAGAGGAGATACATCGCGGTCACATTACAAGCTCTGCACTAGATAAGAAGTATGTGTTTAGGTTTAGGAATATTAAATATAATAAAGGCCAGCTCATCAGAGCAGGCAGTTCGATTCTAAACGCCTTCTCATCGTGTTGACTACACACTATACGTTAACTATACATTAACCAAGCTCCAAAGGAAGGTTACTTGGAAACTCTTCCAATCATTTTTTTGGCCACACCCACACCGCCCCAAAAATGCTCAGAAGCCTATATCTACCGCTATTTGAAAGGCAAGCTTTGACGTTATTTCTTGGCTACACCCACCTGGTTCTTTGCCACCTGTTATCAGCTGGTATTACTTAGGGTATCAAAGTATTTCGCAGTCGGTTACGCCTTGTTTCTGTCTCTTGTTTTTTATATTAATTTTATATTATTTTAAACATCTGTTCCCTTACCCTAAAGGTATGCACTTATTATGTACTGTGTTAACAAAGTCGCTTATACTAGTTAAAAGAACAAAAGGTATTTAAAAAAGAAGATTGGGTATAAGGACAGACACTTGTTTTGTTCAGTTATCTTATCAACTGACTGTATGTGACCGACCGTGGATTCAGACTACTCGAGTAGCTCTAACCACACAATGCAAAGCATATATCGAAACCCAGACACATTATTTGAGCTGCACTATTTCATAAATGACTGAGGCATGTCTGACAGTCCTGAATAAATTTCAAATACGTCATAGTCATAGAAATTGGATCGTGCACATTTTCAGTTACCTTCGAGCAACCTTCAAATATTTAATTCGACCACATATCCCATTTGGTCGATGCCAATAAGTCTATTGTAAGGATGCATGTCACTGGGGTATATAATAAATTACGTCAGCATTGTCGTTGAGAACGTGCCAGTGCATACAAATGTGCTAATTTATACGCAAAACAATTAGTTGTCTGCAATCAAACTAGTTGAGCAAAGGCAACAAAGTGCTAAAATAAATACAAACCACATGCGAGCTAACATAACCTGGCCGAGAAGAGAGGGGGAAGGAAAGCAATTTTCATTAGCGTGCTGCTTGCCTTTGGGTGTGGGTGTTTGTAATTATTTAGTTTATATTGCGTATACCTCATGTTGTGTCAGAGTGTTGTTTGCCTTTCCTAGAATAAGGTTTCAGCTGCAGGAAACGCACAGAGCTATGGAATGAAAACGTTTCCTCTTCAATTCAATGAGTCATGTTTGTTGTTATTTTTTCCCCCTTTTTTGTTGATATTTGCAATTAAAGTCTGGGGTTAGTTTGTACAAATTACTCTGCATATTCAATATATTCCTTTAATTGACGTTGACATCTGAATTTCACATATTTTCAAAATCAAATTTATTAATCAAATTAATTCGTCCTTTAATTAAATAATAATCGTATTTACAGCATATTTTATGATTAAGTCATGTGTAAAATCGACATCCTGTCACTCATAAATGCATAAATTGATACAAGGCCACAGCTTCATGGTGTTATATGCGATGAAGCAAGCGTTCCACATTTTCTGCCCTGAGCACATATTACCAGAAAGCCTGACAGGACCCTGGACATTCCTTAGCAACTGGTTGAGTCAGGTGTAGTGCAATTGGCAGGCGGCAATTGGAGCTGCTGTGGTTGTGGAACAAGTAAAGGCTCACATACGATATGAGCGAATTATATTGCATATACGCATCATGTGTCAACACTTTGAAGCAGCTTCCCTGCGCCTGTCATTCGTTCCGTCTGGCTGCCAGTCACGTGCGCTTCTTAGCGGAAAATGCTCTTTTTCTTTTACTTTTATGCTTCTGGACATTGTGCCAAATTGCGGAGCTCCTCAACTTACATACACAATACAATCATTGATATTCGTTATATCGAGACACAGCTGAAAGAGGCTACGACCAAAGGTGCGTGTCGTCCTTCTTGATAGTCTGTGACACATTTGTGCAACATTCATTAAGTGCGGCACACGCAACACAGCCTGGTCTCCATTTTTATTAGCATCGTCTCTTTGGTTACTGTGTGTGCAATGGAAATGAATTCATGACGTAGCTACCCATAGTCTGTGCTCTGTGCTTTCCAAAACCCAACACATGCACCACATATAGAACAAATCATGATTATGTTACCTACATTTGTGCGCAATTGTTGCTGTTTGAAAGAACTGCACTTGTTTAGAGCAAGTAAACACAAAGTATTAATACTGCAAATATGCTCAGTTAAATGGTTTCCTACATTTTACCATTGAGAGATGCTATTTTCAGTCTGCATTTTTTTGATAACCTTAATTAAACGCGAGCTAGAAATTAATGAATAATCATTTTCATATTTACATATTTATAGTACCTTAATTATTCCACATAAACGAAGAAAACCCTCTGCTTCAATTAAGCTGGAAAAAGGCACCAGGTCTATGAAAAGCCAAATATAATTTGGCAGCTATTTAAGCAAGTAATATCCATTGGGAAGAATGGACCTAGTATACTCACCAGTCCGTTGACGGAACACTGTAAAGGACCCCAGATAATCTCGGGATATGCCGAATTTGTTACAATAAGTGAGAATCCTCAAAGCACATCACAGCTTATCCTTACGTCATTGCTCTTATTTATGTAACTTGTCAGAAGAAAAGTCTTAAATTTTGGTTCTAAGTCGGTAAAGTTGAGGTTTCGTTTCCGGTTTGACGCCCTGCTTTTAAAAATTTTTTATTCAGATACGGGTTCTTAAAAGAAAAATGGTAATTTCATTTCTAGTTCCGCTTTTGATTCTGAACTTCAATCGGATAACAGCTTCATTCCCTGGTAGTATTCATTTATATATCGAAGATAAAATTATGTAGTCAACAAAACTAAACTATTAGATACTTGGATACTTGGAATTGACACTATTTTTGGTAATGCTTAAAATTTGCCTATAGTATTCCTTCCACATATTTGTTAACGAGAAATAATATTAAGCTACTAAGAATCTTCATGTCATATAAATTATATTTGTGATTCATTTTGATAAATACGTTGACTTCCACAATAAATTGTTAATAATGTATAAATTGTGCTTGAAGGATTACTTCTTCATACGTGCAAAGAGCTTCTTAAAATACCAAAATCCTTTAAGTTAGTATTACAATTTTCAAGTCACTTAGCTCAAGCTTAGTTGGAAAATTATTTGCAGAGCAGAGCCAGACCAAAGATAATTTGATGCCTGTCTAGCAGTTAGCAAAATTGGCCTTTGAACTTGGGACGTGTGAATATTACACTTACAACACCTTTCAAGCGCTAGACAACTTAATTTAGAAAATATAGAAACATTGTACGTCGCCTAGCAATTCATTACTATTTGATGTTGGAACGATTGGAATTTATGTGCCGCGTAATTGACAATCCCAAAGAGCAGGGAGCAATCTCATAATTCACTCAGACGTGTGCTTCACCAACCAAAAGCCAAGTGAAGGATAATCTGTGTTTCTGAGCGAGATGTGTGAAGTAAAATTGCAAATAAACTTCATGAATCCAACGACTCGGACAAAAGGTCAAAAGGTGCTGGCCAAATTGGCCGATGGGTTTTGCTCTGATAAGGTTTCAGTTAGTGTCAAGCTGTCAAATCGTTTTTTTCTGTTCCACATTCGAGTCACTTTAGTGTTTATATTGTGGTGAATGTTAGTCAGCTTAGTTGCCTTAAGGATAATCTTTAATTAGGCATCAATTGATTTCCATTCAATTTCGAGTGCTTTTATAGTTAAGTGTTCAATCGAGAATATTGCACTTATGTCCTTGCTATTATCTTTTGCTTTGGGTCCACTTAGATCCCCTCTATAATGATGAAGCCAAATAGCAACGACAACTACATATACATAACATTTATTAATGCAATGTGTAAAAGTGTATCAGAATCCCAAAAAAAAATAAAATAGAGAAATAAATAATAATAGGTCTTATAATCAAGGTGACATACAGCTATATAGGTATCAACTCAATTCGATGGTTCTTAATGGAAGTGGAAATATCTATTTTCACATTATAAAGTGTATTATTTATTTATAGCTGTATCAAACAGTGATATAGTTGGGACAATTAGTAAATAAGAAGTTGTATGGAAAATGATAAATAAGCAGCCAACTGTCCTGTCATATTTAATAAATGATATCAACTTTTCTATCGGTCCGTATGTAATATATTTAAAGGAACATAAAACAATAAATTAAATATGATTAGCTAATTTCAGCCACAAATTAAAAGCAGGCATTTCGAATCTCGTTATAAAATACACATTTATCAATATAAACATAAATGTAAATCAATTTTCAAAAAGGATACATAATTGATAACGGCAGCTAAAGCCAGAAAAACATTAAAAGCACAAAAGCAAGAAAACAAAACCAACATAAATATCATCAAATAAAAACAATAACAGACAATCAACACAATTAAATTTTTTTAATATTTCAAATGGTTTTTGCCAAGCATTAATTTGCACTGTTCACAAAATGCTGTAAAAAGCGCATTTGTTGATGATGAGCCGTGGAGGTTTTTGTTTTGTATTTCGACATTGTTTGAGTTCTCGGGGGAACGAAATCAAAATGAAACCCAAACAAGGGGCAGGTTAATTGAATTTATTGTTATTCTGGATTTTCTTTGTTGTTGTTTTATGCTTTTTTGTTTTTTAGCTCTGCTTTCAAGACCAATTTCCCGCGGCATTTCTTAACATGTATGTGCGCTGCTCAAAATTTTGTATTTTAAATTGCGCTTGTTTTTGTTATTTTTGGGACCTTCTTGCTTTTGTGTCGAAATTGGTCTTCTTTTACCGGCACGTGGCTGTCTCTAGTGCATGGGTCTGCCTTGGTGTAAGGCTTGCCGTGGCTTTTAGCGGCAATTTTCACTTCTGCTTTTAGGTCTCTTTATACGATGGCGTCTGGCTTAGGCATTTATTTTCTTTGTCTGCGTTTATTGTGCGGACAAAAAAGATCCGCGCCACAAAGAAGAGGTTTGCCTTTCAACATCTGGTGACTGCCGTTCCATGCATTTATTTTATGGTGATGTGTGGTTTGCTTTGGAAAAGGTTGCTGTGAAAGTGATGCGTTTGGAATTACCTGTGGCCTCAACGATAAATTCTGTGCACATTGATCGAAATCAATTTTCGTAAAAAAAAGAAGTTGCTGTCAACTTGAGCACAATGCGCAAAGTGAAATTTTTTGTTTGTTTGTCGAACTTCCTTCTCAACTTGTCACTTGACAGTTTTCAATTCAACTTTTTAAAGTACTCAGCACTTCGACTATTAAATGAGCATGGCAGCATCTTGTTGCCGTTGACACGGACCAAAGTTCAGTTGTTATAAGGGCAAATTTACTAATCTTACATCTGACTACTGCTTATAACCACTTCTTGCTAACTATGACGTTAATAAAGAGTAGGGTACTAAATCTTCAGCACCCCAAAGGATTCTTGATGTCTCGTTTAAAAAATAGCAGCAAACAATACCAACTTGAACAAACTGACTTTGCAATTCAAATTGATGCAACTCAAGGTGATTGGTAATAACCTGTAGGAAAAGGGATAAGACGAAAAAAATTCAAGATAAATTATATACAAATATGTTACTTATAGCTTGTAACTTTGAAAATTTGGTTGACTTATTTTTCCAACAATTTAATTAAAATCATTGAGGGTATCAGAACTTTTAAAGACAGTTTTTTTTTAGAAAAATCAGTCGACGGAGAAAAATACAAAAAGGACAAAATAAAATAAGATAAAATACAATTATTACTTAAATTTAAATAGTCAGACCGGAAATCACCTATCCGTTCTTCGGAATCCGTCAAAATATGAGTCCTTTTTAGTTTATCAAGATATCCAAATTAAATTAACCCAATAAGCGTATTATTATTCCATATTTTCGGGTAAATATTCCATCTTGAGCGAACTATCATATCATATAGCTTAGATGGGAATAATCGATTAGTTTTTTAAATTTATACTGAAATTTAGATGTCGACATTTTTCGTAATAAATGCTGAAAGCGTAAATTATTTATCAACTCTGTAAATCTCAGATGCAAATGATAACAACCAAACCCGCAAAGCGAACCGGCAAACAAAATTGCAAAGGGGGTAACAAATCCGCTTACCAAGCACAGATACGATTACAAAGCTGCCGCTCTGTGCATCATTCTGCTATTGTTTTTTGCTTAACACACACTATGGGTGAGTGGGTATAAAAAAAAAATAAACAATTGCTTAAAAAATCGGGGTGAGGTTCTCTTTCTTACTTATCATATTAAATTCGTTTTAATGGGCTTTTGTTCATACTCAGCTTTTTAATATAATTCACTTAATAGTTAAGAGCTGTGATATATTAATTTTTACCTATATTTAAAAGGCCAATTTTCTACTTTTAAGGGCTAATGATTGGTGGAAGCTTTAAACTCGTATTAAATGTGTTAAAAGAAGAAACCATAAATTTGCAAATGATTTTTAAAGGTGGCTTCTTGCATCGATATGTTCGTTTTCGATTAAAATTGTATAACAGATTTAATGGTGCGTTTTGCATTTCTCCTGTTTTTTCACAGATGCCTGCCATCCGTACGAGCCATTCAAATGCCCCGGCGATGGTAATTGCATTTCCATTCAATATTTATGCGACGGTGCGCCCGATTGCTCCGACGGCTACGACGAGGATATGCGCCTCTGCACTGCGGGTAAGTTTCAAAGTCATTCGACAGTCGACAATTTTCTCTGGTTTTCAATTCAAGTTTTCTGTTCACACACACACACTCACACACGTATCAATATACGGATTTGGCTTGAATTGTATGCAAACTGTTATCCTTGTGATGGGCTGTCAATAATTGGGTTAGGGCATTGGGGTTTCAGCAGAATCAATGCCAAGGCAATGTGCAATTTTGATTTGTGACCGCCAGCTGCAATCAAACTTGTTAAGGCCACATCACAAAATTCACTCTTGGCTTGGCAGTTTGTCCCGGCAGGCATTTAACTGGAATTGAGAGATGTTGCTGTCGAGAAGCTCCCAGGAAATTAAAGGCCGTATTTCAATTAGGTCCTCATGCCTGCTCACATGTCTCTGTGACATGTCAGGGACATGTGCAAATGTGTCAAAGCCTAAACTGACTTATGTAGCCAGCAGGCAAACTGAACTTATAAAATTCTGTTGCACTTGGCCAGATTTGTGAACAAGTTTCGGTGCGTTTTCCACATTCTTCTTTCAGTTTGCTGCTCTCTT
Source organism: Drosophila cognata (assembly GCA_035041535.1). Taxonomy (NCBI): domain Eukaryota; kingdom Metazoa; phylum Arthropoda; class Insecta; order Diptera; family Drosophilidae; genus Drosophila; species Drosophila cognata. The sequence goes on from JAWNLC010000236.1 coordinate 156,784, forward strand.
AAATCTAATCAAATTAGCCACAGCAAGCTTCTACATTGCCAGAGAATCAAAAAGTTTTCATTTCCTGGGCCATTTGCTCGTTCAAAGTTTCTGGCTACAATTTAACGTGAAATAAAAAACTTTCACAAGAACTAAAAGACTTTTTAACTTGTTTTAAAATTGTTAAATAGTAAATTTTCAATTCTGTTTTTACTAAGCAGTTCAAAGCTTCCCACCTTACTGCAACACTAGAAAACGCACTTAATAATTTTCTAACTTCTCATTTTTGCTTCTAATAAATATTTTCATTCTGACATTTAAGGAAATTTGCCAAGTAGCACTTGGACTTTGGTCTGGTTGCCAGCTCTTGCTTTTAAATAAAAGTTTTTTTTATTTCTCGAGAATAATTTTTGTTGCCTTTTTGCATTTCTACTTAACTCTGACAAGTATCTAAAAAGCAAATCAACCTTGAGCATTAGCGCATTTGGCCTAGGCAAAACTCTTTTCTGGAGCTCAATATTTTTGTGTTTGCTTTTGTTTTGGTCAGCAAGTCAGTGTCGCTACAATTGTTGCAGTGCTTAAGTTGTCTAGCGAAACTCTCAGCTTGCCAGCACACTTTTGAAGCAATTGGAGGAAGCCTGCATGGATTTTATTGACACTTAGTTACCCATGAATATGCACAAATGTTCCTATGCTATGTTTCCCTTGTCTTTTCTGAGCTTCATACGCTGCTCTTCCCATTGAGAGTTCGCTGTTGAGCCAAAAATACATGCAAGAACTCCCGTTGCGGCATTTTATATGTGTATACGTTGTTCTGGTGTTGGTCTAGTCCTGTAAGCCTGTCATCCGTTTCTATTAACATAGATTTTTCTTTGAACTTTGTTGTTGTGGATTGCCATGTGGTTCGTGCTGTTTTCAACCAAACTCTGGCCAATATTTTAAGGCGACATGCTTCCTGCTGTGAAATGACATTAAGCTATCTTCTGTGGCTGTCCCCCAATATTGTTTGCAATTTCAGCTGGTACTCTTGACGGACATGTGCTTGTCTTTGTATCCGGATTCCTTACAAAAAAAGAACTGTCGACGATATTGATCTGAGTATCATCGACCTCATCTATCTTTTTTAGCTCATGCAATATTGGGTCGCAGTCACTTTTAGTCAGTTCTGGACGTAATCGTCTAGTAACTGCCACATCACAATCAAAATAAAAAAAATAACTCAAGTATTTCATGATGAGATTTTCTGTTTTGTCCTTTGCCTTCTAGCCACATCGCAGACTCCATTTGTTTGTGTGCTTTTCATTATCGGCAATTGCAAAATTGACAAACACGTCTTCATTTTCATACTTACATATAAACATAAATGTGCTAATAAATTTCAGCATTATTCCGCTTGCCAAAATAAATAATTCTCAATAGCTGCTCCCGTTTCGCAAATATCGATACATATCGATTTCCGATAGAAATACTATATACATATTATTGGTCAACTACGCTGCCTTATCCAGAACGTATTTTCAAATGTAATTGAGAATTGCTTGTCTGTCAATTCACTTCAACGAGTTCAAAATTAATTTTGTTAAAATTAAATTAACTAAACTTGTTATGTGCATATCATGTTTTTCATGTTGTGGTCCCACTACGCCACGGGTCTTGAAAGCAGAGTCGCAGGGAACACAGATCATTATTCTTCTCTGGTAAATTAAAAGACATGGGTGCGAGCAGGCACGCACCTTTCTTTCCTTTTCTAGTAGGTCCTGATGGGCTATGAATGTGTGAGAATAACCCTAGAATGAGTGCGAAGATAGCAGCAATTGTCTGATTGATGATAACACTTATGCAGCTATTATAGCATTAAATAGGACTGTATATAGAGCTAAAAGTTCTCGGAATATGTTTATCATTACAATTTAATTGGGTAAAAAGAAAAACCGATATTTTACTCGCGACATAAAAGAAAAACATCCAAAATGTGCAATTATATAGCTCTCATTTTCAGGACTTTTGCATAACTTGCAGTGTGTTGGCATATCCATGACACATCGCCCATCAGCTCTCGACTTATTGCTGTTCTCGCTGTTTGCCGAGTTACCAAACTGTCAAAAATTGTCCGACTGATTCAGCTGCTCTTTTCTGCCAGGTCATCGTCACGCTAAACGAGCTGTTGGTATTGTTGCACATCAAGGAACGATTGACAGTTGGATTATTGAAAGTTAGACTATTATTAAAGAAGTTTGATCGAAATACGGCAAGGCCGAGATGTTAACCGTCGGTTGAACCCGGTCCGTTGAGTCCATTAAAACGGGATTTATTCATTTGGGCGCCAGAAAGCGTACTAGTTCCACAGATTGGACTATGATGTTCGTTTTTTGGTCTCCCTGACCCGAAACTGCCGGCCAAAGCTGTGTCAACTTCATTATCCTGCTGTCCATCTTGTGTGCCACTTTTCAGGCTGTCATTCATTTTGGCAAAGAACAAGGCCTGATCATCATTGCTTTGATTGTTATTGCTGTTGTCAGCATAATCAGAGCACTCATTGGATTGCTGCTCTTCTTTACGTTCCCGTTTCCGAGCCTGTGGAAAGTTATTCATGAGCTTGGAATTGCTATGCACATTGCTATGAGTTTCTGCCAGCGATTTATGGACGCCGACCAAATTATCAACCTGGTGTGTTGTCTCGATAGCTGCGGTTGCAACTGCAGCTCCAGTTCCAGCAACCACCGAATTAAGCTCTGATACTCTATAGTTATTTTCAAATATATTTATAATGGAATCCACGTCCTTTCCCGTTTGCTGCAGCACTTCATCCACCTCGTCGTTCAACGATATGGTTGATGTATTATCCTGTGTCACCCGTCTCAGGTCTTGTGCCAGGCCATGGCTTGAGGTCAGATTCCGGCTCTGCAGTTGAGTTTTCTCATTATTATCCTTATGGGATTGACATTCACCCTCCCCATAGTCGCTATTGCCGACATTGCCTCCTGGTTGTTGTTTCTGCTGCTGTTGTTGTTGTTGTGAATTTTGCATTTGACTCCCGCATCGCATTTGCTTAAGACGCTCGGCGATGCGTTGTCGCACCATCTCAAATTCCTCTGTATAGTTTCGATACCGAATGCAATCTGGATGATTGGCATTGAAGCGTTTCCAATCCTCGAACTTTTCCTCCCATTCATTGAACAGGCCAACAAGTTGTTCCAGCGGGTAACTGTTCCTGGTATGCCCAAAATGGCCCCAACCATTGCCGCCACACCAAGAAAAACTCTGTGCGCCAAAGTTCCAAAAATTAAATGGATTATTGCTGTAGTTGTTACCAGGCCAGCAGCTTCGATTACCAAATTGATTTGGCATATTGCTGGCGCCGTGATTGTTATTACTGTCATTGCCTTGCGAGTGATAGTTACGTCCCTGGCCCACATGTTGCAGTTGGCGCTCCCATCGTGGACGCTGTCTGCCTCCCTTATTGCCCCAGTAAAATGTTCCCTCTGACCAGGGATTATGTGTTGGTATTTGATGGAATCTGTGGGGCGGCTTCTGTTGGTGCCAGAGATGTAACATCGTCTGCTGTTGCTGCTGCTGTGCCAACTGCTGCTGTTGCTGTGAAGGTTCGTAATCGACTTGAGGCTTAGTGTACATCTGTGGCTTTGCTATTATTTGACCAGGCAACTGCAACTGGGGCTGCGGTTGCACTTGCAAAGGGATTGGCTGCATTTGCGACGGCAGATGAGGCTGCCCCTGTGAGTATGTCTGTGGCACGGGCTGTGGCACAAATTCAGCATTGCTAGCTGCTGCGGCGACCATTTCCCGCTCGTACTGTGTGAATCACATATTAAACGGCGCCAAGTGTGAGTTCCTAGAACAACTCACCTGCTTACCATACTTTGCATGCCACTCGGCGTATTCGAGGAAATAGTTTTGCCACAGCTGCCACTGCTGCTCCAACACACAGTCTTCTTCTTCGGGGCTCGTCGTCGCATACTGGTCGAACGTGCTTTGTTCTGTGGCACCCACATTGTCTTCTGGCAGCGGAGCTGGTGGTGCATACGGCGGAAGTGCTGGCTCTATTGTGGACTGGGGCAATGTTGCAGCCATCGACCACTGATTCCACATAGCCGAATGTTAAATTGGCTGATGAGTATTGTAATTCTTTAAATGCGCAAATAGTATTGGTATTAATGATAAATTTAATACCAAGCTAAGATCAGATTCTAATATATTGTTGATATATATTTTTTGAAGTTTGCTGCTTGAAGTATAGCCTCGAACTGAATATAAACTTAGTTAGTTGCATAAGCTTAAATGTGTGACAAATATTTCCTGGCTATAACGATTCCACATTTACATCATTTATGCACACAAATGTTAGCTAACATTCAAGTAAAACCCTAACCAACTAGTAATTCGTCCATCGAGCTTTTTTTTGTAGCATTTATTTACACAGAGGGCTTGACTACACTACTACAAACTTAAACTTTTTGGAGAGGTAATAAATGACTTATAAAAGCATAAAAAATGTGCACAGCCTGGATGCACAAAAGGGATATTAAGACTACTACCAAAATTCTCGATGCTTACATTGAGGTGTATATGGCTTGGTATGGTTTGTATCATACATATGTATATGTATATACATATATATGGCATATATGTATATATATGGCATGAACATATCGTTAGCGGATTTTACTTGGTAATTGTCTTTTTAAAAATACTTGTTGATTTCGAGAGTTTAAGTGTTGATTAAAGTACATTTCAAAATGAAGAATACTGTTAAAAATATCTGTATACTAGTCCCATATATTTTAAGTTGCTTTTATTATTAGTAATCTGTCAAATAAAAGTTTTATTGGATATTAAATATTTTTTTATGTTTATTTCTGTTGGACAGAAGTTTCCCCGCGTGAGGGAATGCCTGGATAAGATTGTGTTGTGTCGTTGGACAAAGTTTATTATGGACTAAATCAGATGCTTAACATAAAGTGTTGATTAACATAATTGGTACGCATTACCGAGGAAACTTATCATATGTAGGGATGCACGGTTGCATTGAATGTAAAATTGACATAATTTTCAAGAATTTCAACTAGTCTAAAAATAGTCCATATATTTAAAAAGATTCACAATAGATTTAATTAAAATATGAAATACTTAATTATACTATATTAAATAATAAAATCTTGTGGATTAAATTCTGTTCGGATAGATGTTGATTGATGTCCTCTCGTAGAACAGAACAAAAGCATACAATCAGCAAAATAATTAAACAAATTGCATGACAATTAAGCGAAAAATAATTAACTTCGCCACTATAGTTATTCAGTCAAAGCACGTAATAAATATTAAACACAGTTTGCGAAAATATATTGTCACTGGGTCATTACGATGTATCCCAGCACATAAACTAGTCGAGTCCCCAAAGATATTTTAAAGTTACTTAAAGTGGGCGCAGCAAACAATGGCGAAATTGTGCGATTAATTTTGAGGAGACTGCGAAGACTGCGAAGACAAGCAAATAAAGGCGCTAAACGAAACTTTAAGCAAACAGCACTAATTGCCCCAATTCATTCGACTTAAATCCGAAAGTCAGGAGCAGGCAGTTGTCCTTCGCGTTTTTATTTATTTGATTTTATTACCTGAATCCGTTAAAAAGAGTATAATAGCTTTGTGAAAAACTCTGTAGCAGGTAGAAGGAAACGCCTCTTACCCCATAAGGTACATATATTATTGATCTCTCTCAGAGACTACAAGTGCTAGAGATTGCAATTTGGTAAGAAATGAGAGCACCTCCGCACTTGCCTATATTTGAGTGTGAACAACTTTTTAGAATTTATTTTTAGTAGCCGTGTTCAGGGTATACCGTAGTCGAGCGCACTTCTCTGCAGCATTACGTTGCCAGGATGCGCCGAGTCCACAGAGTAAAGTCGATAGCATTGCGGCGAACATTTTCTACAACAAAAACACTAAAAGCAAGAGAAAAATGAAAAAAAAAAATTTTTTTAACAATGAAATCATTTAGTGATGTGCGTTCAACTTATAGCGGCGGGCTCGAATGTCTTTTGAAATATTATGCGCCCCTCTCAAAGGGACTCCCCTTGAGTCCCACGGCAGCCTCGCCGCCTTGCCCGCCTCCTGCTTCTTGGGTGGTTGCGACTTGCTGTAAAGGTTTCCACTTTAGGCAATTGTTGCTGAGATATACAGCAGCATCGTGTGGCTGTCATGACTGGCTCTTCTCATCAGGCGGTGTCGCTAAATGCGTTCAAAGTCCTTATTAATGAATAATAATTGGTGAGCAGGCGAACTCTTTGTGGCTTTTAAATGAAGCGAAACCAAAATCGGAGGCCATTAAAATCCATTTTCATTAGGGAATTCAATTAAAATCTAGCTGGTAACTAGAAACTGAGTTAACTGAGAGTTTTAGGCCGACTACTTAAGAGTCTATTAACAATATTATTGATGGCAAAAATAACCACTGAATTGTCAAATGTAAGTGCAACCCTTTTCAGAATGGCTTCAGGTAGAAGCATTATTTTGTTTTGTAAAAACAATATTTTAGACCATTAAAAAAGGAACAAGAGAAATGACTGCAATAACAATATAAAAACTTTTAATGCGCTGCACTCGAATACCCCCGGGAAATTAGCATAATTTTGCATACATTTGATCATCAGCCAAAAAGTTAATTTTGGAGTTTACCCTGAAATGAGCTAAGTGCTGTGAGGGCCATAAGGCCAGCGGGCAAAGAGCCTGCAAATGTTACGTAGCCTTTATCTAAACTGCTGATATACATCGCGAATATGTAACAAGTTAAAGGCATACAGGCGACACACACCCGACATACATAGAGGTCGGTTGGTGTATGTCAAATTTGTGTCCCAGGCGATGTATCCACGCCGTACATGCACAGATGGTAAAAGCACAACAAAGCAACAAAGGAGAGAAAAAAAGCTGTCAAACTGCGCCATTTGCATAACAAATACAGTCAGTAACTGAATACACTCACACAAACCCCCTCCGCCCTCACACTAGAGATCCATCGACTGACGCGTCCTTGCAACCATTAAAAATGCTTACAACAGTCAGCTTATGTAGGTAGGGAATGCTCACAGAGGGCCAAAAGTGCAGCCAGTGGGTTAAAAGCCGGCAACAAGCGGTGCAAACGGAGTGCCGGAGTACGTACTAACTGACTGACCTACAAATGTTGGCAATTTATCCAAAATGCCATAGGAAAATAGAGTGAGATGGAAATTAAAAGAGTAGCCCGGCGGCCTTATTCACCTTTTAAATATCACTTACACTCCAAAATAGACGCACAAGGCAAATTTTGCAATTCTCAGGAATCGGAAAAGGAGGCTATTAATTAAAAGAATGAGCTAAGAGAATAATGTACAAGCCAATTAGAATGCTCTCGTTGAGAGAGCTCGATTAGAAGCCATGCAATCAATTTTATTCTGTCTGAGTAGCAAATGCTTCTATTGACAAACCAGTATAAACATAATTAACGTTGAATTTGAAAATATGTTTTGGCTAACAAAATTTAATGTGTAATGACTTGGAAAGTAATCTTAGTGATTTATAATTCAAGAGACAGTATGTTTCTTAACCAATCTTAATAAAACCACATCCGTTGACCAATGTCTAGGAATTTATTTATATCTTTTAGCTTGTGACTTAAAATTAATATTAGTCTTTAACTTTACAAGTGTTCATGCAAACCGACTAATATTTATTAGAGCAATATATTTGGATATGTGGATATTTTTACCTTTTGTTTATTAACTTTCCAAAAATTGGCGAAATATTTGAATGTAAAACACAACAAGGCGATGAACTCTAAATATTGGATTAATATTACGAGCACATACCTTAAAACAATTTCATGTCAATGAATAAAATGGAAATAAATGATGCGTGTCATTTGCATTAAATATACTTATGTAAATAAACATAATAGTTGTATTTCAACACGGACAAAGTAAATTTATTTATTTGACAATTGTTTTGTGTAAGCTCTTCAGGCAATTATCGTTTATATGAAATTGATTTCTAATTTGATTTAACGAACGCAGCACGCAAACGCTTGCTCTGAGCTGGACTTAATCCGATGAATTGAGTAATCAATTATCAGCCATCAATTGGGCTGTTGTTATCACATTCAAGTTACAAAAAATGAAAGGATATTATGGTTTCAAATTGAAGCATTTGTTTATTGTAGCAGCTGTATTTTCCTCCTCTGATATTACTTGAATGGACCCACTTAAAATCGAACACGTGTTTTCCATTTGATTATAAGCAATTTATAAAAATTTGTCCTATTTTCTTTCTTCCTCCATTCACAGCCAAGCGTCCTCCCGTCGAGGAGACTGCATCGTTTTTGCAAAGCCTAATCGCATCACATGGACCCAATTACCTGGAGAAACTTTTTGGCAGCAAGGCACGTGATGCCCTCTCCCCGCTGGGTGGTGTGGAGAAGGTGGCCATCGCTTTGAGTGAATCGCAAACGATTGAGGACTTCGGCGCCGCATTGCATCTAATGAGGTAAGGTCCGAAACCTGAAACATCAAATACGCCGGGCGTGACCAGTTTTGGGACAAGAAGAATCCTTTTGTTTGCTCACACCCTTCGTGCATAAAGCTCATGCTTAACTCATAGCCTCAAGTAGCACATGTGTCAAAAAAAAAAAAATGAAAAATACAAAAAAATGTATAAGTAATGTAAGCTCTTAAATAAACTTAACATGACCCCAAAGTTATTTATTTAAGTTACGTTCCCCCCACTCACTGTTGCTATTCACGAGATTTCAGGTCTGTCCCTCTGTCCATGTCAGTTGTTTTGTGCAGCATCCAAGAGTGTCCTTGGTTGTTCTTCTAAAATATACGAGTGTCCTTTACTCTTTCCCGGTTCTCTGTGCCCCCCACCACAAACAAGTTATGAAATTTTAAATTTCTGTATGCTTATCCTTTTCTGTGTGTGCTGCTTTTTCTGTCTGTGCCTGCGGTTTATTTTAATATATCTTTTGTGTGGTTGACAGTTCAGCACTCTGGCTTTAAGGTTTTCTTCCTCTTAAACCTTTCACATAGATGAATAGCTAAAAGGGGTATAATAAAGATGTGTACCTTATGGAGGGAGTGTAAATTTACATTTTAGCGGATACTTTTTCTGTATTAAAGCCAGCAAGCAGCAAAACTAGTCAATGGATATATATCGCTTGCATGTTTGTGTTCCGATATCAATCCTCTGGAAGAATGACTTTTAGTCCTTAACTATACTGGGTAGAAGTTTTTACTTATTAATCATTACTTATACTATCTTATAATTACTTATATTTCCTTTCATTTATACTTACTCATACTTATTTATCTTTATATATATTTTACATTAATATCAATGAAGTCAAACCCTTGCCTGAAGTAAAATTCATTTGATTACTTTTTAGTTTTCCATTTATTGGTGTCGAAGTTTTAATAGTCCTGAAAGTACAAGCTAATCTATTTTTATTTAATTTTTGCAACATCTTTTAAATTTACTTTCAGCACTTAATACAAATTTTGTTCTTTTACAAATCGAATTGGATTACGAAATATAAGACACAATATCGAATTTTTAAGCCTTTTAATATTATATATATTTATATTATCGGCATTAAATAGGTATTTTAAAATCCGTTACACTAAAAACCTTTTATAGCATATGAAAAAATTTGGTTTTATTATTTGCAATCTTGGTGTTTGTTTACCAACCTGTGATATTAATTCGGGTACTTATGTTGTTAAGAGATATACCTGCAATGAAAAACTTTTATAGAATGAGATGCTGAGGGTAACACAGTAGTATATTTTGCAACTTTATTTTACCCTTTTGCCATTTTTTTTTTGTTTTGTTGTGTAAAGTAAATCCAGCTGTCAGTGTGTCAAAAATAAAAACAACCTCTGAAAGCCGCTTGGCATGACCGGACGATGCAAGGTGAACATAAAAGTGAATTTTCATTAAATTAATAAAACAAAAACTAACCACAGAACGGCAGGGACCGCAATGAAATTCCCCAAAAACAGCAGTCGCCCACAGTGTAAGTAATTGCGAGAAGACTAGACACATAAAGAGCTCAGACCGACATGCTGATAAATTGGCCAGAATTCCGCTACCCCACAAGCCAGACCAACAGGCTATGCCCAGCTAACCTCATACCATCTACCATCTGTGGTACTTCCAGAATTTCATCAAGGCAATTAGTCGTGCCAACGCTCGAATGCCTGGCAGAATAATGTTTGTGTTTGGGTTGCCTGTTGGAGCACTTTTTGGGAGAAGGGTCAGGAGTTTGGCTGGTTTTCAGACTTGCAAACACGCAAATTGTATTTATGTACATTATGTGCTTGGCCATGTTGTTGTTGTGGTTGCTCTTGTCGCGGCTCCTTTCGTGCTCATGATCATAATGAAGTATCCTTTATTTATCAACCACAACAATAGCAGTAACCTGAACGACTACACCTGCAGGGATTAATTAAACAAAGCGGATAATGTGTACCGGACCGCAGAAGGCTTGTTTTTTTTTGTGGGCCTTGATATTAAAGACGACAGTACAGCAAAACGCATAATTGTGAGTGCGTACATTATACGTTTATTCGCTTAATGTCGACTTATTTCAGCCGATTCAGAAAAGTTCAAAGAGTAAAAAAAAAATTAAACTAAATTAATAAAAAAAATTATATTAAAATTTAAAAATTAAGTAGAACTCTATAAAATTTCAGGGAATATTTTTTTGTGCATAAAAATAGTTTATAAGAATAAATTAAGACACCTAAACACAATACATGCGAAAGTGTTATTCCAGAGACAAGAAGTTTAAAATTGAGATCTTAATGATAGAAATAGAAAAGCCCGAATTTAATACATGATAAAGTCTATTGTACTCATTACAGAATACTAGAAATGGTTTAGGCAAAGAATAGTTAACAGTTAATTCTTTAGGAGGAGGAGAGAAGTAATGGATACGTCTAAAGGGAAGAGAAAAGTGAATTTGGCTCATCAGCGCAGCAGAATCAATTTCACCATTTCAATTATTAAACAACAAACACAACACATAGCATAACTCGACGATTAGTGGGGAGGAAAGGTCAATAAGAATGATTAAATCTGTGTATGGAGGTCAAAAATAAACCCCAGTCATAACGACGAAGGGAAATTATTAAGAATTTTTATTTGCACAGATTCCAATGGACGCTGTTGAAAATTATGTTAATTTACATTCAATGCAACCGTGCATCCCTACATATGTTAAGTTCCTCGTTAATGCGTACCAATTATGTTAAGCAACAGAATTATGTTAAGCATCTGCTGTTAGTCCCGAATAAACTTTGCTTGAGTACACAACAACGGTGGTACTTGGGTTTTATTATCTTATCCAGCCATTCCCTGACACGGGGAAACTTCGATCCAACAGACGCACAATAAAAATATAGTATGTTGATCGTATAATCGTTAGAATATATTTATGTATAAAGAGAAATCAATTATATTCTCACCACCAGCTTTTGATGATGTTTAGTTATGACGTCTAGGAAAAGGGTAAAATAAAGTTCTGCCCACCTTTAACTTCTTGTTTCTTTAGTATCAATGAATATGTATGTCCATTTACACGTTTTAATATATTCAAACAAAATTAACATTTACTTTGCAGATCCGATTTGGAGCACTTGCGTTCAGTTTTCATGGCTGTGGAGAATGGTGATCTTGGCATGTTGAAGTCGCTGGGCATCAAGGACTCTGAGTTGGGCGATGTTAAGTTCTTCTTGGAGAAATTGGTCAACACCGGTTTCCTTGATTGAGTAGCGCCGGATCCGGCTTCTGGATTTTATTATGCACACGCACAGCCCATTAATCCTAATTTCTATTCGTATTTGGGTACACCCTATGATAATTACAATTATTAGAAAGGTGTTATCGCAAATATGAATTTCAATATTAATGAAACATACATTTAAACACCAATACATGAAATATTTTCTCAAAAATTTCGCAGTTCTCTTGAGTTTCCAAAACCTAATCTTAAGTTTTATGCTCTCTTATCCAATTTCACTATTTATTTGCTCTCTATTTTAAAACACGTTTTATAGAAAACACCAAAAGCAACAAAAAAAAAAAAAACAAAACAATTTTAAAAAATGGAGATTTATACAAAAACAAGAATAAAATGATTTGGTCAAAGGCAACAAACATAACAGATACGACGATAAATCGGCTTCTCTAATACGCTTTCCCTCTTCTCCGGCGCTCTTGCAATCGGTCTGCATTTCTAAGCTCTCTAAGTTAATTTGTTTTTAAACTTTGTCAAATTTTGAGAAAATCAACTCGCATCTTTCAATAACTGATTGAATTTTCAAACAGAAAGAATAAAAAGCATTACATATTAACGCAAAATAAAAGCAAAATGTGGAAGCAGGATCGTTCGGCAAAACAAACCAAGCAAAAAAAGTAAAAAGAAAACAAACAAATTATATAAATGTTTATTCTCTCTTTCTTAAGTATATGTGTGTAATGAAATTATCAATGTATGTGTAAGTGTTTCAAGATGCCTCACAATAACTCTAGTTTCAATCCACAAAAAATACACTCCAGGTATTCACTGCAACAGATATCCTACAAATATTGTACGAAAGAAACCAAGGCTATCAGTAAAGAACCTTCCAAGATATAATGCTTAGTACCCACCCAGAGGAGTACGTCTATCTTTTTGAATCTTCTTTTCTACACACACACACCCCTTTGTATCTGTGTAGAGTTTAGTGTATCTTGTTGGATAAATACGGACATATCGTCCAGAGCTTGTTGTTTAATGAAATGAACACTCGATGTTTCAACTTGCAACTATGCGAACTATATATACTACATTAACTAGTACATATACTTAAAGAAAATACGAAGTAAGGTAAACCATAATCGTAAATGTCGGGCTACTGTACACGATTCAATAACTGGAAATACAATTGTCGAGTTGCGTAATTTATGAATTCAATTAATAAACATTCTGGCGAAATATAGCATATCCTGGGAATCGGAACAAAGACAAACAAATTAAGGATTAATAACTAACAAAATTATATATATATATATATATGTTAGACTTTATTCAAATTAAACGTTTAAAAATTAATGTAAGCTTACTCAGCATATTAACACAAATACTTTTTCAATTAATGTTAAAAATAAATAAATAAAGAAAAAAAAGTCAGTAACCAAAATGAAGCCCATGAGATTTACATATTGATTTATGACTTAAAACTGACCCAAAACCAATATGAATCATATAACAAACCACAAAATTTGCTAATAAGCCTTTTCTTTGAGCACTTTTCCTTTCTATCAATCAAATATATATAAATAGAAATTGGAAACTACCCACATATATTAATAGATTAGTTCAAAACGGTACTTGAAAGAGCACGGAATTGTTAATTCGAAATGAAACTAACTAAGCGATGAGGTATTTCAGTCCAATTCAGTGCAAGTAACGAACCCAACGTTCTAAGGATAGATCAGTGTTAGGGCAAACAGAAAGCGAACATTTCAAAATCGATTACAAATTAAAACAAAATAATGGAGTTATAAGTACCTTGAATTAGCTGGTAGAAACAAAAAATGAAACTAATTATTGATAGAAACAAGAAACCAAAACAAAAACAAAAACCAAAGCAAATCATATGATTTTCGAACTAACGATACTTTATTACTAACGATACTTTTATTACTAGTTGTCTATTTAAATGATTAAAACTTACGTAAATGTACACAATATTTAAATATAGAAGCAACGTTGAAAAATGCAATTAAGAGTGGTATTGAATGAAAAATGAAAACAACAGATCCATTGAACTATATATATACACATCATATATATATATATATACATATATATATACATGGTAATCTATATGTATACATAAATTTACATAAGTATATGACAGAGAAAGTATTTATTACAAATATTCAAGAATATGTTGTGTATGCACACATGTGTATATGCCCCATGTAAATAAGGAGACAAGCTACATATTTCATATGGATGCAAATGATCGATGAATGCGAACAAATTAAATAAAAAATAAATAAAAAAATCAACAAAAAAAATACAACCAAGTGATAATTTGATTTTTTTATAAAACAATCACAACAATTTACACATTGCATATTCTTAAAGTAATTGTAATGATTCAAAACTTTTATATCGTTTAATCGGAATCCTATCAAAATTCTCAATATATACTGTATCTTTGCAACAAATTATGCGTTTCTTTTTGCATATTTTTGAAAGTTTTAAGATTTTATTAAAGCAGTTAAGTACTATATACAATTATATATGAAAACTAAAGTATAAGCCACAAAACTATATCACATACATATCAGCGGACTTGCTATAGATGTTATTAACACGCTATAGAAAACTGCAAACAGTAAAAAGATATAAGATAAAGTTATATGGAATAACAATTTTAAACCTATGACTTGACAAATATGCAAACATATCAATGAACAAAACTAAAACATATCGAATATGAATACACAAAAAGAAAACAAAGCAAACTAACTGCAACAGAACTTAAATTTAAAAGAAATCTATAAAAATTACATTTTAATCACTCAACAATATTTATTTTTTCCTTATTTGTTAACACCCACTATATTTATAATTGTGATTTAATTTAGTCGCATTTGTGACTTGTTTCAGTATTTTAAGCCCAAAAACTGACCCAAGAAACAAATTAAAATGCTGAAACAATTTCACAAAACTGTACACAAAAAACATACATTTTTTAAGCATAGGATTTTAGTCTTGTACTTTTGTTCAATTATTATTCGTTATTATTGTTATTTTTTAATTATAGTTGATTATCAAGACTTGTAATAGTTGCGCCCATACATACAATACGTATTTAAATGTGTGTCAGTATTTCTATAAAAAATTATCAATAAACATATCTGAAAACGTTAGCAAAACTATTACAGCAAACAAGAGTTAAGTACTCTTCAAAAATCACACAAAAAAACAACAAACAACAATTTCGAAATTAAGCATAACTTGAATTCAATTAACGAAAAACAAAATAATGAAAAGGAATATTTGAAAAAAAAAAACAACTAAAATACAACAATTCTATGTGTATATGAATATAGATTATAATGCAGAAACATAAATACAATTTTTAACATTCCAATGAAGCTATTTCTTTGGTGTGATGTTTAAAAAACAATATACAGTGTTTTATTGGTCAAAGATCATTTTTATTTCAAGTTGAAAGACCTTAAGGAACCGGTAAATTGTATGGAAGCCTCCCGCCTCGATTGTCGCCAAAATTGATATAGCAGAGAGTATAAATCGATTAAAACGGAAATTTTCCACATTTTTATTATTATTCTATGAATTAAAGCCTGGAGCGTAGATTGCTGGAGACCTCGCTCAAACGCAAAGGTTATTATTTTATTTATTTATTATTAGGTTATTAGGAATTTCCTTCAATGATTGGTAAGGTAAGGCCTATATCTTCCACGATGTAAAAGCTAATGTTACAAAAATCGGAAGGTAAGATTAATTGCAAATTTCTGCAAATATATATAATAGAGTATTTCGCCGTCGGTTTCGCCCGACCGCAACATTCTCACTTTGCAATAATTACTGTTGAAAAGATCTATTGTTGGCAAAAACGAAGCATGTGTTTATTGTATGGAATCAAACAATTATTCCACTAAATGTGGGAAGAGATAAGCAATTTGTCTCATAGATTTCGATGCGCGAATTCCAATCAAATATCGTAGACTGTCGTGTGACTGGGTTCATTAATTAATTGAAAATTGAGCTATCAGTAAGCTGCTTATGGGCCTTACTTGTTTGAATACACATATGAAACAAGTTTGAATTCAACAAGAGCGATAAGATACGCAGTCTCCCACACCTCAAGGCCCTCCCTCCCATTTACACCCACTATTACTTTCGCCCAAAACAAAGAGGGAGATTAAATAGAGGCAAAGAGAGAGAGAGAGAGAGAGAGAGAGAGCGAGTTGTAGGAACATTGTCTGAGGAATGAGGGACTTCTTGTCTAAGCGATCTCTTGCAAATAAAACATTACGTTTGTGGATCGGTTTCTGTTTCTGTATTCTAATCAGCTGCGGAGACGTTTGCACTTCTCAGTGTTTCACTTGTGCCATGTGATGATAGCCTTCGTAGTATTTGTATTTACTTGCTGGTTGATTAGACGCTCGCAGCAGTTGTCGTCGCGTTAGTCGTACTTCAAATTTTAGCGCATTCGGTCATCATCGGTTCGCGGCAGGTGCTGTCAAACGTACTCTTTTCTTATTGGGTCATCAGTATGCAGCTCGCGTAAATGCAATTTCAGCAAATACAAATGTGTGCTTCCTCTTGCCATGTGTAAATCACCGTTATGTTACTGAATCGCTGTTGCAGTTTAATAACAGCATAATTCCCAATTAGCTCAATTTTGCAGCTGCCTAAAAGTATGTGACGAAAAGTGAAGAAAACTAAAAGATATGTTTTTAATGTGTAAAAATGCAAAATTGGCTTTAAATTCATTTATTACTTTAATTAACTCTATAAGAGTCATCCATAACGAGTCTGATTTTGATTTGTGCTAAAGTCGTCTAAAATTATTTTTTTCAATTTATTTTAAAAGAGTTTTTTTTAAATTGTTAGCTCAAGAACTGCTCTAAGAAAGTCATCTTATAAATAAATATATAACCATGCACGATCCCAGCGATTATGATTCAGTTTACAGCGAGCAGGATTTCTTGGATGTTGTTCAGGGCGCTTCAACGCCGCCCCTGATGAACTATGAGGAATTTCTAGAGAAAACAATGGGTGAGCTTGCAAGTTGCGCTACTTTGATTATATAAAAATAATATATACATATATTTACCTGTAGACATTAGAATTGTCTACAATTGTAGTGCTTATCTTGTGTGTGTTATGGCTTTAAATTTTGATAAAATGCCGTTGCGTTGAAACTTTTCGTATAATGAGAAGTGACGAGCAGTTTGTGATTAATATTAATTATAATATATGAGAATATTATTAATAATCTAATTCCAAATTCTTTAATCTAACAAAAATTTGTGGAATGAGATAATTAGTATTTATTACCTAAGATTGTTTATATTTTAATATTTAAATTTAGACATATATTATATTATCTTATGATAGTTCCGACCAAAAAAAAAGATCCATTGTAAATTTTGTGCTCTGCCAATTTATTTTAATAAGATATGAATTGGGTTCTAATTCCGCACAAATGCAACAAACTGAAAATGAAACATGATAGCTGCTCTCTGAGAGTAAACTGTTAGTTAACATTGATGCAACAGATCGACAAGACAAAAACATATAAATTCAAATTGACAAAATACAGTCTATATATCAGCAAATAATTATTTGAAGTATCAGTAAAATTCGCAAAATATGTTTTTTTTAAAATTTATTTGCACTTATTTGTTACATTGTTCAAACAAAATAAAATAATAAATTGATTGTTTTGAATGGTCGCGCTTAACAGCGAGTAATGGTAATAAATTGTCACGGCTAATGAAATCACCACTGTTAACACTGTTACCCTCTTCAGCACTCTCTCAAAATGGTACGCTCATCAGTGCTGACACTTAAATTTAGTGATATTTATATTTATTTCAGGGCGTAAAGCTCGAACCTTTCTCACATAATTTATAAGGACTTCTTTAATTTAAGATAAGCGACACAAAATGTAAGAAATACTTGTGCATTGGCTTATTTTCATGCGTTTCAGCAGCTTGATTTAGCCGTTTCTAGCTAGCATATGCTATGTCGCGCCACAGCCTACAGCACTGTCGCTCATTTTAAAGATCGGTTTGCTCCAATCAGACAGTCACGACAGCGCAGTCGCGCGAGAAACTTCGCTTTAAAAACTGCGCGGAAGGTTTAATGTTTTACGGTCGAGGTAAAAAAAAAAAAAAAACACCAACAAAAAGGCAAAGAAGAAGCAATCCCAAAGGGTAGCAATAAAAAGTGTATAAAAGTTCGAGCTGTGCTTTGTGTTATTTGCCATAAAAGTAGCTAAAAATGCTCATTAAAAATGTGTAATCAAAATGTGTATTCTTGAAAAGGCTGAAAGCCAGTGCAAAAAAATTAAATTGAATGTTGACGTCGGCGTCGAAGGCGACTTAGACGCTGACGCCATCGTCGACGCAACAAGTTCAAGTGTAGTTTGTATTTGTGTTTGTGTTAATCGCAACAAAATAGAAACAAGTTGTTTGTCTCGCAAAACCCTTAATAATATTTTGTTTAATTAAAGTGATAATTTTTTTCTGGTTGCCAGCGCAGAAATAATTTTTCTGTGGCATTTTGTTTTTGCCTTTAACTCTTTTTCTTGCTCACACACACAAACGCATAAACACAAAAATACACACACAATCACTCACACAAGCGTATTGTAGTTGTTACTGGCTGCTGATTCTTTGACTCACAAATTAACCGAGACGGCAGCCAAGCAGCGACGCAAGCAGCAGCAGCAGCAGTGAAACTGTTGTCTGTTCCACACGGTTCCATCGTTTCTATATCTGGTTTTCCCTTTCCATTGCGCGGCATGCTCATTGGAATGTGAGGAGCGGGTTTACTTCGTATTCCGTTTGCCAGCCGTACCGCGAGCCTCAACCGGTGTTTGTTTTCTGATCGAGCGCGAGAACGAGAGAGCCGCCTCTCTCGCTCTCTCTCTCTCTCAATCTGTGCGATAAGAAATAAAAAAGCGGTCCGCACTATCAAAATAAGCAAACAATTGGCTAAAAGCCGTGTTAAATTAACCGGGCAACAACAACAAATGGCAGGCAAACAAACACAAACAAGAAATTCATTAATGCAATAGCGTTGTGCCGTTTAACGGTAGTGTGTTGTTTTTTCTCTCTCTCATTTCGAGTTTGTGTTTGTTTTTCATATTTTGTCTCTGTTTATTTTGCTTGTCAAACATCGAATTCAAGGCGGCAATTTTTCAGGTGTCATTTTTTTAGTTCTTATTTCTTGTTTTTTCCCATCAAGTTTGGCACCTTTTTTAGAAACACTTGGCGCGCCTTTGCTTTCAATAATTATCGCGAAATATTACAAAACATACAAAAAAGAACAAGTGAGAATGCAATATTAATAACAAAAAAAAAATATAAAAATAAGCGAATGTTCTCCATGTGATTCAACGATTTTACGATTTTTAATCTGGATATAAGCAAATTACGTGTTTCAAACGCAACGAATTTCTGGATATAACACATTTTTTACGAACCGATCCACTAATATGGAACCAACGATTTTAATTGGTAAGCTGGCTCGGGAAATAAATAAATAAGTTTGCCTAAGTCCGATATGGAATTGGCAATAAAATTTATTTATTATCGTTTAAGAAAAGTTATTTTACTTACCTTTTCTTTTACTCTTCCCATTTTATTGAACCAAAATAATGATAAAACAAACAAAACAAAAACAAAGAATAAGTTAAGGATAAAAACTTGTTTTAAAATATTATCAAACAATAAAAAGTATATATTATATATTTTTAATGTTTGGTGATCTATGTTTATAATTTTAAACTTATAAATTCGCTGGTCGTTCGAATCGTCGTTGTTCGCTTGTTTAGTCAACTGTAGAGATTGCTAAATATTATTAATAAAATAAGGTACAAATATAGTTAAAAACTATTAACCTGCTCGAACAAAGCATTAGCAAGCGTTCTTTTAGAGGGAACTTAAAAATGTTTACTTGTCTGTGGACTTTTTTTTACGTCGTTTAACACATCCATTTACTTATCTCGAAGTACTTTAAACAAAATAAGCACTTCTGGCAATTCAGATCTTAAAAATGACTCTTGTATTAGTTGTCTCAGCTTACTTTTAATGTTCCGGAGAATCACAATTATATTATTAGTTTCAACATATTTTCATTGAAATAGTGAAAAATCTGAGTTTGCTCCAAAAAAATAATGCGCTTATTGTGGGACTTCACAACAAAAAAAAACTGCTCTAAGCATTCCAGAAAAAGAGATCAGGTTGTCAGTTGTTAATCCTGCACCAGGATTTCGGATACAAACCATTCGACTAGATTTATTCTTAATATGCCGAATTGAAGTGCTGCTCTTTTTGCTAAAAAGAACTAAAAACTTCATATTTATCTACGTACAGTATTTATACATTCATGAAAAAACATTTTAGAAAAACTATTCGAAACTGTTTCGATGTTTAAATAGTTTTTTTTTTTTTAATTGAAGTGCCACTTTTTTCATAATAAATTGAAAATCCAAAAAAATTCGACACCCTATTCGCTAGGTAGTGTTTAGAATTAATTTGTTTGCATGTGCATGTTCATGTTATTGGAATCTACTCAGATGAATACAGTATTGATGGCGAATGTTAATTAATGATCTGGTAGCTAGTAAGGGAATCGTTAAAACAACTTCAGCAATGCACTTTGGGAAGCATAAATCCAAATGGAAAACCATTAAATATGTTGGAGTAACAAATTGCAAGCTGTAGTCTTAAGTAATTTTTTTATGGGCGTGAGCATGTTGCATTTGCTTGTGGGGCGACTGCCCCACATTTAGAGGCAGGCTGACAGACAAAGAGACAGACCAGGCAACAGATGGGCAGACAGACAGACAGACAGAGAGTGTGGCCAAATGCAAATGGGCATTCGCATTCGCATTCCAAAGCAGTCAACGCCGCCAGCTGCTTGTCACAGGCCAACTAGAAACATAGATGGACCATACACTCTGAAAAAATATGCCAAAGAATGGAATTTTTTAAATTTTACGTTTTAAAATGCGCAATTCGAAAACCTTTTATATTTATATAATAATCCTATCATCTCTGATATAGATATATCATCTATATAGATTTGGCGAAATTCTACAAGTTTTATTTTTAAATATATGTTAAAATTCATTCATTTTATCACTAAAATTTAGTTTTTATCAATTGTAAGTTAAAATTAAAATAATTTAAAAAATTCAACTTTTACACAATTTTTATATTGTTATGAATATATATATATATATATATATATATATATAGATGAAATGTGTTCATACACTCTTAAAAAAAATATACTCAAAAAAATGTTATAGGTTTTGAATCGTCATATTTATTAAAAATTTCAATGGTAATAAAATGAGTTTTCTATCGATAGTGTCAAAATTCCTTAATTCTATCTTTAAAGTCCGTTATTTATTTATTTATCTTTTTTCACACAATTTGTTATTATTATTTTGTTTTCATTATTTTAATATATTTGAAATTTGTTTATTTTTAAATACTTTATTGATTTGGTAATGTTTTAAATAAAAATATAAAGAATTTATATTTTAGTATAGAATTAAATAAGGTATTTTATAGGTTATCACTTTTAATTAATATAGGAACTTAAATTTTATTTGTAAAAAATAAAACCTAAGAGTTAAAACAATTTCGATAAAGAAAAACAAGAGAACTTGTAGTTTGCAAAGCGATTTTGACTTGAACTTGGTATTCTCAAATCGATTATATAATTTTTTTGTGAGTACAAATACGCACAACAAATAGTACCCGCGTACAAGCAAACACAGCCCGAGACCAAGCTAAAAACCCACACACGACTGCGGCAAATGGCAAACACAAATTGGTGCGGTTCGGAACCGAATCGAGTCTCAATTACCGATAGACCCAAACAGCCCACAAGCGGTCGGATCTCATTAGTGAGCGGGTTACGCAGCGGGGCGAAGCGAGAAAGGGATTGCAGCTAACTATATATATATCTGTATTTGGATTATTATAGTTGTGTGTGGTGTTTATAAAGCGAAACCACCGCCACTGCCGGCATTGGGAACACGGCCGCTGCTTGTCTGAGATCATTAAATGCTCAGCCAAATGAGCTGAGCGAGAGATGCAGATGCCCACTCCAGCTATGTGTGTATATATATATATATATATATATGTGTGTGTGTGTGTGTGAATGGGGTGTGTGCCCGTGCCAGGCGTGTGCAACATGTGGTCGCGTTCGTGGTTGTGCTCGATGCGAACTGACAACTGTCTGTCTGGGCTGGTGTAAAGAAATTGTTTTTCAAGAAATTAAACACACAATTGGGGGAGGGAGAAGGGGGCTGTTGATGATGACTGCTGTCATCTTCTTCACTATTGTCAATGGGGTTAATTTGACCGGGTCCACACACACATATACAAAACTGTGTGTGCGAGAAAAAAAACTTAACGAAGCTCGAACTGCTGTCAGGCAATTTTTGGGCAACCAATGTGATAAGCTGGAAAAATGTGTGTCATCGTGTCTCATATATCTCTGGTACCATAAAGAAGTGGACGAGTTCTTCTGAAGCTGAGGGAAAGAGCATTATTTTTTACACGACGGTTTCAAATTGGGACTATCTCATGACAAACCATTTTATGGGCAATGTGTTCATGCCAATGTTTATGAGTCTGTAAAAAATGATGCTTTTTGTTGTTAAATTAAATAACAGATCTTTCTTATATATTTGTTTTATTATCAGCTGTATTTATTTTTTATACATATGAAATGTCTTAGATAACTTTTTACATATCCATAATTAACTTAGAAACCTATTATCATTACAACTACAACCGAAATGTTTTGTAAAGCTAAAAATACTTTTATGGAATTCTCACTGCGATCTTTCTTTGGTACTGGACAATCTCAATACTATGTTAAATTGCTTTTAGAAATTCTTAATCTAATTCCATACTCAGAAAATAATTTAGCACAATTAACTTCATTGCTAAAAATCTTCCAGAAAATTGCCATACCAACAATAGAGAATCATCACCTTCCCTATTATTACTACTGGAGATGGTCATTGATGGTCATTTGATTTTCAGAGACTCTCACATATAAGTGAAAACTAGACTCCTCCTTAAGAGGTTCGCATTGAAGTCCTACCGTTTTAACAGTCTCGTTGTATCTTATGCACAATTCATTGTTCACGGTAGTGTAAAAAATTTAAATTTGATCTATCAGATCATCGGTCAGCTCATCATATAGTCGATAGTATAAAGTCTATTTATAGAATCATGTTTACTTGCTCCATTCTGAAAAACTCGCATTTGTTGACTTTTATCGCAAAAGCAAACTTGCACTCGAACGTGACAACTCATTGTTTTTTGTATTTGTATTTGTATGCCGTACATATGCGAACACAGATACGGATACAAAAGACAATGAGTCTATGTATGTAGTAAGTATCTTTAAACTAATAGACAGCTGTAGTTACAGGTAACTGTTGAAAACAAGCTTTTGTAGCTGTTTTAGTTGATGTTGTATATTGTTCGTTACTCAAAATAAACATTGAGCCGACTGTCAACAGTTGGATTGATGTTCTCCCACTGGAGACGGTCAGTCAGTCAGTTTTCAATGGCAATGTTGTCTAATTAGAAAGTTTGCCTAACCAATATGGCAAATTGCATAGCCAAACAATTGTTAAGGTAAAAGCAAGACCCGAGTGAATGAGTGAAATGTTTGCAAAACTCACTTGACCATAAATGATGTTATTGGGATCCATTGACTGCCGAGTAAGGCCCACCGATTTGTCTCTGACGCGAAGAGACAAGCACGAGAAACCGCATTGAAGCATTACAAATCATCGACTGCAGTGGAAAACTGATCGCTTACAGATGTTCACATATATACAAGATATATACAAATATATATGCAGTTATCTCTCTCCCTGTGTAAAGATCCCTTTCTCTTTTTCTTCGCTGTATTTGCTTCGATGCACGCAACATCGATCAATCTGACTGATAAGACGGTTTGAGTTATGAATTGATTTAATATTGAGGGTAGTGCGGTCACTCAGTAACTTGTGGAGCATACAGAGTGATTGGCTGCACACACACACACACACTGATGGACTGACAGACTGACAGACTGACTGAATGAACGAATGATAGAATGACAAATGATTGAGCTTGAAGCTTTTTTACCGCAACTCAAATGGGTTTATCAAATAGGGGCTCAGCACACAAGAGCTAAAGATCGCAGATAATAGATAAATTGATAGACGAATTACTAAAGAAATTTGCAGCTCACTTCAACTATTTGAGTATTCCATTAAACAGTAAGCGCTGTGTGTGCATACAAGCAACCAAGTTGATATAGACCTGATATTAATGCTGTATTCACACAGCGACTCCAAGCAACAATCATCAGTTTTTTTCCTAAATAATTTTTATTGCGCTGAATAAATAAAATAAATAATGGAACTTACTGTGAGAATGTACACAAATCCAGAGCAAAAGAATTGAAATCACAATCCAAAAATCGCTCACATTCAAAAATGTAAGTTTAAAATATTATTTTGAAGTTTATTATATACATATATTACAAATGTTGTATCTTGAATTAAGTATATACATAAGACGCATTGACATTGAAACACTTTCGCCTAGCGAAGAAGCTATTTAAAGCAGGTTGCTTCAGTTGTTGCTTGACATGCAGTCTCCAATATGCAAAATAAAATACCAACAATAACATCTGTTTCCACCTTGAAAGGTATAATTTATTGTCCTACAAGTTTTTAAAAAATTTCCATTCGCTTCGCAAGATCAGCTTTGCGTGATTTGCCTGTAAGATTCAGATAATTGAAGTTGCATAACGATCGACAAAATACACAAAATGTATATAAATAGAGGAGAGAGCTAATCAGCTGTGTTTATTATTCTTCATTTTTATGGCGCACTTAAAGTGTGACCAAAAGCAAATAAATAAGTGAAGAAAAGCAGTAAAAAATTCTCGCAGAACAAAATTAGCAAGAGATATACATACATATAGTAAATAAACAAAAGAGCAGCTCCATGGCCAGGGTCAACATTTCTGCCCATTCAATTATTAAAGCTTCTGCTCCTTGCCAACTGCGAAATAGAAACAAACAGTTAATTGCCACAAATTAAATGCCAGACACCAGATGCTGCCTGTATCTGTTGCTATATATTTTCGTTCATTTCAAGTCATGTTTGTTTGTCCAATAATTTCGAGAGAGCGCTGTCGTATAAATGAATAACACATGACTGGGGCGTATTCTCACGCTTCGTTGGGAAATGTTACGACAATGCCAGCTACAAATGTCCTATCAATTAAAGTACGGCATTGGGAATGAAAAAGTTAAAAGTTAACAGTCAAAAGTATACTTTCGCACTGAAAAAAAAGATACAAAACACCAGACATTTTGAAGCCAGACGAACGCCTGAGTCGCTGAGGAGTCAGTCAGGTGCATTTGCCCGCAGGCACAAGAGAGCCATAAGGCCTAAGTGGGCCTTCATAAGCCAAAGTGAATGGCAAATAATCGGAGCTGCAAAAAATGTACGCCCAAACCAAAGTGCTCGCAGTACAAAGAGGATGCTGTAATTGCTTGAAATGTTGCTGAATTGTAAGAATTGAATCCAATAGACACGAACTTAAAAACGATGTAATTAAAGATGTTTCGAATATCTTGTAAGTGTAAATATTCTATATATTTAAATATTGAATATATCTTATCAAATACTTCGTAAGCCATGTCTGAACTAGAAATGGGCGTGAGACATCACGAGTTATTTTCAAAAATCTCGGAATGGAAGAGCTTTTAAATTACAACCATTATTACGGTATGGAACGGGCTACAATACCATACTTTATACATTTCCGATAAGGCCCGACAATTCTGATCAATCCCAATCAATTCAAAATGCACTTTAAAAACATATACATGATTTTGTAGCATGTGTTTTATAATATTAAAAATTTGGTTACAGTTAAGGTTTCGAGTATTTTACAAAAATTAAAATATTATGAAAATAATACAAGAAATAGTACTTAGTAAGCAAATAAAGAATATTTTCAAAGAAAATTTTAAAAATATATATGCA
This sequence comes from Drosophila cognata, assembly GCA_035041535.1. Taxonomy (NCBI): domain Eukaryota; kingdom Metazoa; phylum Arthropoda; class Insecta; order Diptera; family Drosophilidae; genus Drosophila; species Drosophila cognata. The sequence continues at coordinate 182,665 of JAWNLC010000236.1, forward strand.
GGACGAATGTTGCTTATAAGAAAAATGATTTTTCAATTGAAATTGAATTGATTAATTGAAACCTAGCGCTGGATAATGTGCACAATTCAATTTCAATTAGACAATTTCTTAAGCATTTTCTGCAACTTTCATATAATTTTCGAGTGCAATTTTAGTAAATACGCAAATTACTGAAGAATCATGAGATGAATTCTTGGGAGCCGGGATGGCAGTATGAACATTTTCATACGTGTGTATTAAAAATGGAAAACAGCTATGCATTTAAGTTCCGCAATGTAGAAGAATGAGTATGTGGTCTTAAGTGCTGCTGGCCTGGCCAGAACCAGTTTATGTTCAATTACCAAATAGCCGTTTCTTGTTCTTCGTCTTCGTCTTAATTGGAGAGTCTCCAGTTCAGTGTCGTCATTATCGGCGCTTGTAGTATTTGTGAGCGATGTTTTTGTTGTTATTGGGTTGCATTTAATGTACGAATGAATGAATTTCGCGATAAGTAAATTCAATTATCCGTAGCATTAATGAATGCGTAAAATTTAAGCAGCAATCGCAGTATTTTGTCAGCTCACCAAAAACCTGCCGCCTAAGTGAATTCGTAATCAATTCTGAAGAGGAACAGACAACGGCACACAACAGTTTGCCAACCGACCCCGCTGAATGGTTAATAAGGCGTTAAGTGTTTCGAGTGGGCCATTGCGTAAGATATGACTAAATAATTTAATGAACATTTTAAGATAGACAAAAGTGTGGCTGTTGAGTCACAAATAACGTAATTGCAAAATGCGGTGTCAATCGTCAAGTACTTTTCAAAAGAGTGAGTTCGACTATGAGATACCCTGAACTTAGCTGTCCAAAATGTTATTTTATTGCCAAACTTAAGCATGCGTCGAAGTGCTCTCGTTTCCAATGTAAGAAGTGCAGAGTTCAAATCATAAACATTAAATGTCAGTTGGAAGTGTGCCTCTAATGCAATCGGAAACAGATTTATGTATATCGATACTCGATCATCGGCTGTTCGCAGTTTTCTCAATTGGTGCTTTAGACAATTCATCCAGCAAGGGTTAAATTCTATTATTTAAACCTCTTCTCAGGCGTGCTTCAAATGAGCGTTTGCATTAATCAGTATTGCAAATTAATTCTAAAATAATACTGAACAGATTAAAAAAGTGCAAGTCTTTTGCATTTTCAAATAATAATTGTTTTATTTAGTAGGTTTTTGGATCTTTAGTAGTCATAGCCACAGCTGGGGAACGTTATTTTCGATTTATTCTAATATCGACATGCAATGCAAACTCGACAAGAATATTGTCACAGTCTGAAAAGCAAGATTGCATGCTAATTCCCTGGGCTGGCCATCCGGCAGTAGTATATATGCAAATCTGCTGGCACTCAATGTCGGAAGTGCTGGCCAAAGTGTTGACCGAGCTGTGGAGCTGCGACTGTAAAAAAGCATATTTGTAAAACAAGAAAAATGAATTAAAACTTCCGCTTGCGCGCGCACCGCAGACCCGAGACCGAAAGCCATAACCAAACACCCAACGAACCAACAAAACCAACCAACCAACCAACCGACCAACAGACGCGTCAGTCTCAACGATGGCGAAGGCGTCCAAATGCCGCGATGGAGGTGGGCAATTGTGGGGGCTTTGACTCTGGCTGCCTGCTTAGAGACGAAGACAGAGACATAGACATGACTTGGGTCTTGTTGTCCCCCACGTTGATAAGCATTTTGGCAGCATTCATTTTAGGTAACGTCAAGAAACACTCGCAAAGTGTTGGACATGCTGGTTGCTGGTTGCTGGTTGCTGGCTGTTGACTGCCCCCTTTTGGAACAGGTTTTCCCATGATCTTCTGACATTTTTCGGCGGCTATGGCACGCATTGAAATGCAGTCGGTATACTAATTTATGCGGGCCAAAGTTGCCTCAAATGTTTGTTTTGAATGATGCATTTAATTTGCTTTTGCTTGTTCAAATGGTCTCTCTTAATATGGGAACTTTGTGTGTCAAACCATTAACAGGCCATACACGAAGTCTTGAATGAGCGCCATTCAGAACTGCGCCGAGCTTATTAACCAGGTGAAGAATTCATTTGCAGAGTTCAAGAATTTTTTTATAGGTTTTCCGTTAAGATGCTTGCAAACGTTACGAAAATATCTCAATATTTTTAATAATACCAATGAAAAAGTGTTTGATACATTTATTGAATGAGCGCAAGTCAAAGTTGTGCTTTTGATTATTAATCAGGTGAAGAATCAGTTTGGGCAAACATTTATTGAGTTTTCCCTTATTTAATTTATTTGAATTGCAACATTTTTTCTGAAAAATCAGAACATTTATAACGATTCGAATACTAAACGTAAGATATTATCTTGAAGGCTTTATTATTTATCATTGTTTGCTTAATTAATGTCTGAGTCAGCAGCAGACAGAAGAGTTATTATTGCACAGGTTGAGGAAAAAATAAAAAATATTTAACGGAATGTATTATCTTATATTTTATATTATTTATCTTTGTTTAATTGGTATGGATATTGTATAATAATTGTTCTCAACGGGTATAAATAGCGTTTAAATTAATATGTTCAATTGAATGAAATGTCTTTATTAAAGCACTCTTGAAATGATAAAAACAAAATTATGCGCATACTGGCCAACGAGCTTTTATCCAATTTATCGGTAAATCCACATGGAATAAGTATAATAAAAAAAACATTACTTATTCTAGTTCACATCGTTGATTCAATTCTAGCACAATTGAGTAGCACATCGCTCAGTATATGTATTCAGCTATCCGTTACACTCGAACCTTGCAACATTTTTATTATTTCTTTTTATGGAGCAGCGCACAAGAAAGTAAAAATAAGTAAAAGGCAACATGGGTGCATAAAACAGTGCAAATAATATATGTACATATTTTTGCAGGCAAGATATAAACAAAAAATAGTACAACAAATTATCCCAAGCTCAAAATCCAAAATTCGCGTCACATGCGACGGTGTCACGTACTACAGCCAGCCAATACAAGTGTCGGTAATCGAACTTCGCAACGGCAATAAGTCTGATAAAAAGTATGCTTTTGTGCTACTTATAAAATACCAGTCACGCGTACATGCCCAGTAAGTAGAACGACAAAAATGTTTTTAGTCAATAAACATGCTTTTACAGAACATATGTATTCATAAAAATGAAGAGTATATAATACACATGTGGGCGATGTGTTGGGTGTTATGAATGAAATTAAAAATCATGGTTATCATGCTGGTTCACTTCATGGCGATGGGTGCATTTCCCAATTGGCATGTAAAAGCCCAGCGACAAAAGCCAATTAAAACTGAAGCTGCCGGGGGTCATAAACAAAGCTGGCAAACCGGCTGTATGAAATTGTCATTATAAACTCCAGCCCGGCGAAGGCAGTGGTGCGTACAAACAACAGTAAAAACTCAACTTAGCAGAAGTTTTCTTGCCAACAAAATATTGAATAACGAAGAAGAAAGCTTATCTTGGGCACAACGAAGTTGAAATACCCTTGACGACTGGAGTTAATTAGCTGACATTTAAATTTTAATCGCTAGCTTGAAATATTATTATGTTTTTGTGTGATTTAAAAAAAAAAACTTTGCTTGTATGTTTCTGTTTGAGTATTTATTATGTCTATGGATACCTCGAATATCATTCTTCAATCGAATGTTCCTATTTGGTTTTTTTTAGCTAATTGTGTGAAACACATATACATATGTTTCTCAGTATGTATATATTTAATTCACATACATATATTCACAATTTAGCTAGAAACCCATCATCATTGGTATGTCTATCTTATTAAAAAAGCGTTTGTTTCATACGAGAGCAAATCTTTCGACTGATTGTTCCTTTGGCATTGCTATATACATATAGTGAAATGTCAGTCTGATGCAGATACCTCTGTCGTCTTTGGTTGCGAGCAATGAATACCAAGTTTAATTAAGATAGCTTTAGAACTGTCCGAGCTTGGCTCATATTAACATAGAAATATCTATAAATGCGTAGCAAAATTGAAAATAAAATTATAATATAATGTCATGTCAATTCTCCAAGTGTCGACTTAACATGCAAACGATAGCAATTAATGCGAATTCCGAACATATAATATATATATATATATATATATAAATATTATTTAGCTTTTCTGATACATATGTATTTTGTCCAAATTTTAATCGTATGTATGTGAAATTGATTCAAGCAGTTTTCACTCCATATCCAATTAAATTGTATGACTTATAGCATTTCTGAGAAACATTATTTGCACGGGCGTAGTAACGTTTTGGGCAAACGGGGGCTTGAATTGTATTTCTGCTCTGAACCCATTAAAAATGGGGAAATGGGGTAAATATCATTTCACAAATCTGTAACACATAAATAATAATAATAAAATTATATTTCAAACTACGGAATAAAATTTTAATTTGTGTACAAGGGTATGTAATCTTCGGTGTGCCTAAAATAGTAGTTCTTTCTTGTTAAAACTTTAAGCATATTTATGTACAATAATTTCATTTAGTTTTCACTAAATATCCAATTAAATTTTATGACTTTTGTCGCACTTACGGCATAGTAACTTTTCGTAATATATTTTGGAAAATTCTCATCTAAAGTTCAATCGCTTATATTTTTCGGGCCCCAATCATGCTATTCTATGTGAGGTTACAGCCCCCTGGCTACGCCCTTTATTATAAAAAAGTAATGTCCAAAGTACTCGTATTATATCACGCTCATTAATCAAATAAAATATATACGTGCTTGTTTCTCTTTTATGCTGCTACGCCCAGAATTTCAATTTCGGTTCATATTATTGTCGAATAATTAACGAATCGGAACGAGTACCCATTGCCGCTTGCTGCTAGTAGTGTTAAGCCATTTACATCGGAGGAGTGATAGTGCTGAATGAGCGTTGCTTATCATCGAATTGAAAGTGCCATGGTAGAGTTCCTTCAACTTTTCCATTTTTCTTGCTGTTGTGAATGACACACATACAGCACAGACACTGACATACACACACACACATACACACACACACACACACACACACACACACACACACACACACACACACACTCAAACACACACACACACACACACACTCAAACACACACTCATTCGGTTGTTTACGTATATGCATAAAGTACAAATATACAAATATTTGTTACGGTAGTCTCTGTCAGTATGCATGTGGTTTGTGCGTGTGCGTGTGTGTGTATGTGTTGTGTATGTTGTGGGACCAGGCAACTGTGCGTGTGTCTTGTGTTGACCCACAACAGGCAAGGGATCGCGTCAGCGGCACATGCCACAACAGTAAACAAACTGCGGCGCATTGCCGTTTGTTATTTTGTTCACAATAAATACAAATTATTCCATATACCTTGTACCAACAAAAATGCTAAATATTTAATAAAAAAAATTTCACAATTGTTCAAAAAATATCCCAAACAAGTAAAACGAAAATATTTACATATTTATATAGAATTGTATACATATACGAATACGAAACAATATGGGAATTTTGGCTTTAGTTGCACGCAAGTTTTTTGTTTTGTTTAGACAATGCGGAAGTACAGGTTTAATACGGATATTATTGGAGACGACGTAAAAAATAAAGCTAGTATAGATGTTTTATGTGCACTGAAAACTCTGCAAATGCTAGTTTCAATACACGATTTAGCAAACAAAGTTATTTAAATGTAAAAATAAGGGATATGCTGTTATACCTCTAAGGTGATCAACACTAAATGATTTGAATAATTTAAGTAATTCTGAATAAATGAAAATCTTTACCATTTTTTGTGGACTGCCATGAAAATTAATTAAATTTTTATCAGTGTTGGTTCCGAGTCTGATATCTATTTGCCGGTGTTTTCTCCAAATTTGGTGACTCTAGTTTATAAAATCTGTGGTTTTATCGATTTCCTAGCCCCTCAGTAGGCGAAACACTCCTATTTTAACAGTAATGTTGTATAATTAGTTCGTCCACGGCTCCAACTCGAAAAGATCTAAATGTCTAAATCTGAAAGTACTAGTTTGTGCACATTGCTGCAAACCTTCTTTAACAATAAACAGGGTAAATACAGGGTAGCGCCTAGCCGACTACTTCGTCTCGGACATTTATTATTTATTTTATATTTTCTCACTAAGCAGTAATCTCTGTTCAGATAGATTGCGAATGATTGGAATAGTGATTTCTCTAAGAAATAAATAACATCTGCATACACAAGTGCTCCCCCGCTATAAATGTGTATGTATGTATTTGTACAGAGGTGAATGATATCTTTATCATTATTATATTTCTGCATTTTAAAGAATTTCAGTATGCTTGCTCTGATAGCGCAAACATAGTGTTTAAACATTTTTAGCAAATAGCAAAATCCCATTTAATATTAATCGATTTTGCAATAGCTTTTGCGCTTTATGTTCAATTTAAATGCCAATATATCTCATATTATTTTTCGAAATTGCAACGAACTCAATAAATAGTTGAACATTTGAACTGTTGAATAAGTCAGCAAAGTTTTTAAGCAATCTGAGAGGCAAAGTCCAAAGCAAACACAGATTGACGAGTATCAACTTCCCTACAGCACAATTAAACAAGACAATTAAAATGTAAGCAAAATGCCAATCAGAGGCTGTTTTTCTGTTTTGACTGACAAAACGGGGAGCAAACATTATGTTTTATGATATGCAGTCCAACTTTTATTTTCAAACAAAGCAAAGATTATTTTCATATGCTGTCGGATCTGGGAGCCATAAAATGCCGATTTATTGTTTCTTAATTGAAAGCAATAAAAATGTATAAACGCGTCAACAGCAAAATCAGCAACAACAAAAACCGCCTGTTGACGCTGTGTGGGCGTTATGGGTGTGAATTGTAAGCTGAAAATATCCGAACTTTGGAATGGAACCACGAATTGGAGGAGATACAAAATTCACAAAAGCGTGGATCGAAATAATCACAATTGTATGGGTAGTAATGACATCAGTCTGTCAGTTTTTCACTATTCAATTGAATCCAATTCAAGTCAACTCAAATTATTTATGGCAAACATTTTAAATTTTTTTGTTGCCTGTTTGCGGTATTTGGTTTTCAATTTGCAATAAATTCTTATTGAAATTTAAATTATACAATGCTCAGCTGAAAAGCAGCGACAATCAATTTTATGGGTATTAGCTTTGATGTTCAAGGGTTCTATTTCAATTGTCACAGGTATTCAATTCGTTCTCAGTGATTCGCTTCTTCAACTAATACTCATGCAACGAATCTTTAATGAACAGAAATATGCATTTGCTTTTGACTAAATTTCTTGGTCTTAATAGAGACTTTGTAACGGTACTTTACTTGCAAAACCGGTTAAACACATATTTACTTGTCAACACAGAATTTGTTCAAAGATTCGTTTATTTTAATTTGTATATTCAAACGCTGTTTCCATAATATTGACCTTCGCATTAAAGCATTTCGGTCGGAAGTAAGAGAAATTTGATGACAAACTAGGCATCATAAGCTGCCTTATAACCGAATCAAGTATTTGCTTATACTCAAAAATATCTTATGTATAGTATGGCTAGATATTAATTCATTTAAATTTTTGAATATTTACGTAAATTTAAAAGGCATCTGTTAGGTATACAAATAAAACTAAAGTTCTTAATTGAATAAAGAACGCACTGATTTGAAATTATAAAATTGTAACACTATTTTAGTCGAAAGATATATGTATGTGTAGAAAATGCTTGTTATTGCAAGCAAGTGTTTGGTAAACTTGAAAATATGATTTTCGTCCGTATCTCTTGGCCGATCATTATGATAACAGTTTTACAGATAACAGTTGATCTATGTTGTGATTAGGAATATTCCTACCAAACTGATAATAATTAAAAAGCTAAATTTTTTGAATTGTGTCATTTATATCCATATATAACTGTAACCGATTTTTATCGGCATTACTATTGAAAGATTTTCAATCGGAAGTCAATCGTGTAAAACTGTCACATAAGTTTACCATATTTATTAGTTTGGTCTACTGTTGAAATCATATATTTTACAGCCTTTTTTGGGTATTAATAGTTATTGTTTCTAAACTTGGGGCAACTTAAATACTTACCAATAAATTAAATGAAACTTGCTACTATCAGCGAATCGACTTTGAGTGAAAAACTTTTCCCAGAAATTAAAAAGCATCAAAAGAAAATAACTATTACTTGCAGCAGCAGACAGCAATTTGAAGACAACTTGGAAATCAAACAGCAATGGCAAAAAAATGAAGACAGACATCCGAAAATATTTCCTTGTAAGCAGAAAGTGCAACTTCAACTCCATTTGCAATTGCAATTGCACTTGCTGGAGGGGAGACAACGAAATTACGGTAATTGATACTGGAAATTATGCTTCTGTATGCTGGGATGCTGATGAGACACTCGCCTCCAGACATCTTCAAGTCATCAGTTTGCTGCTGCTGTGATGACGCAGCAGTTTGTCATGGCTTAGTAAATTTCATTTAATTGCCCCCGGCAAAGACATTTTCTGTGTGCCAGTTTCTGCAGAGCAATGTGCTCGGTTGACCAGACGTCAGAAGTTCAAGCTCATTTGAGCCGTCTCTAAGCTCGATTAATGCAAATAATGGAATTTCATTAAATTAGCAAACGACACGCCGAAAACATAGTGTATTAATTAATTGTTGCGCAGCCGTTGGAAATTGCTACTGGACCCTCGGAAGCACTCCTCAATGGCTGCTTGCATTGACTGACGATTTTCCTACGTGCAATGCCATAGGCCATTAGCTGGAAACGTGGAGTCCTTGTCCTGGCTGGCTACGCATTTTACAGTTGGCCACATTTGTGGGTCACATGCAACAGATTGTCCGCCCCCAAACCCCGTCACTTGCAAAGAGTTTGCAGCGCCGCGAGACGTCGTTCAATAAACATGAGTGTACGAGTGGAATGTGTGTGTGTGTATGTGTACGTGTGTGTTTATGTGGCTCATACTAACAAAATAAGCCAGCAATTAGTTTGCACAAGCAGTTACCCTCATTTATGTGGCAATTAAACAGCTTTTAATCCGCGTAACGTGCCACAAACTGTTGTTGCACCTATGTATATAGGCAATATACATATTTCTGACACACAGCAACCACAATCCTGGCAACCTTGGAAATCACCGCTGCATGTAATTACAAAATGCGCTTACTTATTGATGATTATGGCATGTTGATTGGATTTTTGTCGAGTTGTCCCCACAATCCAATGCTCAAATGGGCATATTTAGGCTTAAGAGATTACATTTCATTTTATGTAAATAACATTAATTCAAATTAAATTTATCTAACACTTGACCACTATTTACTTTCTCTGTATTAATTAAATTGAGTTTGACAGACGGCTTAAGCAGGCTCAATTGATTACTTTAGACACGCGCTGCGTCCTGAAGGCAACACTTGTAGCAGAAACAAATCGTCTCAGGTTTTTAACAAACTGTATTTGTTGGAATAAAACCGGCTTAATATTTTCTGCAGATATTGGATTTACACCGCTATCCGCACAACTGACGTGTTTTTCCACTCCAATCATGTCGGGGTAATTGTGTTTGGGCTGTAGTCAATTTGGAAATGAGTTGTCACCGCGCTTCGGTTGATTTTGATGGTCTGATGTAGATGTTGACAAGGATTGATAACGTGTCCTTTGAACTGTCATCAAGGTTCTGATCATCTCTCACTCCAGATAGACTACAATCCCATTGCGTCAACCCATTTGCTTCAAGATGACATCAGCTGCCGTTCCGTTGCCAATTTCTGCTTTGAATTACCATGCTTGTTATTATTATAATTTATAGCGAATGAATACATAAGCAAATGACACTTAAAATTATATTCCATCCAAATATTAGTGAGAAAATTATATTATATTGTTTGAAAGCACTAATATGCCCGAAAGTAGTTAATATTTAACAGAATTGAAAGAGCTTATATTAGGCTCGCAGAACATTCCAAAAGTTAGTATTATAAAAATACGCACAAGTTGTGAGTTTAGCTCGGATATCTTAGTAAGATAGTATGATTTTTCAAACAAAAACTAATTTTCTGACCGATTGTTCCTATGTTATATACATTTTAAAATCTATATATCTCAGAATTTAACTAAGCAAATAATCAAACTTCAACTTATTAACTTAAAATCACGCTGTGTGGGAAATGTGTCAAATTTAAGTCAGCAATTGTTCAATAACTGTAAACATACTAGATTTATTTTCGAATCGATTGTCAATCAAAGAGAATTATAGCTATTCGTGACATTGCAACGAAATGTCAATACTTCGATCACAAACTGCACATGAGTATCAAAACGTTAATCACTCACCAGCAGGCAATCAATAACTGCACGAATGCCGCTTTGCTAATGGGCATTTGGCTAAGTCAGGTTGAATGCCGATCCAGATGCGAAATAAAGTCGAGCCGCCATCAATCAGCGCTTCGATCTGACGACTTGCTGGGCACCAGTTCCTGTGCTCGACTGTAGTCCCAGCCAGTCAAATGTGGGTGTAATGCATACATACAGTGTATGCAAAATGTTTGTGCCACTAATTGCATTTTCACACAAAACTGACAAATGGCGCAGACTTGGGGAAGCGTTTACTCTGGAACTGTCTGTGCTGTGTTGTGTTGTTTTGTGTTGTGGTTTGACGACTACTTTACTAATTGATTTTGAGTCAGTTGGCACGTTTTTGGTGCAGTTCGTTAGCAGAGTTGAGCTGGGCTTGGCCTGACAATAGGTCTAGAAAAACAAAGTTCGCAAACAGGCAACTTGGCTATCGTTGGCACCTACGACGTGCGCAGTTTTATAATATTCTGTGCCTAGACAAGCTCTGAGATGGCCTACAATATCACATTAAAGGTGGCCAGTACAGCTCGAGGTGGGCTTTGAAAAATTCCAAATTCTTTGACTAATGTTCCATTTGCATTTGTGTCTTTCCTTTCTGCTTTCCCATTGCAGATGAGCGACAGCACATTCAGAAGAAAACCTTTACGAAATGGATCAATTCACATCTTAGCAACACCCAGTGCACACCAGTGAGCGATTTGTTCTTGGACCTGCGAGATGGACACCGTTTGCTGGCATTGCTCAGCACCCTAACACACACACAGCTGGTGAGTTGATCAGTAATCGTAATTTTTAACTAACTTGAAACTAGAATAAGAATACGATTATGAAATTGGAGATAAGAAGTGAAATCCTCACCAGCGACCTCTGGATAGCTGGCCGTTAATTGTAACGTTAATGTGCAACAAATGTTGTATTTAATGTTAAATTGATGTTGCGTAACTTTGTAATATGTTAAAACCAATTATATGAATATGTTATTTCATTTAAATTCCCTGCTATTATGTATACAATCTCCGAAACAATATTTTATAACCTTTCAATAGGTTGATCAATATTAAATTAAATTGCTACATTAAAAAAAAAGAAGTGAAATTCAATCCTATATATACATATATCCTATATCCGATATATATAGCTGGGTCGGAACATCATTAACTGGTGAGTCGATCTTGGCATATCTGTCTGCCTGTATGAGCTCACTCATCTCAGGGCTTAAAACAGCTTTAACTAGACTTGAAGTTCTTTCTCAAGGCGTTAGTAAAGTGGAATCTGAGTTAAGATACTTAAATGCTGGGTAAAGGGTAGCTCGAATATCCTGTTTGAGCTTAAACAAATATTTAAGGGATGTCAAACCGCTTTAGGCCAGAGCTTACACAAGCATTAGGGTTTTCGTTGTTAGAGGGCAAAGGACCTGCAGCTCGATGTGTGTTTATTGAAAGTCTTTCATTTTAAAATTGTGCGTACCCTGAACGCATTGAAAATGCGAAAGAGGGTATAATGAAGTTGTGCAAAAGTATGTAGTAGGCAGAAGGAATCATTTCTGTATAAATAAATAATATAAATAAGCTAATATGAATCTAATAAATAAATATATAATACAGAAATAATAAACAATATATTTTTGATCATCTCTAACAGCCGAAACCATTTAGCTAGAGCCTAAAATAATAAATTATTAATAAATATCGTAAACCAAGATTATTTAATCGGCAACTGTCACCGTTTCACTAATACCGATAAACATCGATTTGCAATAACAATATAAGATAAGCCCGTATCTTGCCAATCGATTTTATTAGATCTTATTTCAGGTTTTGTTATTATTATTTATTTAATGTGGATTAAATCTTTTGTAAAAACTTTCAAAAATATGAATTTAATATTCAAGAGACAATACATTATTTAAAACCAAAAGTAAATAATTAAATTAAAATCTTAAAGGATGTAGTAACTGTAGCAAGGACAGGCGAAACTCAGAAAAAAACTCTTAACAAAAAAAAAAATAGTTAATCGTTTTCAGCTTAGTTATAAGGAAAGTTAGTTAGCGTTAAGATATCTGAAAAATCTTAAAATAAAGAGCAAGAAAAAAAATATGATGGTCAAGTCTCTGAATTGAATTTATTACTCTATTTTTACTATTTTTGCTTCCATAAAAAATATTAAATAATTTTCAGCTGTGCTCAGAAATGCAAAAAATAAATTAATATATATCTTATATAATATATTGAATGTACACATCGTAAATTGCACAGATTTTTAAGGTTGTCTGACTTTATCAAAGAAACGGAAAGACAGTGATGTATTTAATTCTGTAGTATGCCTAAACTAAAAAACCTTTTTTTATCTGCTTTCTTTGCTGAATAGAAACCCGAAAAGGGTCGAATGCGTGTGCATCACATCAACAATCTGAACAAGGTTATGAAGGTTATCCAAGAGCACGGCGTCAAGTTGGTCAACATCTCCAGTGATGACATTGTGGGCGGTAATCCGAAGCTGACACTCGGCCTTATCTGGCTGATAGCGCTCGAGTTCAATGGCCAGCATCTAGTCAAAAGCCATTCAAGCAATGGCGTTGAGAAATCCCTGTTGGCCTGGGCAAGACAATATACTGAGCCGCACGGCCTGTCGCTTAACGATTTTGCCAGCTCCTGGGCGGATGGACGCGCCTTTTTGATGATATTGGCTGCTCATCTGGACGAACTTGATCTGGAAACGGCGTTGGCTCAGCATGCGCTGCAGCGTCTGCATTTGGCATTTGATTTGGCGCACAGGCATTTTAAGATCGAGAAACTGCTGGATGCCGAGGATGTGCACACCCACAAGCCGGACAACAAGTCCATACAAATGTACGTGATGTGCCTGTACCACGCCATGGAATCGATGCGAGCCAACGAGCGCGACAGAGTGCCCTGCACAAGCATCACGGATCTGGACGAGGTGCCCCTCGATGGCGCCGTCGATCGGGAACTCTACACATCGGACAGTGCGGCCAGCATGATGGAGCTGAAGCAAGGTGTAGCGGAGCCAGCCTCTCTGCGACCACTGAGCACAGCCACGAATGCCAGTGTCGAGATTAGCAGCTATCAGACAGCGCTGGAGGCGGTGCTGACATTGCTGCTGGAGGATGAGCAGCTGCTGTCACAGGATCTGCCCGATCCGGAGAATTTTCAAGCGGCCAAGCTACAGTTTCATGAGAACGAGAGCTTTATGCTGAAGCTAACCGAGCATCAGGAGTTTGTGGGCGAGGCCCTCGAGGAGGGCAGCAATCTGATAAATGAGTCACAAAAGAAGGATGGCTCCGGACTCTCGCTGGATGATCAAAACGAGGTCCGTCAGCAGATGGTGCTGCTCAACGAGCGCTGGGAAACGCTCCGACTGCGAGCCCTCGACATGCAGGCCAAAATTCTGATGCGACTGGCCGAGTTCCAGAAACAAAAACTCGAACAGCTGCGTCAGTTTCTGACCAACGTTGAGGATCGCATCTCGCACATGAGCGACCTCGGACCGACCATAGCCGAGGCGGAACAGCAGCTGACCGAGGCACGCCAGCTAAAGGCGGATCTGTGCGAGCAACAGGAGCTGGTGGACAGCATTAGCAGCATGGTGGTCATTGTCAACGACACCTCCGGCAACTTCAACGATCTGGAGGATCGCTTGAGTGCACTCGGCGAACGCTGGTCCCATGTCGTCAAGTGGATCGACTTACGCACCGAGAAATTGCAGCAGTACAAGTGCATCTCCCGCTGGCTGGATGCCCGCGAGCAGGATCTGAAGCGCATGGAGAGCCGCGACGTGACCGATGTCGGTGGCATAACGCAGCGCATCAATGAGCTGAACTATTGTGCCAAGGATTTGCTAGAGCTGCAGCGCTATCTGATTGACTTGCGACAGATGGTGGCGGCCACGTTGCAGGATGGCGACGACAAGGGCGAACGGGTGCTGATGCAGCTGGAGAGCTACGAGGATCGCTTGGATGCCCTCAAGCAAATTCTGGAGGTGCAAACGCGTCGCATCGAGACGAAGGGCTTCAACTTTGGACGCGAACGTGCCAGCTACGATGATAGTCGTGTGGTGCGACCCGAGAACTGGATCGATTATCAAATGATTATCCGATTCGGTGAGGATGAGGAGGAGCAGGAGCACGAACGGGAGCAGCAGCAGCAGAAGCACGTAAAGCTGAACGCACAAGTTGACGGCGATCCGTTGGCCAGCAAGAAGCGTAAATTGCGCAATGCGGACAATTTGTTTGCGTTGGAAACGAAAATCTCGTGTTACTTTTCGCATGTCCAGGATATGGAGCAGCAACTGCAGCAGCTGCAGCGTCAGAGTTTGCGCAACCAGTGCGACCTGCTCAAGGAGCTGCAGGCGGAGAATCAACGGAGTGCCAGCTCGCTGCCCGAGCTTAAGAAACTGTACGAGGTGTGCGAGCAGGAGGAACCCAGTCGCAAGCTGCTGCTTGAGGCGGCACACATCAAGCAGCTGGAGCTGCGCTACGCAGCATTGGGTCAGCGCCTGGCCAGCCAGCACAGCGAGAGCAGCACCCTGTTGGCCAAGGAGCGTTATTACAATAGCTTAACCGGTTTTAAACTGGTGCTCGCCGACTCGCGGGACTGGTATAAGCAGCATGCGGGGAGCGCCAGTTGCCCGGAGCTGGAGCAGCGGCTGAGCCACATGGAATCGCTGGCCACAGAGATTGCCGAGGCGCGTGAGGCCACCGAGGCACTGGACGAACAGCTGCTGGAGTGGAAGGAGGACTTTCGACTATTCTACGACAGCTGGCATGATATGAAACAAGCACTGCAAGCGCTCATCCAGCAACGTGGTGGCGAGGGCATCGTCCGGCAAGTACAGCAGCTGGAGGAGTTCGCTGACAAGGTGGCCAGGCAGAAGGTGCGCGTGGCCTGCCTTGACGAGATGCAGCAGCAGCAACAGTTGCTTAATCAACTGGTCGACGAACTCGAATCCCTAAAGCCCAGCTACGATCGGGTGCCCGGCCACATGCTCAGCGCAGAGCTGCAGGCCACCTGGCAGCGTCTGCCCGAGCAGCTGAGCGAGCGAGTCATCAAGCAGACCACCGCCATCGAGAACCTCAATCACTTTGTGGCCGAGTACAACTCGATAATTGCGGTGCTGCGCAGTGCGCCCGAAGTGATACAGGCCCAGGATCTGCGCAAACTGGAGATTGATGTGATAAGTGCGAGGAACTTCAGTGAGATTCTGATCAAGGAGGCGGAACAGCCGCAACGTGATTCGTTGCAGGCACAGATACGCGCACTAAATGCCCTCTACGAGCAGGTGGAGCAACTGCATCAGGCCCAGCGACAACAGCAGTCGGCGCTGCAATCGCGCAGCGAAGCCATCCAGAAGCGACTCCAGAAAACAGAGCGCTGGCTCTGTGAACTAGAGGCGAATACGCCCAAGTCGGGCGTGGCCACCATTCGCAACTCTAACGAACTCTTTCAGAGCAAGTCCAAGTTTCAAACGCTCAAGGAGACCTGCGAACGGGAGGCGGCTCAGTTCCGCGAGCTCAACGAGCTGGGCGGTGAGCTGCTGCTGCAAATGGACGAGCTGCCGGAGAAGGGCAAGGACAAGGACAAGGACTCCAAGTACGGCACTCTGGCCAAGCAGTTCACGCGCCTCAACGCTCGCTGGACGGAGGTGACGGAGCGGGTGTACGCCAAGACGGCGCTGCTCGAGCACATCTCCACACAGCTGGGCGAATTCAAGAAATTCATGGTCAGCGAGACAGGCTACCTGGACCGACTGGAGAACAAGATACGCAACACGCCCGAGAATGCAGCCGATGCCGAGGAAATTATAGAAGAGCTGGATGTAAGTACAAACTGAATGTCTCCAATATTATGCCAAATGGTCTGAGCCATGCATGACTTTGACGCAAATTAGGAGTGCCAGATTTTTTTTTAAAATTTATTCTATGAACTTATAGTCTTTTCTTACTATTTTAATTATTCTGAAAATATATTGATTAATGTGTATCGAAATCGGACTTAAAGCGTATTTTACAAAACTTAAACTTTCCTATTTTATAAAAAAACAATATTATAAATGATAATGTATTAGAGGTTTAGTTTAATTTTTAATTTTTTTTATGTATGTCTGAATTAATCAAAAACAAATACAATCGAAATACAAATTTGTATATTTTTCCCACTCTTAAATCAAAAGTAAAATTAATTAAAAAATATTCGTGAATAATTTTTTAAAACGCGTATCCGCAATTTCAGTAGATAGCTTCTACAACAATTTTGAGTAGTTTGTATTGGTAAAACATAAATGTTTCAAAGTTGATTGCTCTTCGATCAGAAATATGTTTTGATTTTGTAGTTTATCTTAAATATATGTGTATTTAATTGCTTGTTTGTCTTTCCTTAAGGATCTGGAGAATGTGCTGCGCGCCCACTCCGACGAATGGTTGGACAAGATTCAAGAAATTGGCAATGAGCTAATTGACAATGAATTTATGGCCGATGTTATGCGTCAGGACATTGACAACATGGTGGAGCGCTGGACGAAGCTGCAACAGCAGGCCAAGAAACGCACTGAACTGCTCGAGGAGAAGGTCAGCGAGGCGGAGCAGTCCGAAAAAGCTGTAGTTCACCTGGAGGCCTGGCTAACGCGCATGGATGAGATACTCAGCGAGCATCTTGAAAACGATGTGACTATTGAGGATCTGCCCGATGACTTCCAGGTATGTATAGGCTGAATCATCGTTAAATCAGCTGAACTGATCGGATTTAATTATATAGATTTTGGCACGCGAATTCGCCGTAAATGAGCAGAATTTTAAGGATATCATCGAACTGATTGCGGAACACACACGGAAGGGCAAAACTGGTGCCGCCAATCGTCTGCAGGAGCAGCTCAACTTAATGGAGTTGCGCTTTAAAGCCTGCCAGGCAAAGCTCAACAAGTGCACCGCCCCCCAGCCCGCCTATGAGTCGCGCCTGAATCGCGCCTATGGCGATCTACGCAACGTGGAGCACTCCACATTAGTGCTGGATGTCGCCTCGGCGGGTCCCAGCACTGTTCAGGCCCAATATCAGAAGTGCTTGGTAAGTGTTCATTGAATTTAACTTTGAGTAAATGTTTAAGCTGTGGACAAATTCGATTATCTAGCAAATATATCGCACACTGTCTGAAATCAAGGCGGAAATTGAGAGCACGATTAAAACGGGTCGCCGAGTCTGCGAGGATAAATACACAAAGAGTCCCAAGCAGCTCAGTCAACGCATCGATGCGCTGAAGCATTTGTATAATGCCCTCGGAGAGAATGTCACCCAGTCGAAGGTTTTCCTCGAGGGTCTTCTCAAGCTGGCCAGGCAGCTGGAGCAGTGCTTCGATGGCGCCGATGAGTTGATAAGGCGTTTCGAGTCGCCACAGGAGCTGCACGATCGCAACTCCATTCTGCTCGAGTTTGAGGATGTGCTCCAGCGCTGTGAGGAGCACTATAACGAGTACAGCAAGTCCTGTGATCAAAGCTGCATGGAGGAGACCCGCCAACGCATCGATGGCCTCAAGGCCACCTACCACAAGCTGACCAGTGCTGATATTATCAAGCGCCTCACCGAAATGAAGACAACGCTGCAGAACTTGGATAACATTTCGTTGGAAACCTTAAAGTTAGTAGAAGTAGTTAGTCAATGATTGACATGCCTCTCTGAGAACTACACATGCTGCTAGAGCGAAATTTATATATGTATGTGCAAACTTACAACTAACATTCCTCAATAGATATGCAAATACACAATGAGATTAAATAACTCAACCAAGCCTTAGATATATATTTGAATCCGTGAAGCTAGTAAAAATCAAATTCACAAATCTACGCTAAACAAAACGCGAATAGAATATTTACTACTTATAGGCTTTTATGATGGACAGGTTTATTTAGGAGCGAACATTCTTAGAACCATAAAACAGTCACCAGTGCAGTCCTCCGATCCCTATTGCACATATTGCGAAGAATGAATCACTCTTCAACGAATGCATACCCGAATGTTATTTTATGCTTTAATCAATGGGGAACATACATATGCTCAAAACATATTTACAAACATCTATAAAAATTAGTGTGAAAAACATTTTTATGAAAAATAAAAATGTCCAAAACAGTATGATAAACTTATTTGCTTAGCACGAAATACAAATATGTATATACAAATATATATATAGTATATGTAATAAATAAAACAGCGGCTCCGGACCAAATAAAAAGCATCATCGGGGGGCTAAAGTTTATACCTGTACAATATACAAAAACAGCTTTTTTCTCGCAAACATTTTTTGTTGGTCTTTTTACACTACCGGAAACACGACAATAACATATATTTTCAACTGTGACCAATTTCAATGTATTTTTTTTTATTTTAAAACTTACACTCTTTGCAAAAAATCTACTTTGACGAATTTCATAAACTTTAAATGACTGCAAAAGCTGCCACCAGCGTGTTTTGCAATAGAGCAAAATACTAAAAAAAAATTAAAAAGGTGACTCACCATCAATTAAAAAATTAAAAATGAAATAAATCATTCAAAAACATAGACCAAGAGCCAGCGAAATACCTATTGAAATTATAAACAGATGCCACAAAACACAAAACAAAAAAAAAAAACAAAAAATAAGAAGAGAGATAAACTTAGTCCACTGAAGGCTATTTTGGGTGCTAGAGATTAAAGTGGTAACATTTAAAATAGTGCTGTTCTCTTAAATCTTCTGCATGTAGAAGAAATGTGTTCTTTATTTCTGGTTAATTGAACTAATCTATTGATTTCATCTTGCAGAGCCATGGAGCATGACCTCAAGGAGATAAATGTACCATCAAATCCGGAAATTGAGAAATTACAGCAACAAGTAATTGCGATTGTAGTGGTGCGTACAAAACGATTGCCAATATAAGAAATACGTAATGCACTAATATTGGAAATGCTTTTAAGGATTATCTATACACTTAAATATTTTTATGGTTTCTGTCTGTTTGCCTTTTGAAGTGCATCATTTATACTTAGTTTACCGTTTGCCTTTAAGTTCGCTTCATCAATGTATTTCTCTTCAGCAACTTATTTCATTTACTTATTCTACTTGATGGCTGTTGGTCCTTTGCCACCTTAACACCTTTGCACTTGCACTCAATATTCCCACACACCTACACACTCGAGGTGACAAGTTCGCACTGTATTTTTTATCGCTGATGGCAAAACTCTTATTTCTGCTTGCACTCTGAAATGGATTCAAATTTCGAGCTCGCTTTTTCTTTTCTGCTTTACTATCCATTCAGGCAGCACATAATCATTGAATTAGATTCGTAACGAACTGAATTGAGCGCAATTCTTGTTTCAGGCTTCACTAGCAAGTTGAATTAGTAAATTGAAAATGTTTGTTACTTATAGATTCTTAAAAGAGATATATCTAATGTTAAGCTTATAACTAATCATAAATTATTATGTTAATATAATTAATGTGTGCTAAAACCAAAAGGTGCTTTGCCGTACAATTTATTTATTTATTGTTTGTGTAAATTCATTATATTTTTTGTTTGCAATTTCACATACCACCCATTTAAATAAAAAGAGAAAAGAATCATTCATAATAATCTTTCCACCAAGCTAATCAAAAACCAATTCAATACCAGATCAAATACCAAGAACCATCACCCATACCAGAATCACCGTATCACTAGCTCTACGAGGTCTAACTTGGTGTCATTTTCACGCTTCAAATTTCAATTGTATACATATATGGTATATATATGCAAATTTACTCACACACATATATATATGTATATATGTGTGTATATATATATTATATTTTGTTTTCCGTTATTTGGAGCTCTTGTTACTGTCCCCTTATGCATAAAAGGCGTTCAACTTGGTTGCGGCTGCGTCAAACGTAAATGTCCAATCAATACATTTCAGCAGTATAAGAATAAAAATAAAACCAACATAAGTACATAAGTGCATAAGTATCTACTACTCCTTTCACCAACGCTAATGTACAGCAACTGCTTTTGGTCTCCATATATACTACTTATCAATACTCAAACCTATAACATATACCTATCACGGTTCGCGTCTAAGGCTTCATTGACAAAACACAAAACAGTAGCTTGTAGAGCGTATTGTGGGAGAGTTATTAAACACTATGAAACTACGCATCCTTTGCACAGGATATGCTAAGCACTCGCTTCAATGCAACATCGACGCTTGCCACACCAGATAAGCCAAGAGCAAGCGATGACGATACGGAAATTGTTGTTGTTAGCGACACGGTGCGTCAAAGACGTGCACGGACGCCACAATCGGGTGAAAGCAGTACACAAGCCACTCAAACCACAATTACGCCAGCAACAACAACAACTACAACAGCAACACCCAACGAGGGAAATACACAAAAGTGCACGGTATCGGTGTCAGAATCCAAAACTAAGCCGACGGCATCCGATGGCGAACAAGTGCTGCCCGATTTGCTGCCACCGCAAACGTTTCGATTGGCCGAGTCCAGTACGCTGTTCTCACAGATATCGCTAAATCCGGCCAAGATGGTTGCTGGGGCAAGTGCCACTCTACCCGTGAAACCTGTGAAGCACAAACGTAAAGCTCCCGCAGCACCAGCTCAGGTTGTAGAGATAAAGGTGAAAAACATTCAGAACGATAAAATGTCTGTGCAGAATATTGCGCTGGCACCGCAACAGGGTGAAATTGTGGACACCGTCAACATATTGGAGAGTGTGGAACCGCTACTGCCCGAATATGTGCAAACTGTTCAGATTGTGGATCTGTCGGAAGACTCGGATTCCTCGCTGCTCGAGGTGCGGCTCAGCAAGAGCAAGAGTTCGCTCTGCGAGTCGCCCGTAGGATCCAAGGATCGCGGCCAGGAAGCTGGCTCAGATAAAGATGATGAGGATGCCATGTTGCGTCCCTCGGCGGGCAACACAAGCACTCCGCTGCTGCGCGTGGAGAAGCAGCGCATATCCTTTGATGAGAAGCGCAAGCGCATCGCCCACGAGCGGGACATACTCCGCGACTCCGAGGAGGATGAGCCGCCTCAGAGCGGCAGCTCTGTTGCCCAGCCAAATGGGGCCAAGCCGAAGCGATGGCGTCAACTGCAACCTGAATTACAGGAGGCAGCAATTGCACCCCTCGACAACCAGATGGAGCCCGAATCGCCCATTCGGAATAGTTTCTATAGCGCCGACAAGGAGACAGGCTTTGATATTGAGCCGCTAGTATTTTCCGATGATGAGGAGATACCGCGTTTCTCGCTGGAAATGACACCAACCTTCGACTCCGATAGTGATACGGTAATTTGGTAGCGCTTTGGGCCAGCATTTCAATATTGTTGCTACGCACGTTTTTCTTCTTTTCTTTTGACAACTTTCGCAACGCAGAGCCGGATTGAGACGCCCTCGACGAAGAAGCCGAACTCGTTTCTGAGCAAGGTGCTCAATTCGATGCCCTCGCCGCTGGACGACTCGAATGTGACCCTCAAGAGTCCGCCTGGAGAACTTCCGGCCAGCGCAAACCTGGAGCAGCGAGTACAGGAGTTCAATAAGCTCTCCAAACAGATGATCTATAAACTGGAGCTGACCAAGGCGAAGATCGAGCAGTGTCATGAGAGCGAGGCGTAAGCATAAGAAACTCAAATTTCTCAATTAGGCTCTGTAATTATTAATTATAATCTTGCAGAGAGGATCTCAGAATGCTAATCGCACCGGATGCAGCCACTCTGATCTCACAGGGTGACTCCCTGGTGCTCGAGACGCATGGCAAGCAGGGCAGCATTTCACGAATCGTCATGCGCACTCAGATCATTCTGCGCGAAAAGTTCCGCGAAGTTCAACAGGCCAAGTAAAAACTCGGCTGGCCCAATGCCATATTCTTGCTAAACAATCTTAACTTGTTTTCAGATCCAAAGTGACGGGCACTTCTGCCCCGCGAGCGACTCCGGAGAGCGTTAATCTTGAGGAGCTGGTCACTAAAGGTCTGCGTCGCATCAATGTGCTCATTGACAAGCCCGTCGATCTGAAGTCCAGCACAGAGCTCGAGAAACGCATGGAAGACATCAACGTAAGTGTGACCAAACCAATTTCGCTCTGGCACTCGGCCAACATTTATCAGCATCTGGCCACAAAATCACATTTAATTGGCCATGGCCAAGTTGATTTGAATCCTAATGGGGTATTTTCCATAAACTGAGTTGAATAACGGATATATCGGCAAGTGTATTACTGATCTGCATATATAGCTATGTCTATATAGAGAGAATGCTCTTGAAAACCTCATTATTTTTAATCTTTAAAAAAACACAATTTTATACGAAATGCATTCTTAGCTTTAGCATTCAAATTGTTTTGCAAACCATTTGCACATTAATACAGGATATCTTTTGGTCCATAACTATCGGCAAGTGCATTTTAATTTTTCTTATTATAATCGGGCGCATGAATTTTCTTTTTGCGTACTAATTTAGATATCTTTTTGAAAGCGTCGGCTTTTGTTTTTTGCTCTTATTCCATCCAACCAAGTTAATTGGCCTCTTGAAAATTCAGAGCATCGGCACAGGCCGAAATACTAAATGCCAACACTAGGAATACCCAAAATAAACCAAAAATTTTGACATAGTTACACAGACGTCGAGACATCTCGTCGTACGCCAACATTAACAGCATCTGTAACATCTATATATATGTATATGTATATATATTCATATATGTTGTTGCAATTCATGTAAGGGGAGCGAATAGATCGCTTTTGAGAGAGAGCAACTTAAGAGACATTTTGCCATATTAAGTGAAACCAATAAAAAGTGAATGGCACTTATTTTTTATGTGTTTAGTTGGAGCAACACATCTATGTATGTTTAATTTGTGGAGTGTCGTGCTTTATTTATTAAGGAAACTTGTGATTCAAAGCAGCACCAAGACATATGTATGTATTTGGGTCACACAATATTTATAATTATATTTAACATCTTTCTATGCTTATGTCTTGACATCAGTCTGTACATTTTGTGTAACTTTCAAAAAGTGAAGGAAATAAGAATTCAATCCAAAAAATGTATTCTTAATCTGCAACAGCAACATTCAAAATTGATATTAATACAAAAGTTTTTCGGTAGAGTTCAATTTTTTAAAGAAGGATGGTCATGTTAATACCAATTAATTAGATGCAGATGCAATTTTCATAAAATATCCAAAATGAAAAATGATGTTGTATAGACTTTATTGCAGAGAAGTATGACTTTATTTTAGATATGATTAACTTATTTACTCATCACATTGCCACATCATTGCTTTTACCTGCTCCATCTTGTGTAATTGATTGAAACGTTCAATTCGCATACCAAGTATTATTTGTTATGATTTAATTAATTTAGCAAAGTTTTCTTTTCTTAATGTGAGACAAAATGTCTGACAAATATTCTTATTTCACGTCAGAAGCAGAAATTAAATAAAAATCTTCCGTCTACACTTGGACAATTCGAATCCCTAGAGAAAGCCCTAAAATTAATCATTAATCAAATCGTTTCACTAGTTGTTTATTTTTGTTATTCGCTGTTTTTTTTATGGCCCCACCGATGACAAAATAACAACAAAAAATCAGACAGAATTAAAAATAGAATAATGAAGAGAGCAACTTTAAGGCGAACGAAAGAGCGATCTTTTAAACATTTCATTTAATTTGCTCTCTTTGCCGGCGGGGCTGCTTTGTGTTCAGTCGATGCGCATCTTGTATACGCAACGGTTGCGTCGCTCGAAATCAATTTCGTTATTTAGTGAAGTGATTAAAAAGTGCTGTGAACAAGATTCGCTTGGCGCCAAAATTGTTTGCCTCCTGTGCTCAATGCAGTTTTGCTGGTTGACACAATCTGCCAGTGCGGTATACATGGGACACACACCCACAAGATCCGATACACACACTCACACACACACTGACCATCTATTCACGCAGGGGACATTTTTACTCGATTGCAGTTGGAATTGAATTTCAGCAGTGGCCTCTTTGTTGGTGTGCGTGCATAGTTTCATTTTCCGCTTGAGCGCATTCATTTGTTAACAGCAGAAAAGCAACTTAATTAAGCTAATATTCGAACTCATTGCAGGAACGCCGAGACGATCTACAGGTCATCGTCGGCGCTATTGGCAAGAATCCCCAAATGCCAAAGGTGGCGCCCATCATGATGAACGAAATCGAAAAGGTTTGCGACACATTTGCACATTTGTCACCCGACCATTTCAACTGACTGTGGCCAACAACAATAACACTTTCACAAACATTTCAGACTAAAAACCATTTGATTGCTCACGCCGATTCGATTGAGCTCTCACTGACGCAGCTCAAAAATGGCGCACAAATTGGCAACGTTAACGGCGCTGGCAGCAGCCGACAGGGTAAGTGCCTTTCCCATTTCCCTTTTGTTTTGTTAAAAGTCGTAAGAGCTTAGTTATGGGCCATTGTCATAGTTACGGTACAAGTCCTAAATCAATGGTTGAAAGAGTTACGCCTCATTTTCAATAGCTTTGATCTGTTGAACGTTTAGCTTGAATCTATTAGGGCAGATGCCGTGAAGGGAATATGTAGTGTGATTGATAGGAAACAAATTGCTATTATTAAAAATTGGGAAAAAAAGGTATAATGGTTTTCTGTAAAAGGATGCATCTTCTTGATAAGGATCAACAGCCGAGTCGCCATGTCCGTTTGTTCCTTTCTATGAATAATCGGATATCAAAAATTACAAAAGCCTTGAAATATATATGCTCTCTTTAAAGTAAAAATCTTAAACGTAGCGCCAATTTTTTTTTATAAAATATTTCATTTAAGTGTGCAAAAGATTCTTAAGTGAAATTTTGCAATGAGACTAGAATGTTTTTAACAGCTGGATTCAGTGTATGTTGTAATCGAGCCCACTCGAATACATTATTCTTACTTGTAATTTCTAGTTTGATGTTTTACGTGCTACTCCATGCCATTAACAAATGATGTAAAATATTTCAAATACTCACTACACCTAAAGTGGTCTGCAGAGATATATTCTTATATTTATTTTCTTATTTAGAAATATTTCCAAGCCGCGTAATGTGGACTAAAAATGTACTTACTGGTTAAAATATATATTTACCTATGAATATACATTTCCATACTTGGCATCTTCAGCACTGTGCGTATGAATTTATCATTAGCTCAGATACACCAAATGCTTGCAATAATAAGCACGCACAAAATCAAAATTGTTATTACCCAATTTCGCCTTTGAAGTCTTCAATTTGAAATAGCATTTCCATGCAGCTGGCCATTTTTTGCTGCATTTCATTGCATTTCGTTCTCTGTATTTGATTTTGTTGTTAAATATTTATGCCGGGCACTGTTCCATAAAGGGCGCACAGCCAAATGCGTCGTGTCAATGGCACTTTTGACACTTCACACACAGATGTGTGCACATGTATGCTTATGTTTTTGTTTCGCTTTTTTTTTTTGTTTATTCTCTGATACCGATGCTGTCATTCTGTCCGTCCGTATGTATGAATGCATCTTTTTTGATATTCTTAAAACTACAGTCTTGAAACTAGGAACTTATACTGGTTGTGCATCTTAAAACTAGTCTTGAAACCAGGAACATATACTGGTTGTGCACGCATCCGAAAGTGTAAGAATTGGATCGCTACGTCCGCTTGGAGGCTAGGGTATCAATTTAAAGGCTAGAGTCAAAAAATTTGAAATGCATATTGCTTCAAATATCCGCATAAACCATTTTGGACCATGCCTAATCACGCCCCCAAAAATGATATGAAGCCAATATCTCGCGCAATTTAAGAGTTATAGTTAGCAAACTTGGAAGGTAGATTACTAACATTGTCCTCCAACATTTTTTTTGTCCACGCACACTCGCCCCTAAAATTCTCAAAAGCCTATAATTTCAACTTGGACGGTAGATTACTAGAAATCTTTTTCAAAAGTTCGGTATTTCTATGCTACACCCACCTGGTTCTGTGGCACCTGTTATCAGATGATATTCCTTATGGTATCAGTGTATTTCGCAAATATTATGGTTAATTCTGGTTGAGTGCAAGTTGCAACGGATAACTACACATTTAAGCAGAATTTCATTTTGAATTTAAAGTTGCCATCTAATATATTTGTAACATCCACCTCCGTTGCATACATATATGTATTACAGAAAAAGAATAATACCCTCTGCAAATGTATAAAAATATTTATATTATTTTTTTTATTATTTATTTATAGTAATAGATTGAAGTCTCAATTTGAAAGCACTTGCGCTGCTTAGGGAACGCAATGCTTCCTTAAGGTTTTGCTTAAGATTTTGTTAGGTCTCTCAAACTGTAATCAAGATGAATTAGTTGATGAGATTTCTTTTCGGTATTCGCATGTTAATTACTTTAACGCTTCTATGGATTCAGTTCACTTTAATATAATTTTCAATCTCCTCTAGAGATTTTTGATATTTGCAATCCAAGGCGTCAGTGATGAATGAATGAAGTGGTGCTGGCTTTATCATTTCACTCATCTTCTTCCCGTTCTTGGCAATGCTAAATTCAGCACTATCGAAACTCCTCCTACGTTCTTGGAAGCTCAGTTTCGGCGAAGCGCTTTCAATTTTGGGCTTTAATGAGGAACGTCTGCTTACCGGCGGACTAATTATAATCACATTTTTAATACGCTTCACCACTGTTTGGGAAGTAAACGAGTTCAAGCGTTTCACCAAGTGGATTGGGTTTAAGTCTATCTTTTTTTTGGGGTGTGGGGTGCCAAATGACAAGTTGCCGAAAGCGAAGCTGTCAATTGAAGCAACGCTTCGCCGTCTGTCCGTAAAGATACTCGAATGTTGACCTTGCCAATTACTGGGACTGTTACGCATATCACTGAGACGCTCTCGGAGAATATCTGAATCCACGGGATCATAAGCACGAGAATATGGGGTGTTAATCCTATCGCCAATACGCATTAGCCCATAATCCCGATCAATCGAAACTGTCTCATCCGAATTTCTGAACCTAAGCTTCTCTTTGAATTCTGTTTGGGTGGTTTGCAGTAAATCTTGTGATCTTCGAGACTTGAGCATTGCAGTTAACACAGCAGGCGCAGACGTAAATCAATAAAATTGATAAAAGGTTTTTTTTTGGTTTTTGGTTGAACATTAAATGGAAACTATTTTTAAACTGAATATATAACATCAAATGTGTAACAGCTACTGTGTTCAAAATGAGCAGAGATCGATGTAAAACGAAATGCTGAACTATTTTATTTTGTTTATTTATTTCATTAAGAAAAAATAAATAAATAAAAATACTAATTAAAAAAAAATTGAATTAAAAATTAAATTCGCAAATTAATGTAAATAAAATTAAAAAGCAGTAATTGCATTAATGATTTAAAATTAAGAAAAATTCAAACAAAATATAGGATATAATGAATAATAAGGCTATTTGAAAACGTATGAAGTTCATGTTTTGCATATATTTATATATATTATTTATTTATGTTTAAGGCTTCATTATTGGTAAGAAGAATTGCAATTAGTCCTTTCTATAATCGACTATTTATTTGGTAAGAGTATAAGCTCAGGGGGAACGGATGCGATACATTCATATTTATTCTTGCGTTTACTCGTACTTACATAAAGGTAGTATTTTCAGTGAAACAGTAAATATTAAAATAAATCACAAAAAGCCTGATTAATATGATATCATTTTGCACTACTTACTTAGCCTACGTTTAATTTAGAATAGGTAGGGCTTGGTTCCACATTTATAAAGTTTTCGTCTCGTAGATTCACTGAAAATTCGACACTCGCTTTTTATAAGTTTTTTTTTTTACCGACTTGTGGTCCTAACTTAAAAGGGAGTTGCCAATTTGCGACATTTTTAATTCTGTTTGTGCAACTGTGTCTGCACTGCTTGCAATGCCAACGAATCACTGCTTGAATTCTGCTTGCACTTAAGCAAAAAAGCTCATTGCTGCACAACTCTGACCTTATGGTAGACTTATTCCTGAAGAAACAGATGGGCTAAATATATATATAGAACATGGTTCTTCATAAATGGTTATACATTTATTATATTTATGAGTTGTCAGCTAGTCTGTAGGGTTGCTCAGGTCGCCAAATTAGAAATGCTTTTGCAACGATGTGCAAAAGATGGATTATCACAGGCTTACAATAAATTTTGAATATTGAGTTGTTTTTCTTGAGTTTTGTGCATAGTACTCCCATTTTGCAAGCAAATTGCCGAATTGAATACTTGCGGTGACTAAATTTTATGCAATATGCAATTGGTGAGCAACAGAGTTTGTAATTGAGTTTTGAGCCGATCTGTTGATTCCCTGCTGTACAGGGGGCCTCAACAGAGGAGCAGCATTGCTACTCTTTCGAAAATGACGTTCAATAAACATTTCAATTTTCTCGTGTACAATTTGATCAGCTTGCGACATGTCGTCATATCTTATTGGTTCAATGTTTGCTGACATGATTTGTTCGCTCATCCTTTTGCCATTCTTAGCAATGGTGAACTCGGCTTCATGGAACAATTGCCTACGTTTGTGAAAGCTAAGCATCGAGTTGCTGCCCATCCTGTCGTCATTATCTAGTTGTAGGGAGGCAGCGGAGGAACTCTGGCTTTTTCTGGGACTGATTAGAGTGACCTTCTTGGGGTTGACGGCATAGCCTTTCGCAGGATGCGGAGTGCCCTGCACTAATTTGTCTGGATACAGTGGGGGGCCTGGCTTGAATTCGCGTTTGAATATAAACCTGTCAGCTTCGAACTCGTTATCTTTAGTCTCGCTCTTGCCCGCCTCTTCGACTCGTAGCCTAAGCGTTTGAGAATCAGCTCTTTTGAACGGACGTGGATATGGAGTCGACATCTTGTCTTAGATTATTCGCATCAGCCCATAATCCCGATTTGCCAAAGGAATTGGCTTAGGTGATCTTATCCTTGCTGGCGCGATTGTTTTTAAGCGATCGTGGGTTGGAGTGCTCTAGTATTTTTTCCCCCAATATGTTTGTTAGTGTTTGTTGGGTTAAGTGTGGATCTGTTTTGAAATTCTATATACATATTTTCACTGCATACTCGCCTCAAAGTGACACTGCTTGCTAGGCATGCACTGGCAGCACTGCTTGAATTTGGCATTGGCTTTTAAAGAGCTATCAAAGCTAGTTACTGCAAAACAACATTTTTTGTGGCTTGACACCAAATCATAAATAACAGTGAGTACCAGCTAAAAGCGCACTTGGAGCTTGCGTGCTTTTATCGAAACTTTTAATGAGGATTAGCTTCAGCAGTTGCCAAACAGCTGTTAAGGACTCCGGGCAGACATTTCAAAATAACACGTTCAGCGGTAAGGAAGTAAAACGATTACTAATACCTGAATACAGCTTGATCAGGATTGACAAACGTTCAAAAAATAAATTTGTAATCAAATAAAAATAATTATTGTACTTGAAACAATATGTACATGTGGAATGCATTTGTGTGTAAAGAATGTAATTAAATAAAAAATAGGGTGTGTAATCGGAGGATGGACAAATTTAATGAGCACTTCTCAAACCCAAAACATTCAGATTTGTGTGTAGCTTCTTTACTTTTAACTCTAGTTTATTTGACTTTTTTTTTAATTGATAACGGGATTTGTCTTAAATTATAAAATGTTTATCAAATGACATGTAAGATGAAAGTGAAATAGAAAAAAACTAATTCGATAGTAAAGTGATAAGAAAAGTATATTAAATTGTGTAACGTTGGAGGTTCAATCTAATAATACGATAACCATATTTTGTTTATCAAGAGTTCTTTTACGCTGCTTTTTCGAAGTTTTCTATATGGTGAGTGAAAATAAGTGAGTTGAGAGACAACGGTTTCCAATATTTGTGTATCATTGATATTAATGTGCTCAACAGTGCACCACCACCTATTTTGAGGTATATAAGAAGAACAAGAAGAAGAAACGCTGAGTGGCGTTGAGAGGCAGCAGCACGACAAGTGGAAATATCACGCTTTCTCTGGTTCGTAATGAATTATGGCATTTTGTTGGTGCGAGCGTTGACGTTAGCTTTACCA
Source organism: Drosophila cognata (assembly GCA_035041535.1). Taxonomy (NCBI): domain Eukaryota; kingdom Metazoa; phylum Arthropoda; class Insecta; order Diptera; family Drosophilidae; genus Drosophila; species Drosophila cognata. The sequence goes on from JAWNLC010000236.1 coordinate 213,151, forward strand.
GGCAACTTCCTTTGCCAATTCTCTCACACATATTTTATCCCTCTTTTTCATTTTTAATGATTTTTTTTTTTTAAGAATTTTGCACCTGCGAGGGGCCGACTGTTGTCGCACAAAAGACAATAAATGGGTTTACACAATACAAGCGTCAAAATGGGTGAAAAGAAATTTTGCACTTAACGTGTTTTTCCTCTCCAGCTACTTCAGTGTGTGTTTCTAAGGCTTGTTACATGGTTGTTTTTTGTTTCTCGCTTTTCCATATGTTTGTTTAGCCGCCTCTTGTGTGATGTGACTCTCATGAATTTCATTTTAAATGCTTTCAGACACGTGGTATTCTTTTAGTCATTCATTCATTTATTCAACATAGACATGACTAGTAAAGGGCTGCCTCAGAGCCTGTACTTATTTCCCGTTGCTTGGTTTGCCCATCCCAAATCCCTTCACGCAAATAGGGGCTTAATCCTGCGTGTTGGGGCCTTGGCCAAAAGCAAAAACAAAGTTGATGGTCGCGACTTAGCTGCTGGACATAGACACAGAGACAGACACATACACAGAGACAGACACTTACACAGACTTACGTAGTTATTGGGTTTGTTTTCACGGCTTATGTGCAACTCAAGCCCCAAAACTTTCATAAATTTTTGCACTACCTCTTTAGGCTTACGAAACTTGCCCAAGGCTTTTCTTTCATTTCTTTGCACTAAGTATTTCAAGTGTTTCCTGTGCCATTTCCCTTCCTTTGAAATATTTGCGACCAGTTCTGGTTTTCAATTGAAATTTGCCGTTTGGGGTGGAGCCCAGAATGCGAAATAAGTAAAATAATATTATTATGTGCATTGCTGAGTGTCGCAAGTCTTAAAGCAGACAAGGACTCAATCTGCCACATGACAAGTGCCTTCATCGACCGCATCGACCCTCATCTCGTAAATTGCTCTACACTGGCTTTTAAACACAAAAAATGTGCTTGCAATATTCAAATAGGTAGATGTTTAAATCTGTTTTTATTTATTTTTTTTGTTACAAGTGAATTCTTGCATTACATTTCTTATGATATAGATATTAAACATTAGTACTATTTTCTGAATTTCAGATTTTTGCTTGCATTTTTTCCTATTGTCATGAAATAGGTTTCATAAAAAATCAGAAAAAACCTATCTAATTTTAAGAAACTTTTTTTCGTAGAGCTCGAAATTATTTCTAAAAACCAGAAAACTTATATTTTTTAGGGCAATCTTAATTTTAGACCTATTTAGTAAATTTCAGGTCGATTTTTTCTAAGAGCTACTAAAAATTAATATTAATAATAGAGTTTTTTGAATCAGATATAAATAAATTGAATTCTTTCTTCGTTTTACACACATCATATACATATCTTCAAAGATAGGGCTGTGATTTTAAATACGTTCTTTTAAAATAAGCACAACTGTTATGATTGATAGTTTGAGACCTTGTCAGGATTTTGAAGCTGTTTATTTGAATAATGTTTTATATTTTACTGTTGTACAATTATGGCTCTCCAGATATTTATTGCTCTGCTACGTAGTTCGTTCTGCACCAGTGTATGAGAGTTACTGTAAACGTAGCGCAATAAAGCCACTTGAAAGTTTGCTTCATTGAAATAGTTTTTCATTTACTCAGCTTTTTAAGCGTTTTTTTTATCGAGACAGGCTGCCAGACTGAACTAGCAGACAGGCAGTCAAAGACGCAACATGAAAGTGAACCATTCAAATGTGGCACACTGGGCCAACTGGCTTAGTGGATGTCGACCATTTCAACCGCAATTGGCCGACATAAAAACGAAGCTGCTGCTGCTGCTAAAAAGGGAGCGCGCAGTTGTGACAGAGCATCGAACAGACATCTAATTAACGCATTTTTAAATTTTTTCATTCAACTTCAAATTCGCTTTTGCCCTTTCCAATTGCAGATTACAACAACGAACCGAGCGGCATTGGTGCTCTGGCCAGCAGTTTCGATAAGTCCGTTCTGCACATTTCCGACTGGCTGACTTGGGAACAAAACATGATCAAGATACAGAGCGTTCTCGTTGATGATGTGGACGCGGTGCGTTCGGACATCGAAGCTCAGGAGGTGGGTGGCGCAACCAGCAGGATGGGGTGACCAATGCTTTTATTCTACTCCTTTCTTTAATTTCGATTCACAGAAAGTTTTGCGTGAATTGAAAATGAAAAAACCGCAACTCAATGAACTGGTGCACACAGCGGAAGTGCTGAAGGGCGATACTAAACGTCAGCAACTGCAGGAGAAAGGTAGGCTCTTTAAACATTTAATTCACTTAGTTTTATAGATATTTTACTTTATCAAAGTGATTGAGAATTGGTGATTTAATGCTTAAGTCAAGCAATGGAATGTAGAAAACAAACTGCAAGTGAATTACTTTCTTTCTTTTTTTTGGAATAATATTAGAGCGCTGGTCAACAATTCCTTGCTAAATCTATCATATATATGATTTTCCGGATAAAGTTCAAGCCAATCTCAAATCAAATGTTTTGCTTTGCAAATTGAAAAATTGGTTTTGATTGGATTCTTTTCTTCTTTTAAATAGTTTAAGGTAATTTTGAAACTGTTATTGACATACAAACATTCGGGATTTTGAAACGAAATCAAATTTAAATCTGCATTTCCAATAGAAGGAGAAACTCTTTTATTTGAAGAATCTCCATCTCAAGTCAAATTTTTTATTTTCTCAAAATAGCCTGAGGCAATTTTTGAATATCGTCGAATTTAATATTAAATGGAAAACTGCTAAAGCGAATTGAACTGCAAGCCTGAATTGCCAAATGCATGAGAAATCCTTTTAGGGAACATTTGTGAACGTTTTCTGATTGATCGAACAATTTGGCCATTTGATGGCGTATGGAAATTTCATTAGGCCTTTTCGTTGCTGTCTGCTAAATGCCTTTATGAATTACGATGCTGATTGCATTCCACCTACGACATGGGCTAGATAGTAAGTTCATTTTGCATTTCCCTTAACGACTCTCGTGCAAACAAATTTCCGCTTTGTCAGACCGAAATACACACACACACACACACACACAGCACACACACACACTGACACACCGTCCGAGCCGAGGAAAACACACGAGCTCCACTTAATACTGCCAACTCATTCGGGGCACTTGCCTCGCCAACTGACCCGAGCGAGTCCTGCAAACGGTGGCTGTGGAGTACTGCAAACATTTACATATCGAGGCCGTCAGCCGCCTGACACTTGGTTGTATTCCTGTAGCATCTGCACCTGGTTGAAATGGCTGCTGCAGAATAGACAAACATAAATTAATGAAACCAATTGTGCACTTACAGATACCCTGCAATCGTGTATCCTCAATCCACTTTATTTCTTATTATGCATTTATGAAATTATGACTGAAGCATTCGACTCGAGTTGATCATAAAACTAGATTATAATTTCAAGTTATTCAATGTTAAAGACAGAGGCAAGGTTTCTGGTAAATGAATTTTATTGCAGTGTGGGTTGAGGGTGAATCACTTGTGATAAAACTCCCTTAATTTGGTTAACTTCTTATCCTTGAGCTGTCTTATAACCACTTTCATTTTTTATTTTTTTATTATGTATGTTATTGTGGCGCACAAAGAAGTAGGGTGATTGCAAAAGATGAAATGATTAAACAAATACATGAATTATTCTTCGCATTTTTGAAGAGTTATTTTATTCATAAGAGACTATATTGCTCTTAAGAAACTCAATTTAAATTAAAGTTTAATAAAATTAGACCAATTTATTATCAAATCATTGAAAATAACCGAGGTTTCCAAGAAAATGCCCGCTGAAAGTGTAATAGTTGTTTTCGCATTGACTTAAAATTATTAAAAATGCCCTTAAAGTATCATTATTTCTGGTAAAACTTCAGAAATTTCTTTTTTGTTCGCTTGAAAAATCCTTTTTTGGTTGAGATTAATAGTTTAGACCACTGGTTTTGAAGCAGTGGTTTGGTTTAAGAAATAACAGTGTTGCAAAACGCTCCTTTGTATCGTCTTGCAATGCTTTTTGTGAAACATTTGCTCTTGGGATGCGCACAAATTAATCATGATGAGTTTAACATTTTGAAATGGTTAACTAAAAATTGCAGCAATTTACATACATCTTACATTGCTTGTTGATGCATTCGATGTTCACAAAAATAAAAGTTGATTCACTTTGAAAATGTGGGGGCTTAAGTAGTATTGATTAAGTATTATATTATATATTATTATATTTGATACGCTTACTCCAAATATAATAAATTGTATTAGGAAAGCTCTAACAAGTAAGCGAATGTGATTCAGTTTTACTTTTTAATAATGTATTATTTATAGTAAATAAATATATTTTAGAAAAATAATCAGTTGATTAGTTTATTGGAAAAAGTCGACAACACTTTTTTCAAAGGGTATTCGAAGGCGGCAAGCCCCAAAACTGTCAAATGGCAATGAAAGACAAAAGTAAAGTTCAAAATAAAAAGCAAACAATTACATACGTACACACACAGCAACACACACACACACACACATACAAATACACACACACACATACACACACACAAATACACATGTGAATCCTCAGTCAAGTGTGGAACTTGAGAATGCATAAAATGCCGTGCACAATAAATCGGAATCAGACATTTTTCTTGTCAGGCGTTGCACTTCAGTGGTGAATATGCACCACAGTTTGAGAGCCATTGGCAAAGAGCACATATGTTGGCCCGAAGAGAGTGCAAATGTTCATTGCATGCCTCAAGGCGCATGTCCAAAAGAGAAATTCACACATCTACGCACACACACACACACACACACACATATATATGAAAATGTACTTAAGTATGTATATTTAGTGTATTTTTTGCATTTCGTGGAATTTTAATGTGGCAGCAAGCAGCCAACATTTCTGCCAGTTGACATTTAATTGACAAGTGGAGCGGGCGAGCGGAGAAGTGCTGAAGGAATACATTTTTATACCCCTTGTCTGCCCCTGCTGTTGTTGTTGTTGCTGCTGTTTGCTGCTTGCTGGAGCTTACATAGTTTTGTATTTTATGTCATTGTGCTGTGTGTTGGCTCTGGGTGGATTGGCCTGCAGTTGCCTGCTTGCATTGCTTGTGTGCTGTTGCATATTATGATTATGCTTGGTTTGTCATAAACATTTGTAACTCGTCCTGCGCACGGATCTTGCCTTCAAATCCTTGTTGTTACAACCCCTCCTCTTCACCCCAGCAACAAGCTGTAACCAAGTCTGCCACATACCGCTGATACTTGGAAATGACTTTGTTGTGGTTCTCAGTGGTTCCTAAGTTGAAGGGGTCAGATTTCTGGTTTTATTTTATTTTTTACTTCCTAGAAATGGTGTTTTCGTTTGTTCAGTAATTTATTGCTGTAACAATAGAGGAAGCAAATAAATAATGTAATAGCTTTTATTATATTATTACATTATTATATATAGATGCATAATCTCTAAAAATATTTATTTCATTTTCTTAAAGACAACTTGAAAATATTTAAAATAGTGGCCTAGAATTTTTAGTTAAAAATATGGTTTTAGTGGATTTAATTAATCCCTAAAATTATATTTTAATGGTTCATTTTATTTATTTATTGTTTAATGACATAAATATAAACCAAGAATATAACAATGTGTGCAATCAGATTTAAATTTAAGGAACTCTTGCAATTGCAATCTATAAAATATATATGTATCTGAATAATATTCTAAGTCACGTTTATAATTTGAAATCGAGTTTTTAGCTATTTGTCAATTTGAAGAAACTATTGGGCATTTGGCCAAGTAAGTGTGGCCGAGCAATTAAATTGGTCAAGGCACAAAATAATTGCTTTTGAACTGAAAATCCATATATTGTCCAATCAGTTGGGCAGGGTCAATTGATAAGAGACCTGCCAGCTGGTCCCCTTCTCTCTCTCTACTTTTCACTCTCCCGCTCACTGTCCCCATCTCTCTCTATTTGCCGCTTGTTATCTGGGGCCAAACGAACTGCACACAAAATCAATTAATTACTCATTTTGTAAGCTGACGCTTAATTAAACCATTATTTATTATCTCATATGGCTCGATTGCGTGCCATGAGGCGCGGCCAGCCAAAAAGTTTTGCCGTCCCGTGTGACCCAAAGCACCTACGTGCTGTGTGTGTTATCATAAATAAAATGCTTGCAGCCTACAATGGAGACAGATTGCTCCCAAGCCCAGAGCGGAGAGCGGAGTGTGGAGTAAAGCAAAGCAAAGCAAAGCAATGCAAAACCAAACAGGGCAAAATGTGGTCTCCTCGTAAATCTGTCTTTGACATGCAATTTTAGTGCAGCGGCTGTTGCTGCAGCCAGTGTTCCTCCAGCCAAACAATAACAACAACAGCAAGTGCAATAACAATGCACATTATGCCAAAGGACAACGCACTCGGCCAGGCACCGGGTAAGGCATAGTCCCCATCGCCGGCCCCATCCCCGTCTCCGTCCTCGTCCTCGTCCCAGTCCCAGTGTGTGGTCCCCAGACAGGGGTAGGAAAAAGGAGCTACCAAATTGCCTCTAATTGCCGTCTTTCTCTTGGCGACGCTTTCGAAAGCTGCAGCCACCCTTCCAGTGCCCAGTTACACGCCCACTTCACGCCATTACATGCTTTAATAGGCCTGCCATGTACCTCCTCCGATGGTCTCCGTGCCCCCTCAAACCAACCAACCCACCAACTGACTGACTGACTGGGTGTCTGTCTGTCGGTCTGGCTGACTAGCTCTTCCTGGCATGTGTCTGCGCTTTCAAGAAGTTTTTCTCTTTGATTACCCTCGCCGCAGGGCATTATGACTTGCTGATGAAACATGCATAATTTGGTTAGTCTACTCAGTATTTGTTAAATAATAGATAACCCTTTCAGGGCTCTGCTTTTCCCTTGATTCATGAACACCTGCTTAAGTTCGCCTTATTGTATTGAATTTTCCTCATTCACTAAAGGGCTAAGGCGATGCCAAAGAAACACTAATACCAATTACTAAGTATTACTCTAATAATATCTTTAATACCGACTTAGTTCGAGTATGCGGCATTTAACCGAAAAAAATATATTACAAGTTTGTGAGAATTGAGAAATTACTAATTCGTACATGGAACATTTTTCTGAAGCTTTATTGTTTAAAACTCTTTCTAGAAACTGTGTTTCAGCCCACATTTAATATGTAAATGAAAAATGTTTCTTGAGGATGTCTATACACATACAAGTTTTTACTTTTTGGAAAGTAATTTAGTTACATCTCAAATCACGTAATATATATTAAGAACTGGTTTCAAACGAATAGTGAAAATTATACCAAAGAACAGTGCTCGATGTACGAGTTAAAAGTGATTTGGCTTGCAAATACCTTAAATAGCTGAAACAAATAGGATCCTTAACAACCTTAAATATTTACGAGTTTTCTCAAGTATTCACAGTGTATTTGAGTTTCGATCCTAGGGTTTTTGTTTTTTGTTTTTAATTACTCAAAAGTGAAGTCTTCATGGCTGCTTAACCTCAGACCTCTGCCTGGGGGCAATTGGGCTTTGGCTTCGGCTAAGGCTTTGGCGCTGGTATTATGAAACTTGAGTACTTAACGCTCCTGTCACAAAATTTAAAGCTACATTAAATTAAATAATTGTCAGGGCTGTGTCAGGCATTCAGTTATGCGCAAGATAGTTCAGCGCACATTTTTGTGCAGCGGGCAACTATGTTAAAAATGTTTCCGACCTGGCTTTGTATGCCGCTAGAATTATGTGTGTGTGCTGACATCACATTCCGGTCCGTGACTGCAGCTTCCCTGCACAAAGATGGCCAGGATGAATTTCTCAGTTGGCATCAACTGCAGCCTGATTTTTTCTTTGTTTATTTTTGTTTTCAAATATTCACTGATTACGGAAATTGTCATGGGGCAAGTGTACGTGCCTGCCATGTGTGAGAGTGGATTTGTTTTCAAGTCCTTCTCCCCATTCCCACCCCTTCACATTTTCCCCATTGTGCTCTTCACTATGAACAATACTGCCGTGAATGAATTTTAATTAAATTCATTAAAAAGGTTGCGCTTTAAAGTTTGTTTTTTCCGGCCTTTTCATTTGAATGAACTCGTTCTGTATTTTGTGGCTCTATGCTGCTGTCGGCAGCTGTCTTGGCTTTTATAAAGTTGACTCTGCAATTTGCTGGTTTTTGTAAATAATCTGTTTTTCTCAATCTCCATGAAATTATATGGATGTATGGATAGACAACTATAACCCGATAAGGTATAAAGACATACACCAAATTTCCTGGAAGTGGCAATAAGCCGACTCGAAATCCTCATAAACAGAAATGAAAATCGCCTAGAAAACTGGAATAAAAAGTTTGATTTTGTAAATAATTTCTTAAACTAGGAAAAAAAATTTCTGAATATTAAGAAGCCTTTTTCTTAATAATAGAAAATATTTCAAAAATATAGAAATGCAAAGCAATAATTTTAGATGATGGCTGAAATGCAGAAAATAGTAAGTAAAATTACTAATGTAATGATAATTTAAGTAAGAGAGATACTAATGTAAAAGTTCTCTGTTCACACATAAAATGGAAATTATATATATATTTTCGAAATTGTAAAAAAAAATCACTCTGAAATTAAGAAAACTGTTTTGAGAGAGATACAATTTTCCGTTCCCTTGTGTATAACTGGGAACATAGGGTAAACTAGGCTGACTTACTCGTTTTAGATTTCTAATTAAAATCGACCTCATTATTTGGCATCACCTAAACACCTAAGCAGCCTTCTTCTACCCAAAAACTAACCCATTTCTCACATGTATGCAAATTGCATTCTAAAAGCAATCCCATTAACATGTATTTGTTTATTCATATTATCTGGCTCACGCTCAACGTGATGGCTCCTTTTCACTGCCTTGCTCTGCATTAGAACCCCTAGAAATGGCCCTCCCGGACCTTAGGTCTTGCCGCCATTAAGGCCGCTGCACACGACTCAACTTTAACAAATCCGCACGTTATTTGCCACTCCACTGAAAAATGTCTGCAAGAAGGTAGAAGGATCCGGTGGTGGTAGGAAGAATGATAAGGGAGCTAAAGCAAATATCTACAAATACTACACACACACACACACGCACACACACCCACAGAGAAATTCCGTCAATGGTCCCGGCACGCTTTTTGTGTGCAACCCTGTGCAAAGCTGATGTAAAAGTTTGTTATCAGTTATCAAGGTTCGTGGCAGACACGCACAACATGTGGCAGGAAGGTTGGCGGCCCCAGCGAATGAATTCCGGCTGCTCCCGGAGCAATCAATGCGCATGACATTTACAAGCAAAACAAACTGCCGGAATGCCGGCGAAAGAGAATGAATGCAATCGGACAAAGAAGAGAGTGTGATATATTAAGAGAGAGAGGGACAGCAAGAGAGCGTCGCCAGGTGGGAAACATTTTTATTTTGTCTGACTGTGGTCTGGTTTGGGGTGAGATTGTGGGGTATAGTAATTATGTTGGGGTTGCTGTTGCTGCGCCCCGCTTTGTTTACCCTCGAATTGGGGGTTGTTGCCTGCTGCAGAGAGAGATAGAGAGAGAGCGGAGAGTGAGAGCGTGTCGAAAGCGTAGCCGAAAAACAGTTCCGTGTTCAAAACGCTTTGCTCTTTGTTAGGGTCTCCAGTACGGACTCAGGCAGCAGTCAGTCCAGGACATTCGTGGGCTTTGACTGCGTACAAACGGTTGTGAACTTGCTCCTCGTATCCTTCTTGCCTCAATTGGTGGCGTCTCTGGCCTGCCTCTGTCTCTGTCTGTCGTCGCGACGCGTGCAAATTTTTGCTCACAAAACTGTAAATTTAAAATGCCGTATAAAGCGAGAAACTGTTTTCTCACTAAGCCAAAATAATTGCATTCAATTAGCAAAGCTTTTCGGTATCGTGTGTGCTTGTGTGTGTGCGTGTGTGTGTTTGTGCGTGTGTGTGTGTTTGTGCGTGTGTGTGTAGAGTACGTGAGTGTGTTCATTTCAACGAGTGTGTGTGTGTGTATGTGGGTTCTTTCATTTTTTGAGGCCAACAAAAGTCAGGCCACAAAACGGCATTTTAAGTTTTTGTCTGCGACGGATTATTGCCCATCCCTGCATGTTTCCCATTTCCCCTCAACCCCTCGCCCCGTACTGGTGCCGCTCTTGTTGTCGTTGCTGTTGTTGTTTTTTTTTTTGTTGCCACTTCTGTTGCCGCTACTCTTGTAAATCAATAAACGTGAGGGTGGCAAAAGCCGCAAATATTGTCGAACGCACGGAAACAAAATGTGCAACGCAAAATCAAACCATTTACAAATAAAAAATAAAACAAAAAATATGTAAACATAAACTGTTGAAATGCATACAAGGCTTGAATGGTTGAATACCCCTTCATCATCATCATCATCATCATCTGAATCAATTGAAAATATCGTTTAAGTGCGCTTCTATGCAACTTAACATGAAGCAATTACAACTATTTAAAACTCATGTGATGTAATTAGCATTTATGGCACATGTATAAATATAAATGAGAAATAAAAATATGGCTGCAATAAATGCATAAGTAATAACTGAATAAAAACTAAGCGTAATTAACTTTATCAATTCCAAAGATAAAAAGTTTACTTCTGCAATACATTTACAGTGAAAGTTTAAAGTTATGAAAAATTCTGAAATCAAATTCAGAAGTATTCTTTTCAGTTACTTAAAAAAAAGGTTTTATTTATGGCTGAGTTAAGCTTTCGTTTAAAGAACGTATAAAAGGGCTTTTATGTAGTTTTGGATATGCTTGACCCCATAAATTACTGATAAGGTTGGAAAAAAGAGACACTTTGTTGTAATAATGACAGATAGGCGACTGTCACATTTTACCCTCTTGATGTATGGATGCAAAGAGCTGTTTTTATTGATTCATTATACTAACAAAATAACTGGGTTTGGTATTAGTATTGGTTCAGTTCAACAACTTAAAAGATACAAGTCTGCAGAGGACATTTATTAAATGACATTATTTGGCCTCTCGTCTTTCATATTTCCGTATGCATACCAAGCGACAAAATTAGCATAATTCATAGATATATATTTATATTGAGCATATGAAGCAAATAGGAACGTCAACAATTTGACATATAAATAATCAAAGTATAACGGGAAAAAGTTCCATTATAATTAAATAACACACAAAACTAATTTCCATATAAATATTCAATGAAGCGGCGCTGAAGCCAACAAAACATAAGCCAAATAAACTGGGCGTATTTGCAAAAACAACAACAACAAAAAATAGAAAAACAACAACACTGAAAAAAAATACGTAGTTTTATTGTTGCCTCCACATCATAGTGAAATAAATGTGTTTCAATAAATTACATGACCGCGCAGCGCGAAACAGGACGAGTTGGAATGGGGGAGTCGCAGCAGCCGCCGACACAGTAATGTAGCAAAACTTGAGTGTGTGTGTTTCCGTGTGTATGTGTGAGTCTGGGTGTGTGCGTGTGGCGGGTATGCGCGGCGTGAATGGTAATTCATTGGAGGCAGCGCACAAAAACAGCAACGCCAGCAAACCAAAAATAAGAAAACAATAAGGAACAAGAAGGCAGGCCGAAGACTAAATACACTTGATTATTGGCCGATGGCAAACAATCGTTATCTAAATTAGTTTTAAAAGGATATCGATTGTTCCAATGGAAGCTTATTAGTGTAGTAGTCCAAAAATTGGTTTACCCTAGTGTCAAGATCGTAACATTACATTCAGGAGGATGATTTGGATATTTTGTGATATAAAAATAAAGTTCAAGCGCAAGAATTCATCGATTCGCAGATAGTTGCTATGCCAGCTATATGAAATAGTGATCTGATCCGGCTGTGTCTGATATATGTACAACCTGCAGCAAATGGATGAAATTGGAAATTCTAAAAACCCAGCGATTCCTCCTGCAGAAGATAATTGGATTAGTTGTCCAAAGAGGATGACTTTTTGGCCTGGTCTCATGAGCATAATAAGATATTCAGCTGGATTGATTCGGCTATTTAGTTAAGGGTTAAATGCAAGGCATCATCTTTAGTTCTTATGTTTGCATGTATATAGCTATATCAGATCCGGGCGCCTCAATATATATTTATTTAATCCGAAATTCAGCAAGATAAGTCGTACGACTAGATTGCATAGAAGCTGGCAGAGAGACAGACGGGTATGGCTATATAGACGGGGCGAGTGATGTTGATCTAGGAAATATATACCTTATGAGGTCGGAGATGTCTATTTTCCCCGTTGGCCTGACGAACTCAACGACCAAATACCAATACCCACTGCAAGGATATAATAAGAATGAAACTTTTGCGCTTACTCAAATGGCAAAAGCAACAACGATAACAACAACAACATTAGCGAAAACATTAGCAACAACAATAGCAACAGCAACAACAACAGCAGCAACAATAACAACGACAGCAACAACAACAACGAGCAACTCAAAACGGCGAAACGGCGTCGAAACACACTCAAGTTATTTGACTTGATTGCATACTTTTAGGCGGAAAACAGCATATTATTTATATATGTATGTGTGGGTGTAAGCGCGAGTGTGTGTGTGTTGTAAATCGCCTTCGCAGCGAGAACGTGCTGTGTATGAAAATAGTTTTCGAGCTTTGCGTTTTTTTTCTCCTATGCTCTTCTTCTGGTTCTGGTTCTGGTTCCGCTGGGGGACTGTCTTGCCACACCTATTGTTGCAGTGCTTATGGGCCTGGTTGTTATCACAGCCATTGGTTAGGTTCTAACCAAAACAACGAGGTTTACTTGGCTAACAAGTTTGCTTGTTGCCCATCATGAATTGTGGCCTGCTTTTTGGCTATTCGCTAAGCTTTTAGTTTTCGAGCTGCGAAATCACAATTTCAAAAACAATTGCGAATAGTTTACAATCTGAATAAGTTTGGCATATCTTGTTACCTAATGTGCTTTCTTGCTCGTTTCCAGAGGAGGTGGACTGGCTGAACATGAACATGATTAATGATTAGCCTCTCGTGCCTAGAACAATGGACATGTCAACTGACTGTCACTCGACAATTTACACACATTGTTGAGTTCATTCAAGTTGGGCTCAATTGCAGTGGGTTGTGGTTGTATTCAAACATGTCAAAACTTATGTTGACTGATTTGCTTCGATTAACTCTATTTAATTCAGCAATGAGAGCTTCATTAACAAGTAGAATAAATTATGAGGCATACGACTAATAATACCTTTTTCCTAAATTAGCTGCCAAGCACAAACACATTTGTTTTGGAGTATATTCAAAATCTGTATCTGTGCAGGAGAAATCCGAGCTAGATCCCATTCGGTATCACAACGGGCGAAACATGGCCTATAAGAGAATTGCTTATCCTAGTTGGAAACTGCTTTTGCTTATTGCTTATTATAGCAGCTATTTTTGTACCTAGAAAAGTTACTGTGGTTCTAGCCTAATAAAATTTAAGATTACGCTGAGAAAAAATCCCCATTAATTTTATAAAGTTTCCACACCTTTCCTAGTTATTCAGAAATAGTTTTTTTTTTTAAGTAACAGTTTTTTTAAACTTAAAATAGTTTAAATTATTAAGCAATATATTTTTGGAAAATTTAAAGAAACCCTCTCTAAACTTTTTAACGTATATTTGGAAATTATTCGTAAAGCCAGATATATTTTCTAGTTTTCAGGGGATATCCGAAGATAATTTTCTAAAATTCATGGCATTTCTTCTCTTCTCAGCGTGTAGATAAGTATGTAAAGTCAGTCTTATGGCAGTCTTATAGCAAATGCCAATTGTACATTGAAGGTGTGTTTGACTGTAACTCGCAGTACAACGAGTAGGCGAGTAGGCTTACCAATCTGGATAATGAATTTAATCCACTTAATTGAAGATATTTTGTATTTTAATCCTTCCTCAAATCTGAACACCATTCCCAGCAACTGTTCTAAAGCCCCTAGGCGGATTTGGCTTATCAGGTGTACTTAATGTCGCCACGCAAATGCTTTTAATTTATGTTTTTATCGGGAAAACCCAGTCGCTCACTTATCACATTCAATGTCTTTTAATTGCGGTTAGTTTTTCAACATTATGTGCTTTCAGCTTCCACACCTCTCTGAAAAATAATATTTATTGCTTTTGTATATAGATAATTGCCAAAAGTTACCGGTCGAAGTTTGCTTGAGAATGAGAGGCTTGTAAATCGGCGCCTGTTTTTCGGCAAGTGAGAAACAGCTTGAAAACAAAAGTAACAAAATAAAGAATGAGAAAGAAAACTGATCTCTTGCCATGATTTAAAAAACTATTAAATGAAGTCAAGCATTTGAGGGAACAAAAGCCAAAGAGTCAAAAGCAGTCCTTGTGGAAATTGTTGCAGAACTATAAGACAGACAGACAGAGAGTGAGAGATAGTCAGCCAGAGCCAGACAGTTGTTGGTTGCAATAAAAATGTAGTAAGCAAAATGGCCAGCAACAACAACGTTGCAACGTCGACATTGTTACATGTATGCATTCAAAGGAGTGCCAGAAGTTAAATGCACCTGCCACGGGCCGTTTCTGGGGTTTAATGGCATGGCACGGACTGGACGGGACAATAAAAGCGCACCGTTAAGTTTCACGTGCAACGACAGCAACACAACTCCGAACCAACAACAATGGACAGCAACAAAAACAACAACAGAGGACAACAAACAAGGACAGCACCACCAACACCTGCAAACAACTCAAAACTTGTCTGTTGCTCCTTGTGTTGCAGGTGCCAAAAGCAAGAGGCAAAGTTCTCACTGCCTCTGCGTAAAAGTTTGTGGCATCCATTTGTCCGCCGAGCCGCCTGCGTGTTTGGATGTATCTCTCTGTGTGTGAATATATATATATATATAATATATCTGTGCGTGTCTAATTTTTGCTCTGCTGTGCACTTTTGTATACACACATGTTCACTTGCTGCAGACTCGACTGAAAGTTTCTACAGTGGATTTTGGATATAGCGAGAGACAAAAGAGATATCGCCTTGGACTGAACTATACAAAATTAATATGAGCAAATCTTAATTTTTGACTGGAATAAATACAAGGAGCGAGAGATCTATAACAATATTTAAATATAAAAGAAGGCTGGAAAAGGCTTTTATATTTTTCGGTTATCGAATAATAAATTTTCAATTTGAATTAAATACAAAAAGTATGAATGAAATTTGTAGAGTTATTTCAATATAAATGAAGATGATAATCGTATTAAACTTCTCTTACAAAAATAACTAACATTCGTTCACGAATTTTAATTTTGATTTAAAATAAAATGATAAAAATTATCAAATCGATAAAAACTAATTTTGACTTGAAATAAAGTCTTAAAAAACTGAAAAATACTCCCAAAATAAACATTTTCAATTGAATTGTGAAAAATATGCCAAGAAATTATGCCAACAATGAAAATAATAATTGTAAACAAATTAATAAAATTAAAAAAATCGATAATATGCTTATAAAATAAATATCGTGCCGTGAACTAGAATCTATTGAGCAAAAAAAATCAAATAATAATGGTTAGAAATCGATAGTCTCAAGAAAGTGCAAAATCCCTTACAACTGATGTCCACTGTACACCGAATCTGACAGCAAAGCAAAACAGGGGCAAAAGTATGCAACGTTTCCACAGATAACCAACAAAACCAAAAAAAAAATAATAATAGAAGTGTACGTTAACAGCCGGCGCAGAGCAGGGCAAGAAGTGTGGTGAAAAAAGCATGCGAGAGAGCGAAAATCAACAGAGAGCGACAACAAGAGAGAGGTTCAGGTGTGGTAGGCTGTAAATGAGAGAGCGCATGGCGAAGGAGCTCTTAGTTCAAAGTTTACTTACTCTTTGTGCCTGGCTGTGTGTACTTTCGATGTGTGCGTGTGTGTGTGTATTTAAGAGAGAGGTGCAGGCGTGGGAGGATTGCATGCATGAGAGTGTCAAAGCTCTCTTAAGTCACAGTTTGCTTACTCTTCACGCCTGTCTGAGTGTGCTTTGTGTGTGTGTTTGCCTGTGGCCTGTTGGCGTGTTGAAATTCCGGCAAGCTGCATAAACAAACCCAGACCCGCGGCACAAGCCACGAGGGGTCATCAGACAGCGCTGAAGTTGCAGTTGTTGCACATGATGTTTATCATTTACCAATGTCAACACACAGGCGCCGTTTTTTTTTTTCTTAGTCGCCACAGACCATGCAACATATCAAACATATCGGAAAGCGAACGTGATGCCGCACATAAAATAAACTTAAGTCCCAAGGCTGTCCCAAACAAAATAAAAAATAAAAATCACTGCCCACAAAATTGTGGCAACGAACGCACAACGCCGCGCACAAAACAATCAGGAACAGCAACCAGCTGCGATGACTGCCAAGCCGCCGCCTCCGGTGCCACCAACGGTGCCGCCAACGGTGCCCCATGATGATGCCACAATGCCCAAAATGGCGCCTCAGCTGATGATGCCACGCCTCAACTCCGAGCTGGCCGCCCAGGCTGCATTACGTGGCCAGCAACTGTTGCGCAAACAGTGCTCCCAGGAGCAGCAACAGCAGCTGAACGGGCATAAGGTGACGCCACCACTACCATTGCCACCACTGCAGAGTCGACCGGTGCCCGCGATACCGGCACGCGGCTCCAGCGAACGTGCCGCACCACCGGAAATACCGCCCAAGCGGCACAGCCTTAAAAGTCTGCCGGATAATGGACAGCCAATGATGGTTGTCCCCGGGTTGCCACCGCCATTACGTCAACCCCCGCCCCTGCCGCGGAAACCGGCATCCGCCCACAGCTCCGCGCAGAATAGTGCCCAGAACTCGCCGCTGGCCGTGCTCAAGTTCAAGGAGAAGCCTCCGCCTCCACCCGAGAAGCACTCAACGCTGTCTGCAGAGGCGATGGCCGCACGACGCTGCTCGAACCCGTTTGAGATGCCACCGCCGCCGCCACCGCTGGTGTTGCAGTCTGCTGTGGCCGCCCTCAACGAGCAGAGCTCTAAGAATGCGCTGGCCAACTGCAACCCGGTGCCGTCGCCAGCTCCTACCAGAGCCAGCGAAGCCAAGAAGCTGAACAATGTGCGCCCAGTTGCTGCCCCTGTTCCGGTGGTAGCCTCGCCCACGGATGAGTTTGGATCGGAAGATGCGCTGCGTGGCATTGAGAGTGGACTGCGCAACATGGAGCGCGCCATGCAGGAGCAGATGAATCTGCGCACCCTGGAGGCCGCCGTGCAAAACAACTTTGACCTGAGCTTCAAGGCGAGCCTGGCAGCTGGTGGCGGACATGGTCGTCATTTGGGCAGCTCCGTCAATTTGCGCAGCGCCAACTACGAGCGCAACTTGTCGCTGGACGAGAGTCGAGCAGGCGACTCCCGACAGTCACTGGAGGAGCTGAAGCAGCTGCGCGCCCAGGCACAGCAGCAATCGCTGCACAGCAACTCGTCCTCGTCGTCTGTCTCCTCGGCCTCCGCCTCCGCTTCCGCCTCGCAGGTGGAGCAGTCGATGCGCTCCACCATTGAGCATCACATGCGTTCGCTGGATCGCAATCTGCCGCTGGAGCTGCAGTACAGTCGGCATCGCATGCAAAACAATCTCAATGCGGCGGGGCATCATCCACAGGGTGGTGGTGGTGGTGGCGGAGGTGGCGGTGGTGCAACGTCGTCCGCCCAACAGCAGCAGCAGCAGAAGCAGCAGCAGCAGCAGTCGCCCCAGCCACCCATTCCGCTGAGCAGCGAGTTTCGCGAACAGATCCGCCAGCAGCTGCTGGGCAACATTCCGCCGCAGGTGGTGCACAACATGGGCCAGTTGCCCGGCTCGGCGGCAGCTGCCGCACTGTTGCAGCATCAGGCTCAGTCACGGGCAGCTGCGGCCGCCGCTACTGCTGCCGCTCAGGTCGCCGGTGGTGCGGGTGTCAACATTGGCATTGGCGTTGCAACCGTCGCTGCTTTGTCCCGCGAGGAGCTGCGAATGCGCCGACGCTCCTCGCACGATGAGACACAAATATCCCAGAACTCCACGGGAGGCATCCAGGGTAAGGAAACAAGTGCAACTCGATTCCTCGATTATGCGAAGAGTGCTTTGATTTTACGGCTGAATAGTTGCTTTCGACTGGTCTATTTACAAGCATTCAGTGCTTATTTCGGGATTAGACATTTTCACACTCAGAACTTTTATATTTTTATTTCAGAAGATCTTAACTGTGATCAGACCTGCAGTTGAAGCAATTTCATGAACACGTTTGATTATTATTATTATTTATTTTGTATATATTTATTTTATTTTTTTCGAGCCTATGGCAATCAAAACTAAATTAGCTTTTTTTTTAAGACACGTCTGCTCTTTTTTTTATCCACAACGATTAGCTCTTCTTCTTCTTCTTCTTCTGTTAAGTACATAGTTGCATGTTAGATTACAGATGTTATGCTACGGTCTTTGCACTACATCACTGATGGGCTTCTATCTGCACTACAAGAGGCCTGTTAAAAGTCTTATGTCTTAAATATAATTAAGTGACAAATAAAAGTGAACATATAAATACAGTAAGCACAGCATATGGCTTAATGCTTAAATCTAATTAGCGTAGAATTGGCAATATTAAGGAGTTGATTTAATTGATTTGCTTATATGTTTTGCATTTGTTGTACTAATAAGATATTTCTGTGGTTGCCTTTGCATTTCGAAATCTCAGGGAAATGCGTTGTAAATGAAGAACTGCACTCCAATACTAAAGTTCGATGTTGATGTTGAGAGCTTATTAAATTATTAGTTCTGCTAGTTTGAGTAAATTTGAGCTTGGTAAATATTGTTTGGATATCGATAAGAATCTTAACTCATCTCACATTTTGTGATCTGCAGCATTTATGTGGACATTCCACGATAAATGTGAATCCCAGATTGCAGGCTTGCTCAACATAATCAATCCTTACTTGCTAGCTATTGGCATTAAACCATACCAATATTCAACCAACCGGTTTGTTTAATATTTGTTTTTCAATATCGACCCATATTTCTGCGCTCTTTTTGTTTATAAATGTTTAATGTGATTTATACTTTTGTCCAAGCTGCAATTTATGTGGCAGGCTGAATGGCAACCGCTTTCAATAAATTATGTTTTAAAAAAATAAGTTTTTTGTGAATTTCTTTTTTCAATTTTATAGTTTAACAATGTCAACCGTTTTAATAAATGTGATGATTAATTTATCCTGATGCCCTTAATGCCTATTTGTATTTTTTCCTCACTACAAAATAGAGTTGGCAAAAAATTAAATTTTTTGAAATAAATTTCCAAATGTGAGTTTTCTCAATATAAACTGCAAAAGCAACACTGCAAACAGATACAAAAAAGGCGAACAATTTATTGAGTCTTGTTTACAATGAGACCATTGCTGTTCTTGTGTTTGAATGCAAATTTAGTTCTTTATTAATATCAAATAATTTTACAATTAATAATATAAAGAGGAGCACTATCGACTTGACCTCCTCGGTTCTCTTCAGTTGCTAAGTTAATCTGTGGCCTTCAAGTTTACACATAAAATAAAAAAAAAAATAATAATCTGGTTGATAAGGGAATGTGACATTTGTCTTTAAAAAAGAATAACGACTGATTTAATAAGGCTGGTTTTCTCTTTGTATGAGCATAATATTATGAAGTAAATTCCGAATGCCGTAATCAAGTTGTTAATCCAGCGGAAATTACTACTGATTCCATATTAAAATAATAATGTAATATTAATACTATTACTTCAGTAAATAAATATACCACTTAATCCCAATGATATTGCTAATAATACTATGAACTCGAAGCTTGTTTTAAGTCAGCCCATGCTAAATCGATCCTTTTTTTTTATTAGACAGACAGAAAGTGAAATGAAATCATATTTTGATCGTGTAACATTTACTTTATTTTATAAGTTTGTTATTATTATTATTTAATTTATTTTATTTTAAATTATTATTGTATTCCACTTCTCTGATAGCATTAAAACAGTTCTCGATAGCACCGCATTGCTCAGCTGACTTAGACTATTTACGTTGCTTTCTCAAAGGTAACGACTACGACTCCAGTTTGTGTAAATGCTAACCCAGTTGTGCAACAGTTAACAGCCCCAACAGACACCAGACTGGGGCCCAACTAATACGATAATAATTGAGACTGCCCCACACACAAAAACAAGCAATACTTACTTATATTTACCCAGAACTGAAACTGAAACACTGTGGTTTATTTTGTTGTTGTACTAATGACGTTGCATGGCGTTTTATAAACTTACAACTGATCAATAAATGTTGAATGGGTCACCGGTTCCATTGGTTGCCCAACACTAGAGAAACTCCAGCTAATTTTGTGTCACACAATTCTAATTCGCTATCGTTTTTTAGCTAATAAAATAACCTCAAAGCTCACTTAGCATTATATATATTTGTGGAGCACCACTAATCAAACTCTTCCCTGTCCGAACAATTCACAGTGACCCGCCTGAGGGAGCATTGGGATGAGACGTCGCAATGCGTCCTGCAGCGAGCCGGCCAGTTGAAGAACATGCTGAGCGACTCACAGCGGTAGGTTATCCATCCACCAGATTCAGATGCCAGTTCCCGGTTCCCACTGCATCTGAGGTCAATTTAATTAATGCTGAACTCCCATTGGCAGGTTTGAGGCCAAGCGCCTAGAGCTGGAGAAGTGGCTGGCGCGCATGGAGCAGAGGGCCGAGCGGATGGGCACAATTGCCACCACAGCTGACATCCTGGAGGCCCAACAGAAGGAGCAGAAGGTGAGCTGTGCTGCGATGAGCTGTGTTGTGCTGTTCTGAGCTCTCGTTATGGAGTGCATCTAATTAATCTGTTTCCTTTGCAGTCCTTCCACGCCGAGCTTCATCAGAATAAGCAGCACTTTGAGCTCTTCAGCGAGTTGACACAGAAACTAATTGCAGTCTATCCCAACGACGACACTTCCCGCATCAAAAAGATGACGGAGGCCATTAATCAGCGGTGAGTGCATATTTCAATCGTGCTCCGACTTCAGCCAAGCCCCAATTTAATGTTATGCAAAAAGATGCACCATTTTCCATTCAAATCAGTTGTGAGAATTTGCATTTAATGCGAATTTATGACTGGCAGTTCTGGGCGGCGACTTTGAGCACATTAAGTCTAGGATTAGAGCAGTTTAAGTTGGGAACTTTTTTGAATACCTTACGTAAAGGATCGCAACACGTTTAATGGGCAAAAATTCAAATTGGGAAATAAGCTTGATTTATTTAATCAAATTGAAATGTTTTCCTGCAAAAATAAGACTTCGTTATGATTTCGAAAGCATTCTGTAAAAATATAAAAAATCCAAAAAATTCTTAACTTTTTCTATTTATATTTTTAATGTGGACTATAGACTGTATCCATAATTTTCAAAAAAGTTTTTAATTGAAATAAAATTGTTAATTAAATTTAAAATAAAAGTTACGATTTAAATTATATAAAATTAAAATGACAAATTAAATTTAAAATTAAATTTAAAATTATAGTAAAAAAAGTAAAATAATAACACAATAAAATAATTCTGGGCTAGTGAAATAAAATCTATTGGGGAAACCCAGAACTAACCCAAACATAATGGGTAAGTAAAATCGTAAAAGAGCAAAGAGAAAATAGAGCTCATGGGAGGGGTTACAGTTAACCATACTCAAGAAATTTCTTGAGATAGTATTGCAAATTTAATTAAAGGACGAGAGAGTTTCATCGATAACTATGGCATTGCAAGTTTTACAAACCGTACCAATGACTCTGGGTAATCACGACAATACAAAAGGGTCAGTGTTCCTAGTAGATCTACCAGGAATAGAATCCTTGCTTTCACTGTAAACAAAATATGTACAATTATGCTTTTATTAAAGATGTGCGAAATATTTTGTATATATGCCAATAAAATTGCCAATACATATTGATTTACAGACTATATGCAGCTTAGCACATTTGTCTTTGAATAGACTTATGCTTTTAATTTTTAATTTTAGAGATAAAAATAGTTAATATAGTTAACAAGCTACTTAATGAGAAACTTATCGGCTAAAAATTGCCACCTGCTCTTTGCTCATTGGTTAAAGACTTTAAAGGATTTAAACAAACCGTAGCTTTGAAAAGAATATATTAAATTGAAGCTGCTTAATTCTAGTCATCAGTTTATCAATCAAATAACTGAGTCTTTTGTAACTGCTTTAATCATTTGTAATTGAACTAATATATATGATCGCATTTGCAGCTACTCCAACTTGAACAACGGTGTCGTCAATCGCGGCAAGCAGCTTCATGCCGCAGTGCATAGTCTGCAAATGTTCGATCGTGCCATGGACCAGGTTAGTAATCAGATAATTCTATTAACTTGCGTACATATCTAATCGCATTGTGTGTTGCAGTTCCTCGCCTTTCTCTCGGAAACTGAAACACTCTGTGAGAACGCAGAATCTGACATTGAACGCAATCCCCTCATGTTCAAGGTGAGTTGAGGCATTTTTCTTTTCTTGAGCCCCTTTGAGAGCACCGCTGCCTTTGTTCAACAATTAACCTGCTCTCAAGTGACAGATTTATGCACTGTAAAGTGCTTTCTTCTGTGTGTTTCCTCTGTGGGGCATTAACCCAGCTCATCTGCGAATATTGTTGCAAGCACAATATGTGCACAGTGGTTAAACTAGCTCAGAGTGCACTCTAAATTATGTTTGCCTCGAATGTTATAAGCGTGTTACTCTTGTCCAATTTGTGAAGAACATAATCAAAGCAACCACATATTTCTATAAAATATTTAACATTATGTGAAAAGAGTTCAAACATATATAGCAAATTAACAGATCTCTAAAAGCGTTCCAGTATTTTAGTGCAATACATTTTCATAATATGATCAGCAGTAATATACATTAAAATTAAATTTCTCATATTATTTAAAACATTAATATATAACTAACACTTAGAACACCCCTAAAGTCTATTTTGTATCTTTTACTGATCTCGAACCAAGTATGCCAGAAACTCAATATATTTTAATGCAAGGATTTTAAATAGTTGTAATAATTTTAAGAAATTAAAATCATTTGAAAAAACGAGGCTTATTTTTAAGGAGAAAATTTCAAAAAGCTATTTGGATTATTTTAGATTTGAAAACCGTTTTGTGGTGTGTCGAAATAAAGTATTTCATTTATATGAAGAGGAAGTTACTCAACCTTCACCTCAAACCTCTAGATTAGTACTAAATGTGAGTATTTTTTTAATATGATTCCAAATCAAGGCTTGGTTAAGATTGGTTTTCCGCTAATATTAACATTGATTATCTAATGTGTTATGGGATTGTGTTTGTACTTTGTACTTGTTATGGCTTATATACAGTTATATTATAAGTTACGTGATCTGGGCGTAAATCTCTTTCTTTGGTCAACACTTTGATTTCAGTTCAATCGTTAAGCTATAAAGAAAATGCTTGCAATTTTCTGAAAGAGTTTCCCCTGACAGCTGAATGTGTGTATTTATGTGCTTTTGTTCTGTAATTGGCCCGCATTTGATGTGGCCCTCCCTTAGATTAATGCCCTTATCAGTTCATTTTCCCCGAGCACTTTTCCTTAGCTGTCTATGACCATGAAACATGCAAGCAGTTTATGATATCAGATCAGGGCTCAAGTGCTGGCCCAATCAGTGGCAATTGGGATGGGAATGGGAATGGGAATGGTGATGGGGATCCACTCGAATTTGCTTACTTTGTTGCCCGCCTTGATGACCAGGCCAAGGCACAGATCTCGGAGAGGAGTGGAGGGGGGAGCATAGAGGAGCATGTCCCAATGCTCGAGCGACTCTCGAGCAACTCTCGAGCACTTAGTGTCTCAATTGCATTTGCAATCCGAATTGCAGCCATTGCAGCTGCGAATGGATTCCATGCCACACACAAATGTGAACAACCCCCACTCTCGCTTGCTTGTGTGCCCCTGGCATTTATCATCGACACCAGTGCATGCCTCACCATCTTCACCTTCCCCTCTGCCACGCCCTACTGCCTCTTTGCCTGCCCCGCGCATTATTTGTGGGTGCCGCGCGTTTTTCAAGTGTGGCAGGCATGGCGTCTGTTTGATTGTTTGTTTTGTTGCTGTTCATGCCATTATCATCATGAGCATCGTCATCATCACTTTTCTAGGCGGTTTCCCCTTTCCTATTATTTGAGGCAATTATTGTAAATACGTCTTCTTCACTTTTCATTTCAATATTCTTTTATTGAACATTTATTTGTCAATTATTCTCCCCATTCAAGTGAAGAATTCAATTATAATTATTTATTTCCCTCGCCTTCTATTTGACTTAGCCATTTTTTGTATTTTTTTTACAAAGCCTTAAACATTATATGCAAAAGAATATTCAAATTCAATAAAAGCATATACAACATGTGTCTTGATTTCTTTGTTTTCATAAATATCGAGAATTATCCTGAGATTAACTTATTTTTGTTAATTCGAACGTACGTTTAAAAGCTTTCTTATTGGGTGCTTGCACCAGATGTGTTCTTGTCCCAAAGGACAAAGTTCAATCTGTAGCTTTAACCAAGATTGAAAAGCGTCCCAAAAGCTTTGAGAACTCTCCCCAAAGAGCTTTCGATACAAAGCTTACGTTGGCAATGCTGCACGATATTTATATGATAATAACTGTGATAAAAGTTTGTTGACAAATTCAACAAAGTTGGGTATATAAATTGTATGCAACAACATGCACAGCAAATAAATGCGAAAAGTTAAATAGATTTTTGTAAGGATTATTAGTCAGGAGATTACTGAAGAACTCAAGAGCCTTACCACGTCAGAATTTATTTCACCCACAGATAATAAAGACGTTTATTTATTATAATATTCCTTTTAAAGTGCAATAAATAATATAATAATTATATTTATAATAATAAATATATATTTAAATAGGGCAACTCAAAGATGTGTAAAGAACTTGAGAGCTTTCTCAGATAAGCTTTGATATATTTTTAAATCGGAGCAGAAATAACATATTTTATATTATTTTCTATTATTGATAAAAAATTACCTATTCTCAATGATTACAGAATGCCATAACTATATTTGTCCAGGGCAACTCAAGGTTCATGAAAAATATGATATTTTCCGTATTTTGCCTGCGAGTACCGTTAAGTTTACCGGCTGCGTCTGGCTGTGTAGAGTGTGAGAGAACGAAAAACTCTCCACTGTTTTCGTTTTCGTTCTCTGTTTTTGTTATCTCGGCACATGGCCCGATGTCAAAGCCGATGCCAAGCGAGTGTGCCGCTATTTTGTTTAGCTCGCCTCAGCTGCTGTTGCTGCCGCAGTCGACGCTGCTGCCTGCCATTGCTGCTGCTGTTGGATGCTGTGACGCTGACGTCGGCATCGCCGTCGGCGTCGCTGCCGCGGCAGTAGGTTCGCACTTGCCGTTGGTCTTCGCCGTCGTTGTCAGTTCGTGTTCTGAGATACGCCTGGACGCGCGTTGATAACGGTCGCTTGTCGCAGATTCGCTTAACCGGCTTGTAAACATTCAATAAAAAAATATATATATATAAAAATTGCATTAAAAAATACAACAAAAATAAGCCAACGAAATTAATCAAGTTAAACAATTGCGAGAAATGTAAAAAGAAAATTGTTAAATATGTAAATTAATTAAACGCACTACTTGTCGTTGCATACCTACAGGCGCACACTCACACACAGACACACACACACACACACACACGCACAGCTGCAGTTGAAGGTGCAGTTGCACATTTACTGCACACATGCAAATTGAATCCAGCGTGCAACAATTAATGGCAAATCTTTGCTTTAAGGCGGCACAGCCGTCGCCATTTTGCCTCGCTTGCTGAGTGTGTGTGTGTTGCAAAGAATGTGTGTGTGTGTGTTTGAGTGTGTGTGTGTGCATATTAAAGTGAAATATGCATTAATTATGCACACACATTTTCTCTGGCCTGCTTCAGCAGCAGCTGCAGACGATGAACCAAGTGAAATTGAAATTGAAATTTGTGCAACATACAAATAATTCTTTTAGGGTGCTACAAATCCTCACACCGTGCAACAAAATATATTTGCAATGTGAATTTATTTCACCTCATAAATGATACGTGCACAAATATATAGGAATACCGTAAATAAATAAGCGAATGTTAAAACAATGCAATGTTGCAATGTTCATTGCAAAAGTGTTGCATAATTGACTCATAATGAATGCCTTGTATTTAAACGGTGCACTAGCAAAGCGACATTTTGTGGCACCTAGTTTCTCAATAAATATAATTTGAAATGGCATCTGACAAAAGTTGTGCGCAATATTATTGAGTTAGAAGAGACACAAAAATGTTTTATTTGAGAGCAGCTGTTTGGGATTTTAAAACAAACTGAATGCCTGCCAATCATTTTCTGCATAATCGAACTACTCCGTTTGAAATATTCAATAAATTAAATTGTGTAGTAAACTCGATCAACAACAAAGTATGATATTTATTCCACTCGAAATTCTTGAATCGCAATCGAATCAATCTCTTTATAACTGCCCAAATATACAATTTGTGTATTTGTATGGCAAGTCAACAAATCAAATTTTAACAGTTTGGAAACAATACAAAAAATGAAACTCATTAATAACCAGTAGCCAACCACTTGAAGACAACCATCGATTTTTGTCTCTTTTTTTATCCCTTCAATAGATGCTAAACTTTCGACTTCGACTTCAACATCAACTTCAACTTTAACGTCAAGTTAAAGCCGATTATTTATCAAATGGCAACACAATCGACACAGTCTCGTGTCTCGTGTCTTTTGAGTAGTTCCCATTTCATTCATAAAGAGATTTCCGCACTTTCGAAAACTTTTCGTTTACAAGCTTTTCACGTCAACGCGCATTAACACAAGAAAATATGCAAGCCCTTTCCCCTCTACCTCCATCTCCCCCTCCCCTATGCCCACTGCCCCTCCACGCCGTCTCTTGGTCAATAACAAATGTCAAACATGCGTTTTCTCAGGCTCTTTGGTGTGTCTCGATGTTGTTGTTGTTGTTGTCTGCGGCATTTGGCATCTGGCATCTGGCCGCGTGTGTGGGGCATGTTTACGTTTACCTGTTGACGCTTGTGGCGTCGGCGGCGGTGGCAGAGACAACGACAACAACGGCAACAGAAACAGAGAAACACAGCAAAGCAACAAGTAACCAAAACAAGTTCACAAAACAGAGCAAACCAAAAAGATTTAACAACTATTCTGATTAACTCTCCATATTAGCGTCGAATAATGCATACACTTACAACCAAAAGTATGCGGACAACTTGTCATTTCTTCTTTTATTCTGATTCGCCTTTTTAATGGGTTTTGTTTGCAACATTCAACCTGATTATTATTTATTAAATTAAATATTCCAAATATTCAACTGATATAAGTCGGCATTAAACAAATAAATAGTAGAGGGAATTTAATAAGAGAAGTTATTTTTTTACCATAGAAATACTTATACTTCAAATTATAATAGCAAATTAAGATCAGTAAAAAATCCATCCAATCCGTACAATACATTTTTGTAATAAAAACCTAAATTTAAATATTAAAAATTAATTTTTACTTTTCTTTCAATCGTTTCTAGCTATTGATTGAGTTTAGTGAAAATTAATTTCATTAATTAATTTAATATTACGGAAATTAACAAGAGAAGTTACTCATTACATAGAAAAATATACTTATACTTTAAGTAATAATTGCATCCAAGTAGCAAATGTTATACCAATTTTTTTTTATTTTAATTTTCACATTTTTTTTTATTAATTTGGTTTTTATCTTTGTTTTGTATTTTTTTTGTGCCGACTGATATTAGTCAAAATTAAATAAATAATTAGTAGTGCAGAATTTAACAAGAGAACTTCTTACAACAGCAGTATAAAGTTATATCTATTGTTTAATAACAATAATAGTATATTACGTTCAGTAAAAGTATTCAGTTTCATTTCCTATAAGGCAACAGGCTTTATCACTAGTTTTTAACACTCTCCCGTATTTGTGTTCAAGAAACAATAAAGTACAAATAATGCGTAGGCATTGAAGTTGTCATGGTTGTTTATTTGATGTTGTTTTGTTGTTGCTGCTGCTGCTGTTGCTGTTGCTGTTGTTGTTGTTGTTGCTGTTGTTGTAGTTGTAGTTGTTGCTGTTGACGGCGACTTAGAAGCACTTCAAAAACTGTCTGCCTGGTTGTCCGTTTCAGCTGTTTCAGCTGTTTAGACTGCGTGGGTTCTTCGAGGCCGTTGATTAGAGTCGCGCTTGTCATTTTGGTTTTCCTTAGTATTAATTGTCTGTGTTTAGCTAACAATTATAATGCTTGAGTAGATTTCGGCAGTGATCGTAAAGGTGCAGCTTCGAATCGAACTGCAATACAATATTTTTTACTTTCGACTAGTCGGTGGAAACTCGATCTTTTCAGGAACATCAAATTCGGTGGGTGATTATGAGCTGTTTAGCTTAAGTAGTTGATTAACGAGCGCACGATTTTATTTACTCTTCCAGCTAATTGGAAAACTGTTCGAGGGAGAGATGTAAACACTAAGGCCATAAAAGCTTGAAAGTGTGTTGTTGACAAGATCGTGATCTCATTTCAAAATATAGGTTTTTGTATGTATTCGGTCTCTGATTTCTTGCTGTTCACATATTAAATCTTTATTTTTTTCATGTTTTCACTTTATAATTTATTATCGAGCAATGTGGAAATATTTCTACGCGATTGTCTGCTATGGTGTTCCATATTAATTAGAAATAAAACTATTTGTCCTCATTAGTCAATTTGTATTCATAAATTTCAAAAGATGTTCACCCTCTTAAATAGCTCTAAACTTATTTGATTCAAATTTATTGCAAGAGTGTCAAGGGGTCAAGTGTAAAATATATATTTTTTAGCTATGCACAACTATGTAGTTTTTTCGGGGCTGGAGTATTGTGACGGCAATTAAAGTTGTACGATTGCCGGTTACAGAAGAACCCCAAACAATAATGATAATAGCAGGAGAAGCAGCAAAAACACATGATGGCTGTAGAATTCAAGTGCACTTTGTTAAACCAATTAATTTACATTTCCGCGCAAAGCAAAGCCAAAAAAAAAATACAGAAAACACCAGCACAAACAAACATGAACAAAAACGGGCAGCGAGAAAACCTGACAGAGAAAGAGGGAGAGGCAGAGGGAGAGACAACAACAACAATAAATGGGAAAGCTGGAAAAACTTTACAACATAGAAACAAAAGTAGAGGCCAGTCGAGCACTTGACGAACGGCTGCCACTCGACTTGAACGAATGGATGCTGAATCGCCACAGGATGCAAAGGCTATCAAAGCCACAAATTTACTGTTAGTCTCTCTTTGTGTGTGTGTGTGTGTGTGTGTGTGTGTGTGTGTGTGTGTGTGTGTCGTGCGTGTGGGTGTGTGGTTTAGTGAGACTGCTTGCTTGTGCTGGTTAGCTTGAAGTGGGCTGCGGTTCAACTTGCGTCGGCGACAACAGTAACTAGATTCAAGTGCCCCTTGTCAGTCGGGCATTTGGGCAGTTGGCATCGGTCAGCGGTCAGGATGCGACGAGGGCATGGGGCAAAAAACGTAGCACACTTTTAAGCGTCGTCGTAGACCGTTTGCAACGGGTCCTGAATACGAGACTTGCAAATTGCGACAACAATGGACAAAGTAAGCACTTCAAATGCCTATTTTGCCATTTTGCACGTGGCTCTGTTGTGGTTATACTTGGCAGCGAAGAATTTTTGACTCCATTCGCGTCCTTTTTTCTCTGATTCGAGCTAAACTGCAAATGGTGCCACATCGGGGATTGCAGGCCTCGTTTAGATAATGAACTAATACAGCTAAACTTAGCAGTTTACCTAAGGAAAAGTTTAAATTGGAAAAGTGTGCCCGTAAGAACATAAAAAACAGTTTACATTGCAAATAAAATGAAACACAAAATAATTTGTGTTCTTAAGTCTTTAACAAATATTTAACAATATTGTAAATAAATGCGTTTTTCACAGATAAGTAAATAATTGGATTTTGATATTCGTCGTTGGCTTCACTGATCGAGTCTTTTACTTTCAATGAAAACTTTAAATTAAAATGCTCATTCTTGTATTTTGATGGGATTCTTAATATAAATTTCAAAAAGAATCTATCAAATATTCGCCCAACAAGAAAATAAATGCATTGTCATGTACGATAAAAGGTACAGAAAATTTTTGACTTAAGTATAGCGATTTCAGTGGAGTATTGAAGAAATGTACATCAAAAAGTGAATTTGGATTTAATATACAAAACTTTTCTTGAAATGGGTTGATATGTGAAAGAAACTGCGAAGAAAATTAAGATAAAAAAGAAAAAACAAAGAAGAAAGTAAAATATCCTCATTAGTAATTTCCTCCATTTGGGATCTCGTTGAATCAGGGTACTTGGCTCGTCGCGTAAACGTGAACTTGGCACCAAGAACGTTACTTTTCTTTCCATTTGATTATCAGCAGGAGTTGCCTGAGCAATTGTCTCTGTGGAAATGGATGTTGTTTCATTCGTATGCTGTGGATTCGTGCCTTCGGTTTGCGTGTTCTCGCTCAGGCTCATCGCAGGTCCCCCAAATGCGAGCAGATCTCAGAAGCGAGATTTTTTTTTTGTGTGCTCTAAAAGTATTAAAAAACACAAATTTGCTAAATGAAATAAAAATCTAAGCTAGCTCTACGTTGAAATGTCCCACTTAAAACCGTTTTATTCGTGACTCAAAGTGTTGGGTTTTTTTCTTCTTCGAATTTTGACTATATTAAACTTATCTATATTCAAGAATAAATTATAAATTTATATGTACAATATGTACAAAATACCTTAAAAATAATAATTTGGCATAGGTAAAAATAATCGTCAATAAATTGTTTGTAAACTTTATAAATGTTCTATTAACGTATTCAACTAACTATGATGTATTTAAGGATTTCTTTAATGATATGATGTAGCATGCCACAAACATGCTCAATAGAACTTCGGACCTGTCGGGTTCTTAACTTTTTCCAGTGCTCAGTGAGCATGTCTTGGACCAAATATGACGAATTTCTCGGGTCATTATCTTGTGGGCAAAATAATGTCTTCAGATCATTCCCCACTAGCATTTTTGTTCATAACTTTTTTAAAGATGTTCTTATCTATATTCTCATAAAAAAACACCATTACTCTTGCTGCAGCTGCAGATTTGTACCCCTTAAGCGCCGGCATTCTTTTCTCAGCTTTTCTCAGTCGTGGCTTCATTTGCCTAAGTTTACGAGAGTTGAAATATTTTAACTATAATCTAATCAATAAAAATGATGTAATCCAAAACAGTATCACGATAACTCTCTCAAAGTTAGGCGCAAAACTAATGAAACTAAGGAATGAAAAATTGTTATTAACAATGTGCAGAAAATACGTGTATGAATAAATATTGGCCAGACTGCACACGATACGGGTTATGAGATGTTTCCTTTTGTCTTCATAATTCTATACACTATAAAGATATTATTTTTTAGTCTTTGATAATACCCACAAAAACATTTATTTCTTATAAACGAAATGAATGATGGGAATGATGTGATTGTTCTTGTACTTGTACAATACTATATATCTATATGTATGTATACATACATATATCTATATATCTATGCATAAATATATCTATAATTGGAACGATGTACTATTGTGCTGTATTTCTTATAAATAAAATGAGAGATAAGGAAGTTGTTCGTTTTCTACATGGGGTGTAGAGATATTGTGCAATACTGTATTATGTTGTATTATGTATCTATATTTCTATGTTGGGAGTGCATATATTACAGACAGATGAAGATATTCCCCAGTGACATCTAGATGTAATGCACTACGAATGCATGGCACATAAATATTACATCTTCACTTCAGCTGTAATTGCTTCAACGTGGCACTTTACCCAGACACATTTGCAATGCGACAGCTATGAAGATGCATCCTGTTCCTGTTCCCGTTCCACACCTCCCCTCTTATACCCCACCCACACACATGCACATATACAGACACAGACACCCTGTAGCGTTTCCGCTGCGGCTCCATTGCAAGCGGTTTTTGAATATTTTTATTTAGCTTTTTTTTGTGACCCTTCCTCGCATGTTATTGCATTTAATTTGCGACATCGTTTGCTGCTGCCCCGCAAATGTGTGACAGAGATAGCTTTAGATAGAGACAGGTAGAGCGAGAGGGAGGGAGACAGAGTGAGAGACAGATGCAGAGTTGCAGACGCCGCGCAGACAGAGAGACATATTTACAACATTTGTTTGGTGTTGGTGTTGAAGTTCGTCGTAGTTGTTTGTCGTTGTGTTTGTTTGGTGTGTTTGTGCTTGTGTTACTCCATTTACAAGCACAAATGGTAACTCGCGCCCAAACATGCGATAACAACAACAACAACAAAACATCAGCCGAGGCTGAAAGATATTTGTGAAAAACGAGTAACAGCAACAAAGGCAACTTTGTTATTTTTTCATTTTTTTTTGGAAATGGCAACGAAATTAAATGCAGCTGGAAATGCAGACGCAGACACAGCACACATAGATACTCACATACTCACATACACACACACATGTATACATATATTGCAATTGTTTAGCTGTTGCAGTTATTGCTGCATACTTTTGCGCGCTTTCGCATTTCTTTGCCTGCATGAGTTTTATTGTATCGCTTTATTTGTAAGTTTAATTCTTGTACTTTTTATTTGTGCTTCTGCTCCACTTCCACTTCCACTTCATTCGTAACTGTTTTGCAATGTTAACTACACTTTCATCGCAAGAATATTATTATTTATTCCGCCTCCTCAGCTCCTCGCTCCTTTCACACTCGTTGTGTGTGAGTTTTCGTGATTTTCTTTTGGCACCCACAAAGTAAGAAACATGTTTAGCATTTCTCTCTCTTTCTATCTGTGTGGTAGCATAATGGAATTATGTGCATATTAAAAATGTTAACAATGTGGGTGGATTATTGTTGTTGTTAAAATTAAGAAAACATTGTTGGGAATTTAAATAAATTAAAAAAAAACTTTAAAATGTCATACAATCATACTATTTATAATGAGAAATGGCAAATCTGCGATTTTTTAAATAAATATTAGTTCTAACGGTTGCTATCGATTAACCAATTGCCAGCCACTGCATCTGTACATCTGGGTACAAAAAGTTGACCTGATTCGGGTAGTTTATTTATTGCTTCTTACAATGTCCTGTCAGGTAGAATTTTGACTACATTTGAAACAAATCGATTAATTAAAAAAGTTTTAAGTTTCGGAAAGTTATATTCCCAAAAATCAGCATAAATACTCTACATAAAATACTCTAGGACATTTTTTTTAGCCTTGGACACTCTATTAAAGGTTAAAAGGAGTATAATATTTTTGTGAAATAATATGTAACACGCAGAAGGAAG
The DNA here is from genome assembly GCA_035041535.1 of Drosophila cognata. Classification (NCBI taxonomy): domain Eukaryota; kingdom Metazoa; phylum Arthropoda; class Insecta; order Diptera; family Drosophilidae; genus Drosophila; species Drosophila cognata. The sequence goes on from JAWNLC010000236.1 coordinate 246,589, forward strand.
CATAGTCGACCGCATAATACATACATATATATTCTTGATCAGTTAACCCGCGAAATTCAAGTTGATTTCATTTGATCGACTATTGCACCCGTTTTGCGAATAACGATACATATCGATGTGCGACCCTTCCATTTGATGTACAGAATATTGATTAACTTGGCCATTTCTATCCCGTTCGTATAGTATTTCTATAGTCACAAGGGAAATTTGTAAAGCTGTAATTAATTTAACAATCGGGTTGAGGGTTCACTCGACTAAAGTATTCATATTTATGTTGTTTTCCAATCAAAAACCCTATGATTTTTGGTTTAAAATGGTATTGGCTTGAATTCCTAAATTCAATTTAAACATTTTCTGTAAACTTACACTTAATGCCAAAAGAATAATTCGAAATGTGTTCACATAATATTCGACCTTCAACGCTTCCAAATTGAAATCCACATAATTCACAATTGCCAAAACGTCAATGCACTGTGGCAGAATGATTGAAATATGTTGCACATCACTCTGCCCCCACTATACCGAATACTGAAAAAAAGAGAATAACAGGAGAAAGATTATGTCAAGCAAATATATTTTCCAAAACAACATGCGGCTGTCAATCAAAAACCAACCAGAAATTGTAAACATAATCTCAACTGGTTGCGGGCAGAACCAGAGATACATTCGAGATTAAATTCGGGTATTTTTCAATGTCATCGGCGAGACATAAACAAGAGTTATAAAAATATATTGTATGCGATTCAGTTTTCGCAAATATGTACATGGTCACGTCGCATAGTCAAATAGTAAATTCTAACATATTCGACTATTAACTACCCTGTTGAGAGTTAGTTAGACCATTTAATTATTCTAATTTACTAATTCAAAAGTCGACTTTAGATGTGTGTATTGTATGTGATATTAATTGTTGCCTGTTATTCGGCATAGGTGTGGAGTTGAAATACCCCATTTGAGCTTATCACTGGGTATAAATGGTGATGAAAGCGCTGCAGTGTTCTCAGTTGTCAGAAGCAAGCCAGAAGCCAGAAACCGCACAAGCCAAAATGTCAGTTTACGGCCACGCAAAAGTTACAGCAAATTATAAGCGACATGTGGCAAGCGGGCTTTTGGGCGTGGCAGCCACAAAATGTGGTATGGGTGGTTGGGTGCTCGGTGGATTCCTCCTCGCGTTTGTTTGCTTGTGCGATAAAGTTCACAACTATTTCGAAATGCCAGCAGCACAAAAACAACATCTTCAATTGCAGCAATAGCAACAGCAACAACAACAGCAACAGCAACATCAAGAGACAAACCATACACATGTCAGATAAGGCTTATCGGACTCGCAGCGCCGCAGATAATACAAGTTAAATAAGATAAAAGTGTGGAAAACTTTACGATTTGAGTGGCGCAACTCGGGAAATCTGTCAGCATCACACTGAGCACACAGGGCAATGTTCCAAGTTTCAGTTGTTTTAGCCCAGTTATCTGAATATTTTCACATCTTTTTTCACTTTCACCCAGTTTATGTTTTTTCTAAGCTCTTGCGGTTAATTAAATATTCGGCTAGATAAGTGAGCTTAGAGAAAAGGTGCTTAAATTAGGAGCCGCAGGCAGTCAACAAAAAAATAAGGAAAAAAGGGTGAATAAGCCCATAAAAAATATGCCAAGCGCTGTGGCGCCACAAATTATTTACCTTTACCTAACCGGCAGCAAAAGGCAATTTAAATTCTAATGATAATGCCTTGCAGCTCAGCTCATATCTCCAGGGTGGTCGCCAACGCAGCGGGAGCTGGCTCTAAGAGAGCTTATCAAATTAGCGCGCCCGGCAACCAACCAATAATAACCAAAAACCCACCCAACCACCCAAACCACCCAACGCAGTCGAATCCTTTGGAGCCGCTCAACTACATAAATTTGTACTTTATTTCCGCCTTTTGCATAATTTCCATTGCCAGAGTCACATCGCAGCTCCTTTTCCGGTTTCTTTTGTTAATTATGCCTTGTTTGCTACGCATTGTGCAATTATTTCTTGTGTGTGCGTGTGTATGTGTATGTCTATGTGTGTTTGTGTGTGTGCGTCTTTTTGCCCAGGGATTTGTCCTTTGCTGCTGCGCCATTAGCTCCTGGCTAATGTCTTAAGATGCAGCCAGACTAACGAATGCCTTGTATGTGATTTATTAGCTTATTTAACTCGATGAATAATTATTAGAAATGATAAAACGAATTTCATATTCAAACATTGGAAACTTTAACTTTTCTGTACATAAAACCAACTGTTCCTCAGCAACTCTTAACCATTTAACGCCTTGGCTGTTAAGGCCCAATTGAAATTCATTATCGAGCTATCTAAGCCAAGCCACTTACTCATAATTAACTAAACAATTGTGAGACAAGCAGCGAACGCACAATTTGGCATATAAATCATTGTTAAAGGCCACAAAAAGCATTCTCTCAAGGCTCGTTAAGCCGCAAAGAGCCCAAGACCAGTGTGAGCAAAGCCAAAAAGTAGTTGAAATTTCCATTCGAACAGTTTGGTAAATTGAACGGAACGTCACAGCTTTCCACAAAATCAAATGGAAAAATGGCGCAGCTAACACGATAATAATCCTATCAAATGGCCAGAACAAGAGACCGCCATAGCCATCGATCGCCTCCAGTCAAAAGTCAATTTTTTAACACTTTGTTTGCCTACAACAAAACTAAACAGGCCAAACCAACGATTCGGACTTTAAGTCCTTTTTTGTCTTTCCGGAGAGCTCTGGCGTGTGGCAACAATTATTGCGTCATTAATCAGGCGGCATTTGCAAATGCCCCGACATTCAATATAGTAACGAAGCAAAACTCAACCTCCAAAAGTTGAGCAGTCGGCAGCTGGCACGACTTTTGCGCGACTGCCGAAAAAGGCAACTTGAATTTTATTGATTGTTGCCGCTCTCAGAAATCCAAGCCAAGGAAGATGAATGAATCGCTAAGAACACAAAATGAAATGAAAGCGAAGCGCTGACAAACTCGAGTGGAAGCGGTTGTCTTTTGAATACCCTAACCAAACTTTGACCCATTATAACTGTACTGTTTCAGTTAAACAGTGAGGAATAAGTGATTACCAAAAACAATGGCAATCTGGCCAAATGCAAATCGACTCCAGCAGTTGAGTTGACTTCAAGCACTCGCTGCAACCGCTATACCCCATAGAAGGGCATGCAAAGTGGGCGCCGCGCAAGTGTGAAAATGTGTAAGCCAAGATGGAAAATGTTACATGCTTAAAGGGATTTCCATATGACTTGCTGCCTGTCGCTGTTCGCGCTGTCGATCTGGCCCTTGGCCATTCAATGGCCGGTTTCTTTTGCTGGCAACAAGAAAAAGAAAATATCAAATGCCCTTTTTCATTTTTGTTTTTTTTTTTACATGTGCTGCCTCAGGCAACCCAAGCTCAAGTCCGTAACTCGCCACCCGTAGCCCGTAACCCGATTCGTTCGCAGCTCCCTTTCGCAAACGTATTAAAAGCCACGCACACATTTTTCCAGCTGGGCACCAAACCAGCCGAGCAACCTCCCAGCGGCACGGCACTCACAGTTGCGTATTAATAAAATATCCATACATGCATGCTAAGTAAGGGTCTGCCCCACCCTCCCATATCCTCAACACTTCGCCAATAATGCGTATATATATATATATATATATATATATACACATAAATGTGTGTGTTTGATTCTGTGATTCCTGCAGCCGAAACCAATTGGAACTTAAGTGTTCTACAAGTACGAGGACAAGGCGTTCTCGAAGCGAATGTCGTTCTGTGTGTGGCCGGGGAGTATAAAAATAAAGTGCGCTGCTTGCCTGCAGGCAGCTTGAGCTGTGTGTAAGAAACTGTTTGCCACAGTACGTGCCCCAAACGCTGGCAGCGTGGCGAGTATTTGCCAAAAAGGAAACCTCAAAAGTGCTTGCATGATATTGCGTATACGCAGTTTTCCCTTTTTTCTTCTTCTTTTGCAACTATTGCAGATTACTCGTGTACATATATCGCACATGTAAATGGACATTGTAGCAAGCATTAAAGCGAATAAAAGCTGCCAAAAATGTATGCCAAATTGTGATTGCGAATTGAACTTTAGATGATTTTTATTTTTTTAGTATAATACTCATTATTTTTCACTTATCGGGATTTTGTGGTAGACTACTGCAAAGCAGTTGGATAAAATTCACTGTTGACTGGACGGGAATAGGCGGCTTATAAATATTGATGTATATATTTGATGTGATCAGCAGCATTCCAACTTGTAATGTAAAGCTTAGCTGATGAAATTGCTTTCTAATGGTATTCGAATAGCAAAATAACCCTTTATTGTGCAAACCCTAAATTGTGATAATTCCATTTCATAATCGGTGTGGTTTAAAAACTTTGTAGATATGCAAGTGACGAAACGGCATTTTCAACTGCTAAACTTACATGGTATTCAAATTATTCATTGTTAACATACTTAAGTTATTTAATTCAATGCCTTGTTGACTTAAATAAAGACTCTGAAACTGATGTATACATCAAACAGTCGTTGCATAGATAAGTTTGTTGATTGTTCCACAATATTTCCCTTCTTATGTGAGCCGAATTCCTTTATTATCATCGCTTCATTCACTTCATCCTCGATTTGCTCGAGAGTTATTCAATTTACTTGTTGCCTGCGAACAATTTCCATTGATCGGCGTTAACTATCCGTGATAGTTTTTCTACTTGGCGAAAAGTTACTTAACTGACTGCTGCTTGGTATAAGCACAGTGGCACCTCCAGCTAGCTGCCACCTGCCACCTGCCAAATGCAGAACTTAATTGTTTGCCGCAGTTGTTGTGCTGTTGCTCTTGCAGCTAGTTGTCGATTTTGCATAACAGATTCATTAATTTAACGACGGCAACAGGGAAAACTTTTGCTTAGCCATCAGAAGCACGTAGCGACAGGAGCAATTGGCAATGGGGCTGGTAGGACAACTGTACGACAGGACAAATGGACAACAGCGCAGCAGCAGCGGTAACTGGCAGCCATTTTGTGATTAAATCTGGGCGCAAGTTTCTCGTAACTGCCCCAAACACAAAATGAAAATTCACCACCGAAAGAGAGAGCAGCAAGCATCTGGCCGCGCTTGTTGTGCCCCAGTTGCTGATGTTGTTGTTGCTGTTGTTGTTGCTGTTTGTGTTCATTCAATTGTTGCCGTTTTTATTGTGCAAATTATTAATGTAAGTGAATTGAATTAATTTTGTACAGTGCGCAGAGTTCGTCAAGTTCGTTGGCAGTTTTGTAGTCGATTTGTTAAATTCAATTACTTTATTGTGATTTTATTGTGTACGGCTGTACGGTTCCCCCATTTCGCATCGTGAAAATGCGTGAAAACGTTCCAAGTTAAGTACAAAATGATAAAAGAAAAAATTATATGACCACCCATTAGGGCCATCTATTTCTTTTTTTCTGTCTAGTTTCAATTATGTTCAAGTCCATTTTGGGTTTTCATAAATAGTTACGGGGCTTGATGATATTACGCTGATATTGCGCGGAGGCTGCTTCATTCGTGTTTGAGGTGGTCGAACTTCACCATTTGCTTGCCGTGCACGTTTGCCCGAAACTTTTATGATGTAATCGAATTTTAATGTCCACAGCCCAAGGGGACCGAGCACTTGAGCAGATCATAAATAAATTACTTACATATAAAAAGGGTTCAGTCGGCATTAAAATTGGTAGCGCTCCTTTTAACTTTTGCTATTATTAAGGCGCTTATTATTTCGTTCAGTGCGCGTAATTTAAATTTGATAGCCATAACTTTTCGCTGCGTAACTGACGGGCTAAAATGCGTATACGCAATGTCTACTATAATATTTTTACATCGCTTGGCGGGCGATGCTATATTTATGAGGCAAGGCTTGCGCTAAAGGTGAATTCTTTAGAAAACCAAATTCGAAATGAAAATTACTGAATTATAAATTCGATCAATACAATTTTAATTAGCACTTTTATAGATTTCGATCGAGTGTTGTAAATAAATCGAATTTACAAAGCATAATTACTGGGAATTTATTGCTCAAAAGTATTTTCACAACTGTATTGTGTGTCAAAATTTATCTGCATTTATTAGTAAGAGTAAATATAAATAATTTACATCAGTAGTAGTTTAATAAGATTCAAAACTCATAAAAATAACAGTGAAAATAAATATTTAAATACATTTTAAGCATGAAATTTTGTCAGAATATTTTTTTTTTTTAAATATTTATAAGCATACTTATTTAGCAAATGTTTATTATTGATGGCCTAGGCATTTCAAGCACAAAAGCAAAAGTCGAAGGTAACTTAGAGGTGTTTCCCGACAAATGAAAATGTATTTTTGTACCTCGTACATGGCGAATTTATAACCCGGAAACACTCACACGCACCCACCATAGTAAATGCCATAGATGCCATGCGTCTTAAAACAGACTTCCCTCTCTCTTACACACATACTCCCGCGCACACACTCGCAAACACAGACATAGAAACATGGTCGAGATACTTTGGGATTTCAGTGACAGGTCAAAATCGCATAAGCACACTTCAGTCAGCTTTTGGTAGATTAAAACTTTGATCCAAACACAGCCGCAAATTATTAACATAAACCTGGGTTGCTATCGGTATCAGACTCAGGAAAAGTTTGTCTTGGGGCTTTGTCGACCGCAAAGATACCGAAATTGAAAATCCCCGTTAAATACTTGTGGCAAAGCCTATTAAGCCAGGCCAAAAATAACAATGGCAAAGCGGAATTTATTATTGCGTGGAACCGGCGAAAAATCAAAGTGTCAGAAAGCTGTCAAATACGAACAATCTTCGTTTATTGAGGGCACCAGACTCTATTAACACTTGAATACATTATAATTAGAGCGAGCTGTGGTCTTAATTATTTCATACACACCAGCACACACACATATGCCAGCCAAATACGATAGCCTAGCCAACTAGGCAGCTCATTTGTTGCTAGTTTGTTATTTCAATTAGACCCTAATAAAATTGTCTAACCGAACCGCAAAAAACTAATTTTTCTGCTTACTCGTGCAGGCAGGACTCGTAGATTGAGTATTGGAGGGAGCGATGATAAGGAGGGCAGAATCGCTTGTGTTCGGGTGGGTGGTCTCGCTCGTCTGGTTTGCTGTCCTTCGGTCTGCCAATTTGCTTTCGCATGTCCGGGTCTTGTCTTTAATTGGCCAACTTAAGTACCATTACGTTTCAGTTTTACTTTTTCAAATTTTCTTGCAACTGCCTGCCAGTGGACCAGCCACATTTCCCTAGCCATTTAGTTTACCTTGCATTTTCAATTAGTGTTGGTGTCATTGTCCGTTTGCTCAGATAGGTGGCAACGCTTTCCTTCGTGGCCCGTTGTCCTACACAGCTCCGCCCTAACAGCACCCGCAAGCTGATTTATGTCGTTGTCTGGCAGGGACCCCAGCACATTTCTCGGTATGGAGGCTTGGCAAGTGGGTGGCAGTGGAGGAGGGAATCAAACTGGGGTTAGGCAGTGGGCAACGCCAGCAACGAAGCGTGCCAATCTCTGGCTATCTCAGCCTTGGCGCTGCCTTAACTAACTCGTCTTCATTTCTCACTTGGCTGCGTATTTGCACAGTATCGGCGAAGGTATAGCCATGTTGGCAATGTCTATTGGCTAAACTCACAGTACGCGCCATAAGGTGCAATGTTGATGCATGGCTTTGTTCATAGGGTTGCCAGGCGATGGCAAAATTTCTTCATATTCATATTCTTCATTTCATATCTCAAATATAAAGCACGTTCAAAATATTACTTTTTTGTACATATTCTTTCATTAATATTTTTTCTAAATGTAAACTTTATTTTTATTTAGTGTAAATAGGAAATATTTATTTAGTTAAGGAATTGACAGATGAAATATTTGACGCCTATTTTGAGTTGTTTCTGAATTATATTTAGAAGTTTTAGTTTAAATTTTATACTGAAAAAGGAAATAAATAATAAATAATGATCATAGATTATACTTATTGTTAATTATAGTATTGCTTATAAACTTGAAAAGCTATGCAGACTGGCAGATATTTGTTCTTAGCACGATTTTGTTAAAGAAAAATGTAATCAAATACATGTTGTAAATGTATATCTTGGTATATTAGGTACTACTTACAGAAGATATCAGGCAGCTTTTAGTCGAATTCATTTTATAACAATTTAAATTTATGATTTTGGCTAAATAGGTACTAGTTAAATCCGGGATCTAATATTATTCAATATCTATTTCGTTTTCGGAAAATATGACTTAAATGTTTTCTGTTTTGGGTGGAGTCTGGCTCAATGTACGATTAAAGAAATATTATAAAAAACGACGGTTTTTCTATTTGAAATTTAAGAAGCAACAATATTAAACCTTAATTTAATTAATTTATTTATTAATTTAAAATTCATTAAAGATATAAATAGATAATACTTAAGCTTCTTCAAGCGCTGACAACCCTGTTCAGCATTTGAGACAAGTAGTTTCTGAGTCCATGCAAATTGCGAATCGCTCGCATTTCAAAGCGCTCCAGCACCTGCGACAAGCTTTTACCGCCACGCAACCCTTGCCACATTTAAAAGCATGGAATGCCAGGCAATCAGTCAGTCAGTCAGTCAGTCAGTCAGTCAGTGAGGCAGGCGGTGAGCAATAGCGTGAACCACAGCAAGGATTCTTGGTCGGTTCCTTTTGCTTGGGATCCCATTTCTATGAGTGTCGTTTTGTTATTTATCCTGCGTGCTTGGCACCCGCAACCCGTCGTGGCGCCTTTGGGGCATGCCACTTAACACACTTCGAGCATGGACTCAAACGACGCCTACAACGTGCAACTGGAAGCCCTGCCACGCCCACTCCGCGGTGGCCAGAGGGAGTGTAATTTAGCTTGAGCTTTGCGTGCAGCGCGTGTTGTTTGCTTTACATTCCTTTTGCTTTTTAATTTATCATGTCTATTTGTTTAGTCTTGCCTGGCCATTGCATGTAGCAACTATACGACCGGCCCGCCCTTCCCCTTGCCTCTTACCAAACTCCTTGTTCATTTGTTATCCTTGTTTGCTTTTGTATCTCTGTACATGATTTTCTTTGTGTGTCCGGGCGAGCTTTGAATGGGCTGCTTTTTTTCCAAGCGCCTTAGTCGATAGTTTGTTTTTGTAAAGAATGGCTTTAACTTTGGGGATTTTCCTTTTTGCAGTCAGCCAGCAGTTCGAGTGGGTCTGGCTCTGGTTCTATGGTCAGGTGATTGTGGTTCTCTTTGAATTGCTCCTCAGTTGCTTCTGGACCGTTGCTGTTGTATTCAGGTCTTTGAATTGTGTTTTCACATTAATTGAAAATAATCGAACGGGGTTTTAGTGCTCTTGTGCGATTATAAGTATGTGTTCTTCTTGGTGGGTTCGAATGAGCCCATTATGTGTTCAATTAAATTAATTAAGGATGAGAATGAGACGGCGATAATTTAAAGGATTATAAATTTGAGAATTCTGTACGGAATTTAATTTGGAGTTACAAATTTATTGAACAAAACAAGGAAATTTATTGATGAAATTGATTCGCGTTGATTGAACGAATCAGACAAATTTTAGTATGTATTTTCATGCGGGTTTTGGTTATTAAATGAATTTTACACGATAAATGAATGTTTGCTACTACGTCGAAAGCAAACGAGTAAGCTATATATATCTTTGAAAAGTCAGCTAGGTGGTGTTTTGTATTCGAACTGCATGTTTTGTCCTTTTTGCATTGAGCAAACCATTTAATTTCTGTTTGCCCAACTCCTGCTCCAACTCGCACGTTCTGCTTGCTGCATAATGTGACACGCAGAGGGCAAACAAACGATGACAACAACCTCCCCCAGATGGGAAGTGACAGTCCTTCGCATTTGTAGACAAGCCCAAGATGCGCTTTCTGTTTCCCATGGTCGTCGCTGCTCTAGTATCTGCTGCCACAAATTGAATCAAATTCCTAGCTGCCGAGATTCATCAAGCACACAAATACAAGCGCAAACACAAATACAGAACCAACCCGTGACAGTGACAGCATATCTTATTTAATTTCATCTCGCTCTGCTGCAGATAACCCAGACCAGCAGACACCAGAGACCAGAGACCAGAACCAGAACCAGAAACAGAAACAGAATCAGAACTAGAACGGGTTTGTAGTCGAGCACTAACCGAGCATAACATTAATTTTTGGTAATCCATTTTGAAGAGTTGGTCACTGGGTAAGCTCACCAAGAAACAGCAGCAGATGCTGCTTCAGTTTTCAGTAGAGCAACCGCAAGTAAATATACCTTCATTAATTTAAAACTTAAGCAAACAATACCAGAACTTGACTAGTTACCTCCAACTTTCCGCCTCGGCCCGGTCTCTAAGTTATGTTCATTAGCAATTTCAGAAGTATTTCGAAATCAGGGCAGGCAGCGGCTCAGCAACATTTATTCGGAATTCCAAATGAGGCACACGAGTTACACAGAAGTGCAGATAAAGCAATGAACAAAAATTAAGGAGAAATAGACAGAGGGGGAGGGAGGGGAAGTTGATGATAGGCAGATCTGTGCTTACCTAAATATGCCAAACTGAAGCCTGACATTTTCTTGCCTGCTTTCGGGGACAACGCGCCAAGGGTCAGCAGGTGTGTGTCTCCCGTGGCAAGTGGCTCTCTCCTCAGCTCAGTGTGTGCATGTGCTAAAGTGTTGATACAAGCTACTTTCGCAGCTATTACTGTCCTCAGTTTTAGCTCAGTAACACACCCATCTCATGTGTGTGTGTTGACTAGTCATAAAGCACACGACACACATTCTCACACATACACACACATGGGCAGGCAGACAGCTGAGCACGTGGCAGACAGCTTGGCATGACGAGCTGACAAAGTGCAACAGCCACATGTTGTGTGTGTGTGAGGGTATACTTCCTCCCTCTCCCCCATCCTCACCTTTTCTGCTTTATCTACGACATTGCAACTTGGCTATCACTATTTCCACAGCACCAAGTGCTGTGTTTCTTTTATTTCTTATATATTTACTTAAATGCGTTGCCAAAGTAGTAAATTTAAATTCTAACACATGTGGAGCACACAGACTGCTGGCTATTATATATTTGTAGCAGTGTATCAGTTCTCGGCGCATGCTTGTCAAACATAAAAACATCAAGCCATTAAATATTTCTTTAAATGCGTTTTAGCTATTTCTAGCAGTGTATTTTTGTTAGATTTATCTGTCGAAAGTACACTACAAATGAATCTACATACTCGGCGCATGTTTGTCACACACTCTCATGTGTGTGTCGGTGTATTTGTATTAACATGCTTGCGCGCATTTCCCTCATGGCGTGTTTCATTTCCCATTTTCTCCGCTGCTTGTAACCCTTACACGGAGAACACCGAACAGCGTAGAGTTCGCTCATTTGTTTATTTTCATATTTCAACTGAGTTGGTAATTTATAATTTATGCGCATTTTTTATTAAATATTTATGTTAATGCCAAGTTTTAGCCTCGCCGCAAGCAACGCCCCTCGGCAGTCTGCTACGTCCTTGTTATCCTTTCCCTCGTTCCTTCCCCTGTCGTCCTGTCTTCGTTCGCTTCCCTTTATGGCGTATTTATGCCATAAAGCGTACAAATGCTTCAGTTGCGTTTGTCTGCCGTTTCCCCATCCCCTTACCCGTTCCCTCTGTTTGTGTGTGGGTGTGTGTGTCACACATATTTCAAATGCTGTTGACACGTAGCTGCCACGTAACCAGCACGACCGCAGAATGATCAGAGTGAGGATGATGAGGACGACGCTGATGCTGATGATGTTGGCAGGTAGTGGCCCACATAGATGGTCATAAATAGTTGTACCAAAACTTCAGCAACTGCTACAACCGTTGGTATTTCAATTTTGAATTTTGTCCTGAAAATTCCTCGACTTGCACATGCCTGTATCATGGACATGTGTGCGCATGCACATGGCATAAGCCAAGCCCCGCAGAGTATGCCGAAATATTTGGACAGGTATTGCCTTGTGCAACGAGGCAGTATTTGCACAATTTGTTATTTGCATCAATTGCAAAATTCTAATTTGCATGTATGCCCCCGGCTTTGATAGGAATCTATCAGGGCTTTATCTCGAATTCGGAATACTCATTGTGTGTATGTGTGTGTGTGTGTGTGTGTGTGCATTGCTCAATTTGCTTGCTGATTATCCAGATGTAAACATCAAATGTTTATCGTGCATCTTGTCAGACACTTTGATTTGTTGGGTTTTCATCTTTTACCATTAACATATTCATGTTGCGTTGTCGAAGCAAATGCCATACAAGCATTTATTTACCTAAGTAAGACGGTATCCATTTCGTGTGATCTGTTTGACGTGATTCAATTTGTGCTTTAATAGAGGGCAAGAATCAAATACCCCTTCTTAATAGCGAAATCTAAAATAATATTTGGAAACAAAGGGTTGTTGAATTAATATTTTATTTGTCACACGTGATTGAGTACACAAATAATATTTTGAGCTTGCTCAACAACACGCACGATATGTATCTGTGAGTGTATCTAAAGTCAAGAGTCGTACAACTTTGGTCAAATGCCAGGAGCAAATCGAAGTATTGCTCATACGCCCCGTGGTGTGCAATTAATTTAAATGCAATTTGCTTTCAATGGCAGCGTCGAACACAAATTTCATTAACTGCTCCGCGAAGTGCAGTTAATTTAATACGCCAAAGACGAGATGCTCAACGACAAAGGAGCCGATTGATTGATTGATTGATTGATTGATCGTCCAAGTCCCAAACAAGTTGACATTACAATGACCACATAGCTCAACCGCACCGAGAACGATATGCTAACGACAATAACGCCAAAGAGCGTACAACAGCAACAGCAGCAGCAGCAAAATCCACAGCAGCAGCAGCAGCAACAATCATTTCAGACTGCCAGCATGAATGGATTTCGGATTACAGGTTATCCGGCCGCTGCAACGCCCCCTGCACGGAGTGGCACTGCGAATAGCATTTACGCTAAGCCCAATGCCCACGAACTGGATCTGCACATAAGTGAGTCGCTTCTATACCCAGGCAGCACTCAGCCCCACCAGCAACAGCAGCAGCATCAACAGCAACAGTTGCTGCAGAGCTCGCCAGGACCGCCGCCGCAATTGACAAATATGTTGCCTATAACTGGCATACCCGGAGCGGCCACGCCCATCGCTTTGAAGGGCAACAACCCTTTTCTGAATAGTCCCTCGCCAACGGAGGCGCCACCAGCAGTTGCTGCCCGACCTCCAGGAGTCGCGACAACATCCAGCGGCTACGAGATGCCCGAATATGCAGAACCCTCGCGTCTTCGCGGCCTCAAGCAGCGACCCCATAGCATTGCTGTGAGTGCCGCCACAGACTCGCCCACTAATGGGAGCGGGCGTTCCAGCTTTGTGGATTACAATGCCCAGCAGCAACAGCGGCTGCTGCAGCTGTCACGCCAGCAGCAGCAGCTGCGCAATGCGGTCAGTCTCGTGAGCAGCGCCAGCAGCAATACATCGACCACATCAACATCGACTGCCGCGGACAAGGAGTCCCTCTACGCTGCCATCTTTCAGCAATACCGACAGAGCCCCACCAATGGACAGAACACAGCGGCACCACCGGTGCCACTGCACCGCAAGCCAAACAACCAAGTGACAGCTGCAACAGCTTGCCAAGTGCCGATCGTGCCACGTCGCTCACACAGCACACCCAGACCCAACGGTCCAGCGCTGCAACAGCAACAGCAGCAGCAACAGCAACAGTTGCAGGCAGCAGCAATAAATGGACATGCGAATGGGAATGGATTGCAACGTCCGCGCAGCCTAGATCGCTATAATGTGGCTGGTGGTGGTGCCGAGGCGCCGCCCATTCCACTGCGTCGCTTTGTGAATGGTGGCAACAACAATGGCACCCTCGGTCGCAGCCAGCAGCGCAGTCCCAAGAAGAGCAGCAGCGCGGACAATATGTTGCAGACAGCGCCCCAAGTCCAGGCACAGAACACAATGCGCCACTCGATGAGCTTTCACGGCAGCCACGGCCAGGAGCAGTCCGCGGAGGCGGCTGAGAAGGCCGAGGCGCGGCCCAACAGCTATGCAGCACCAGGACCGGATCAGGCCTACCTGGAGCATCAGCTGCGCGCCTATTCCGAGCAGCTGCGCACCATTACGGAGAGTGTTCGTAAGTATTCGGAGCAAGCGAAACTCCTTTCCGAGCTGAAGCGACAGCAGCAGCTCACAAAGCAGAGCCAAACGAATCTCAATTTGCTGGCGCCCAACAGCAACAGTAATGGCAATGGCAACAGCAACAGCAACAATAACAGCAGCAATAGCAGCACCACCAACAACAATAACAATAGCTTTCAGTCAAACATGATCTCGCCAGAGATTGTGAGCAAGTCGCTGGCCTCGTTGTCGGGCGCGGAGGTTCAGACTCCGTCCAATCAGCTGCGCCTGTTCCTGGACAACATACGCAGCAGCATGCGGCAGGAGTATCAGCAGCACATGCCCGACGACATCCTCAAGCCGATGTCAACAACGACGACGACCACGTCGACGGCGACATCGACGCTGAAGCGGAATGGCGACGCGTCTGTGTCCAAAGTTATTGCAGAGGAGGCGCCACCGCCGACGCCGTCAGACCAGCTGCGTCAGTTTCTGGATGCGATACGCGCCAACAAAATACCTGAGAACGCCGACAAGCCCAAGCTGAGCAATTCCCAAACGCTAGACTCGTTCATTTCGAAGCCTCTCCAAATGCCCGATGTCACCTCGGGCACACCCTGTGTGGCTGTTGCACCCGGTGGAGAAGAAGCCAGCCATGCCACCAATGCCAACAATCCGCCCACACGGAGGCGACCCAAGAGTAGTGTTCTGCCCGCCAAGCTGGAGCAGCGCGAGCATTCGCTGGTCACATCGGAGAGCTTTCATCAAATCTCCGATAACCTGCGACTGATGAGCGAGGACTTGCAGGCGCTCAGTCCCAGCAAGGTGGTGGTCAGCAGCTCGGCCAGCAGCGGCAGCCTCAAAACGTTGGCGGCCAACGGCAATAGCTCGCTGATTACAGAGCTGCGTGTGATTACCAGCTCGCCACAGAAAATGGTGATGAGCAAGTCGAATTGCTCGCTGGGATCGCTGGCGCTGACGGCAACGACACCATCGAGTGCAACGACAACACCATCGACAGCGCCACTGATGACTGACTTCAATGAGATTCTGGACAGCTTCCATGCCATGGCCGATAAGTATAAGTCGAAAGGTTCCTATGACTATTTGCGCAAATGCTCGGACGCCTTGCGACAGCATTCCATGCAGCTGAAGCTACAGCAACAACAGCAGCAGCAACACCAACACCAACCACAGCAACAACATCAACAACAACAGCAGCAACAGCAACATCAATTCCAGCAGCATCAACAGCAGCAACAATTGCAAAACGGATTCAATAGCGACGACAGCAGCTCCTGCAGCACTACTCCGGGCAGCATCCGGGATGCGGTGCAGAATCTACTGCTACTGCCTCGAAACGGTTTTCAGATACTCGACGATCGCATGCGATTGTTTATCGATATAATCGATAGTCAGGATCGCTTGAGTCAGGTGAGTTACGCACGACCACAGACTATAGACCATAGATAGATAAATCTCTTCTGTTTCTTTGGTTAAACATTAACCCAAAAAAGTGAAAGAATGTAAATATATTTCTGTCAGCACAAAGGCAGCTGGTGTTTCTAAACCCCTACTTAAGTTTACTTTATCAATAAACAGCTAAAATTGTCATTTATTAATAAATAATTACCTCATTTCGTTCCAGGTATGTTTCAAACTCTGCCCTTAAATTTAAAACCATATTGTGAATGTAAGTACAAGCATATTGTATTTGAACTTTTATTGTTATTGAGAGACCTCAGGCATTGCGACCTAGTTAGATCCAGAGTGCCCGTTTCTGAGCCTATACTTCAATCCAAATTTCTGCACAAGTGCGGGAATCTTTGTCTACACCTAAAACACAATGTGCTACGATGTGCTTTGGGCATTCCTTCTCATTGTCACAAAATCCGCAATGTTCGCTACTGACTACATCTAGTTTGATTAGGTGACTTCACAGTCTACAATGTCCTGTCAAAGCACCAGAACAAATGCGTTCTTCTCAAACGTATACATTTTCCACAATAATATTTATTATTTTAGTATACAATAGAAAGTGTAGAAGTGTAATAAAATATCTTATAATGTGTATATATTTAATTCTTCATTTGTCTGTCCGGCTGTGTTAATTTAAAAATGCATATTCATCTATTCATTATTTCTACTATTATCATTATTATTATTTATAGTATCCCATCGCATTCGCTCACATCCCTCAAGTCAAATTTGGCCAGACCAACTTATCTTGGCCACCCGCATATAACGTTCAATTACAAAATATAGGAAAAGCCATCAAACTAGTTAATGACCCAGAAAGATTAAGTTTTTAGCATCAAAAGCCAGCCGTACCACCAGCAACTGTTAAATACTTTCAATTTTGAGCAAGTTGCTAGAGCTGAACGTTGGCAATTAATATTAATAAATGGCAAACTCATTTTGGGGGCAGCTAACTAATTTCAATGCTAATCGGCAGATAAAGCTTGTGAAGCAAAATTGAAATTTTAATCAAATTTCGGTGGTGAATTTTAAGCTAACCGCAGCCACGCCCACTTTAAATGTGTAGTTCTAGGCAGTTCATTTATAACGATGCTGATGATGAGACAGGGGATTCAGATATGCCTATGTGTGAGTGTAGGTGTGTGTGTGTGTGTGTGTGTGTGTGTGCGTGTAGGTGTGTGTATAAAGGCCATTAAACTTGGGCACAGCACAGGCGACAGTTGAGAGAAGTAATCAAGCGACAAGTCACGAAAATTCCCAAAAGTAGCTAATCAGTGAGGCTATCATGACCTGACTAAGGGCTTAAACTCGCCTTCCCGCCCCTCCACTATACTCCCCTTGAACACCCCTAGTCATTTCCACAAGCATATGAAATTTTATGTGCATTTGCTGTTGTTCACTCAGATAATGTCAGTCTGCGTCTGCGTGAGGGTCTGTCTCTCTGTCCGTCTGTCTTTTGATATGCAAAATAAATCAGAGAACTAATTTTGTACAATTTAGCACGCCTGCGGGTCGGAAACGGATGTGTTGGATTTGATGCCACCCCTATTTTGGCAACCCTCTCCCAAACGCCCACTCCTCATGCTGGCGATGTGTGTTGGACGGGCTTAGACAACAGTTTTCGCCTGGGGCATTCTAGTTGTACACGATCTGACCTGTATCTGTATCTGCACCTGTACCCCTCCTCCCTTGCCAAAGGCAAAGCTCCATCAGTTATCACAGGACCCCTTGGAAATTCTGTAATTTTACTAAGCACTTGATTAAAATTTGAGTTTTAGTTGCACTCGCAATGGAGTTGGCTAAGTGAATTCATGAGAACATCAGTGAATACAACTTCATCATCCACATGCATGCTAATGCAATCAATTTGGAAACATAATTAAGACTGACGTGATTTTAAAAATATTCAAATATACTTTTCGAGTGAATTAGATTTTTCACATTCAGACATATGCGATAACTTGTTGCAGAAATTATTGAAGTTAAGGTTTGTGTGTTCTTAAATGCCTTTAAATTGAGCTGTATGCTGAGGTTTAGTTTTTACAAATATTTTGGTTTGGAGTAAATTTGCAATGAAATTAAAATTAGGCACTTTTTGAAATAAGGCTCAAAATGTAGTCGACGTGTTATTTCCTCTTCGCAAACAGCTTGATATAAATTTCAAGATTGATAGGTTTTCAGCTTAAATATGTTTAAGTCACTGCACAGTCTCAAGCTGCCCAGTTGGAAATACAATACTTGGCATGCATTTGAATATTGCAGCTTGAATTGCTTGAAATGTTTCTAAAATGCTTTTTGTTGCATTTTGTAGTACCACATGTAGCATGTGTAGAAATCTGTGCAACTGATTGGCATGCATGTATGAAAAAATATTTAACATATTAGAATAATTAAATTTGTTAATTAAGAGCATAACTAAAATAATAAAATATTTACATGACTGTAGGCATCAAAATGCATGTAAATGTTACACAATTTATTTTAGTTATTATTCTAAACTGCATTTAAATGTGATGCAAGCAGTCTTTGTTGCAGCTGTGTTGTGTTTTGGTTAGTAAAACGCATACAAACAAAATGTGATTTTCACAATGCGATTGTGCAAATATGCCCAAATTGAAATAATTGCGATTGGCGGCCGATGCCCACAAACAATTTTCATCACAAAGTAATTATTGAAACTGCCCGGAAAAATAACAACAGCAACAACAATAATAACAATGATAACCACATGTTTGCCAAGCACATTAAAAGTGGAGCCAAATGGATAAATGAACTGTAAAATAAGCGCCCAACCGTAGCGTCATTTGCACCCATTTTGGCCACCAATGGCGGCCATCGGTGGCCACATTGACAGCATTGTCAAAAGCCATTTATTTTAATTAGCTGAGCATACAACACGAAATCAACAACAACAACAACAACATCAACAACAACAACAACAATAGCAATATCAACAGGAATAACAAGCGAATTGACTTTATCCAACAATTAATAAATGCAATTCTGTGGTCAACACCTAGCAGGACAACAATTTAATTATTCAATGACATTCCTTCTATTCTATTAAAGTCAAGAGCGACAATTACACGTATATATTTACACCCAAACATTCTGATCAATGCCAACTCTATGCCCCACTTTTCGCGTATTTTGTCAATTTTGTTGTTAGCGTGTAAGTGGCATAAAACGGCTGATCTGATATCAGTCTTTGGGAAGTGAATAATAAATCAATTAATTAAATATAAAACACGTTTTGAATAATTTTCTGCAAGCAGACCAATACATAAGAAACAAATTAAAAAAATAAACGAAACAATTTAATTTATATATTATTTTTAACATTAAATTATAAAAATTAAATTATATTTTAAAAAGTAATATAACGTATAAAGTATTTTAAAAGGATTCTTGAACTTGACCTTCTTAAACCACATATTCGATTAATCATAGCAAAAAATGCGAAATACTCGGTCGAATTTCTTAAATTGCTTGTTGGACAAAATGTACATGCAGCAACTTTTCTGTTAGCTTTCGAGAATGTAAGAAATGTTGCAAAAGGAATCACTCTATATTCTATATTCTAATTTTGAATTTTCATTTTGTTCAATCTATTTCATTGCAGCTCTTGCTGGGTAAGCAGCATTTTATTATTACATTGAATTGTTCATCTTATAAGATAAATCCAATTTTAATTCGCAACATTTTGGATGCAAAATCTTAGCTAGTTAGTAAATTTAATTAAATTATACACAAATTATAAGCAGAAACATTACACAAGTGTGTTGCAAGACCTACAATTACACTCAGTTTTAATAGAGAGACTGTGTACTTTAAAAGTGTGCAGAAGAATGGACTGCTGAAGAGAGTGAGCAGCGTCCCGCCTTTCAACAGCCTTCAATTGCGGCTCCTGTCGCTTGTCGACCATGTCCTTTATTAATTGCATGTCATAAATCATGATTATGCCACTTGCTGACCAACCGCTGTGCTAGTCGCAGCTATTATTATTAATCTTTCGCCCACACACACTCGCACACACACAATCACATCCCAAAGGGACCGAGAGACGCAGACAGAAAGCCAGAGAGAGAGAGAGAGGGAGAGTCTATCCTACCTGGTGGCTGCCATATGGCAGATTCATGCAAATGCGCCATTGTCGTCGGCATCGCATCTAGGTTGTTGGTTGTTGTTCAGCTGCTGGTTGGCCTATCTTGATTAATTGCAAAAGTTTACTGGTCACACGAGCCTGGGAGCAGAGGCAGCAGGACCTGGCCAAGGACGAGCCGTGGAAATATGTCAGCTGCTCCGGCCTTTTTCGGGGCCACCGAATTAATAACAACAATGCGGATAACAAGCATCATAACACGCGTATGTTGTCGCGTAAATTGGTTTTAATATTTAAACCACTTAATTACTCACAGCCCACAGGACAGAGTGAGAGTGTTCCACTGGGGAACAGGCGAAATTTGCTCGCGCTGGAAAGTAGACTACGAGTGGTCGCTTAATCAACGCGCCTGCAGTTGTGCATCGAGACAACGTTATCCTGCAGCAATTAAATTAAGTTGGTGCGTTAACGGCAAGAGACAATTAAAAACCCAAGTTTCTATGTACTTGTACCAGCTATTTCAATAGGAGGCTCAAACAAAACATGCTTTGCCTTTGTACTACAAAGATAGTTTAGAAATAGTAGAGCCTTAAAAATATATTCTTTATCTAATTAGGTCGCTTTAAATTAAGCTCTCCCATAATAGTAAAAGCAAAGGCTACCTTAAGCTACAACATTCAGTTTCAATTTTCAACATTATATTATCATTATTTTCAAAAAATTAATTTTGCCGAGCCCAGAATTAGAGAATTAGAATAAAAGTAATATAAATAAAATAATATTTTCATACTTGTTTTGCAACTTAGTTAAGCTATTTTAAGAAGTGGCTGCTTTTTGAAAATGTGTGTTTGCATATGTTTACTCCAATACATGTATTATTTTGTTTTCAATTGTGAACATCTATCAAAAATAATTCCGTGATTAAGGTGCCACTTTCTATTTACGCTTGTCTCAAAGGAGTTGCAGACACCAACAATGGTAAACGCGTCGCTGCCAAAATGAAATCGATTTATTTTTCGGAAAGTGAAATGCAAATCTGAGCCGACAGCAGTCGAAACTATTTGGATGGGCCCCCAGTTCTCCAGTCGGTGTCTGACAAGTCGTCAGCCTCAATGCATTTACACAACAGTCGACAGGCAACAGCCAGCTCCAGTTGCTGTGCTGCGTACGTATGTGTGTGTGTGTGTGTGTGTAGGTAGTGTGTGGGCTTTAGGCGATCGAAGAAAGTTCCTTTTTTTGCGCCAGGTTTTTGTACTTTTTTGTGATTTTTGACATATTTTCTTTGGCAGCGAGAACCGTAAACAAAATGTCAGACTGCAGGGCGTTTTTGCAAGGTGCAACTGGGTTAACGTGAAGTGTAGTGCAGAGAGCTATGCAAATGCCGAGCGAAAATAGATAAAAAGAAGATAAAAAATGTATCTCACAGATTGCAGCAGATTGTAAACGAAATGCGTCCGGCGTTTTCCCAATTTGCGAGCTACCTCCCTCGCTCTTTCACTTCATTTTCAGTATTTGCTACTTGGCATATGCAACAGCTCAATTTGGTATTGTGGCACGCAACGTATTTGGCGTTTTTGAATGGCAGCTTCATTAATCAAAATACGTAGCTGAATTTACAACTCTGCATCCTTGTTTGGGATGGTATTTGCATGATTGTACAAATGTTGAAAATAATATGTGAAATAAAATTGCAAGCAATTACTTGAATGCCTCTGGCATACACTTAATTGGTTACTGAACTATTTTCAACCTTTCAAGCTCTGCCCCCATTATTGAACATTCAACATTCAGCATTGAACATTGAACAGTGCCAGAAGCCAATGCTCGTTTTGCGGTCCGTATGCGATGCGTGACATCCATTAATTGCAGTACGCGTATTAAAAAGTGTAAATGCCAGCAAATCTCACTTGAATTTGCACAGAATTCCCATGCACACAGAATTAATGATGTGCTCCGAGCTGTGTTCATTACAATTACGTGATCGGCCTTCACAAATGGATTAACTTGTCGTCTATGCAACTGCACAGTATTTTATCAAACTTTATTACTTTGGAGAATCTTGTAGTGTAGTAGGACACTCATGGAGAAACAATTGCTCTGATTGATTATGGCATTTGCAGCGCTAATGCATAAGTAATTAGTAATTTCAACTTAGTGCGTCAGCCAAGGTCACAGAGGGTCCCGAAAACACTGATGATGCTGCTAATGCTATGAATACCTTACTAATATTATATTATTTTAAGACGAGCTTCACTAAAAAAAGAAAACAAATGAGTTTTGAGTGGTGATATTTTCTGGATTGTATTTTGGGCAGATAAACAAATGGATTGAATGGGATAACTTGAACTGTTGACATGCACGTAATAGAAATTGGTTCTTGACGTGGTTCCTCCATGAAGCTCACCCATTACCAAATTTCGTAGCGCTTTAACATATTTATTTTAGAGATAAGTACATTTTTGAAATTTTTATTAGGGAGAAAAGCAGTTTTTAAATTGCACAAGCAAAATTTTGACATATACAAATACATCAAAAATTGTTTCTTTTTATAGGGCTACCAGCATAATTTTCGGAATGATTAATTGAATACGTTGCCTTGATCAAATCTACCACAACGTATGACCAACAAAACTGCCAATAAGAAAAGCTCATGTTAATTTAACTGAGCTCGAACTCTGACATTCATTCAAATTAATAGATTAATTTTCCTCGTCGAATAAGAAGTGAAATCACTGACTTCTGACAAACACGTGCCTACAAAGTTATCAATAACAAATGAGTTCAGAAAACATGACGTAACGGAATACTTATAGCAACTAAAGACCCACTAAATAAGCAATGGCGATAGCAAAGGCAAAAGCCCTAAATTTCGGCTGCTACTGCTACAACTGGATTGCTCTTTAATTGCTCTTGCTTTTGCAAATAAAGGAGAAAAGTGAAGAGCATTCATTGCAGCTGTTCATTATTGGCTCGGCTATTGCTCTGTTAAGGTTCGCAGCGTAGAATTTTCAAACATTGGTTCAGAGTATATCATGAGATTCAAAATGAACTCTTGCATTGGACTTATTAGTAAATCAATATAAGACAAGCACAAATAGTGGACGATTCAGTGATTGTTAGCACCGTTGATGCAACTCAACATTCAGGTGCCAACACATCAGTTGAATCAAATGGCGTTCCACCTAAAAATTAAATATTTGTTTCACCGCTTTCCCCTGATACCACATCTGATGATATCAAGGCTTTTATACAAGCCAGATCTAAAACCATCGGTACTGCGGAAAAGTTCCATTTTTCGTATATTCGGGAGATATCATCGTTTAAAATAAATGTTCCGGCAGAATACTTTTTTTTTTTTTAATGTAGCAATTTAATTTAATATTGATCAACCTATTGAAAGGTTATAAAATATTGTTTTGGAGATTGTATACATAATAACAGGAATTTAAATTAAATAACATAAACAAATAATTGGTTTTAACATATTACAAAATTACGTAACATCAATTTAATCAGAGGTCGCTGGCGTGGAGGCGCTTTAAGCTAGTGAACAGGCCAAAGGGTTGAAATGGTTATGCAACCGGTCATTGTAACGACTTGTATGGCGGTTTATTTGACTAATGACTGTCGGTACACAGAAGTCGTTGTGCAGCGTCATATTGCTCACATAGGGTGGAGTACCACAGATGTCTCTTAGGACCTTGTCCCGCAGAACTTGGATGTGGTTAACCCAAGATTTTGCTGCTGTGCCCCAAAATGGAATCCGATATGTCCGTGTGGGCACGATGATGCTCCTATACACCAGCAGCTTGTTGCTCAAGCTGAGTTTGCTGGATGACTTCAGCAACCAGTTGAGTTTCGCTCTTTTGAATTTACACGCTGCTGCCGTGATCTGTATGTGTTTGCGCCAGGTAAGTTTCCTGTCCATATACATACACAGGTAGCGAACATGCGAAATACTTTAGCTCCATTTGTGGTAAAGAATTCTGGCCGGACCATGTTATTGTAAAAGAATTTACTGCAAAAAAGAAAAATCGGCCTCCAATTGCTCTTCCTTCTTCTATTGCTAGTTCAAGTAAACGTCTTGCTGTATCTGGTAGTTCAAAAAAGTAATAGGCACTCCCTCACTTGGCTATCAAAATGCAATAGGTATCTGTAGTAAACTTTCAAATCTATACCTAAATAGTATTTCCTTTCTGTTTAATGTCGTTGCCTTTACCGAAATGCGGTTAAGGCTGAAATCCCATCTAGTGGATTCTCTATCTATAGAAAAGATCTGACTCCCCAGGGTGGTAGGGGTGTACTTATTGCTATCAATGCAGATTTATCTTCGGAGATAGTAATGACAGATGTTTCTATGGAAATAGATTTTATTGCTGTTAAATTGCATATAAATGGTATTGGTCTTTTTATAACATGTTCTAACATTCCACCTTCTTCAGATAGTTTTTTGTATTCTTCCCATTTGACTGCTATACTTTCTGTGTCTTCACAGCTTTCTGATCGTGATTTTCTTGTAGTACTTGGTAATTTTAATCTCACTGGAACTACATGGACGCATTGTCCTGACTCAAGTGTTTTGTCAACCACGACTCAGAGTGAGTTTTTGGAGGGCTTATTTGGGATATCACTGTGTCAAATCAATTCTATCCCAAATTCGTTAAATAAGATGCTTGATCTGATTTTTGTCACGGATCCCTCCTTCTTTTCTGTCTCCCGTTGTGAACCCATATCCTATCCTGAAGATTCCTATCACCCAACGTTGGAGGTGTTGTTTGATTTGCCTACTACGGTACCAACTCAGGATAACAAGCTTTCAGCTCGAGTTCGTCAATTTCGGAAAACCGACTTTGTTAACTCTTAACTCGTCTCTTATCGCAGACTGACTGGTCCTGGCTTTATAAATGTGCTGACCTGGATGTTGCAATAAAAGTCTTTTATAATACGCTTAACGGTTTGTTTGACTTGTGTGTTCGTAAGCCATGTAGGTCTACCAAACCTTTGTAGATTACGCGGGAGCTGATCAGGTTAAAGAACAAAAAGTCAAGAATGAGTAAGAAATTCAAGGCTCTTCCTTGGATTACTCTCGTTACTTGATTGCACGATCCAAGTTCTTGGCTATAGATAACACATGTTATAAGGATTACCTAAGAAGCTGTAGTTTACAGTTTCAGCGGGATCCTAAACGTTTTTATGATTTTGTTAATGCTAAGCGAGGCTCAACAATACTTCCTGCTACCTTATTTTTTGAAAACAAGACTGCAGACTCAGATCTGGCCATTGCCGATTTATTTGCCGAATTTTTTCAATCTACTTAGAGTTCCCATAAGCATCAGTTGGTTTTGCCATATCCTTACCTGGTTAGTGGCTCTAATTGCATTTTTGGACCTTTGATATCGGAGAGATCATTACTTGATTAACTAAATGTCATTAAGCCGGTAATTTTACCAGCACATGATGGTATACCTGGCTGTATGCTTAGGTACTGTGCCCATGGTCTTTTAAAGCCTTTGTTTAAACTTTTTGAATTATCGGTGGAGTTCTGCTCTTTTCCAAATACTTGGAAAGAATCATTTATTATTCCTCTCCTTAAAAAAGGAAACAAATCAAATGTTCAAAATTATAGAGGTAATATCTGAATATGTAGGTAGATCTTCCTTCCTTCTTTTACAAGAAAAATGCACCTGTTGGTTTTGATTGTTTCACTTTTCGTATATTTATTTTCGAGTAGCACGTTCTGCTTCTGTGCAGGTTTGGGCTTATGATACAATAGAATTTTAATGTTAACGCTTAACGTTTACATTACTAATTACAGCGCTGATTGCTCTGAGAGGAGATAGCATTGAAAAGAGAGCGGATGTGGATTATAAGTTGGTTATGCTAAAATTACACCAGTTGACAGGCATGGCTTAACATAACGAACCTAAGTTGTCAGCTGTTCCTAAGATTTTTGAGAAATTGGTAACTTCTCAACAACAACATCTTTGCAGATCCTTGATTTCTGCCTGCCAGCACGTGTGTATGAAATATAGATCACCTTGGACCTTTGTTATTCACTTTATTTATAAATGATCTTTCGTTCGTTATAAGTCATTCTCGGGTACTAATGTATGCCGATGATGTAAAATTGTGTCTGTCGTCTACCGACTCTTTTGCTGGACAGAGGCTTCAGGCTGACTTGGATAGTTTTGAAGCCTGGTGTTGTATACATTTTTTAAATCTTAATTGTGAAAAATGCAAATTTATGTCTTTTTATAGGCGATTGCCCTATTTAATTGGATTGATGGTTTGGAATACTTTTAGATGCCAAACTTAAGTTTGACAAGCATATTTTCTCCTCTGTTAATCGAGCCTTCGGAGTCCTGGGTTTCATTAAGCGCTGGTCCCTACATTATCAAAACTCTTTATATCTCACTTGTGCGCCCTATTCTGGAATATGGATCTTGTATATGGCCACACAATTACAAGGTTCATCAGGATAGAATAGAATCCGTACAAAAACAATTTCTATTATTTGCCCTTAGGGGTCTTAATTGGAATACTAATATTAGCTTACCTTCTTACCGTAGTAGACTTTTATTAATAAATCTTGGTATCGTTGGGCAACTTGAATGTGCCGCTCGTTAGAACTTCAACGTCCAAATTAATACAAATATTAAAACATAGATAGATTTACACACACACATGCAGACTATCCTAACAATCGGAAACATGTTTTTTTTTTTAGTTTTTTGGCGCATCTCAGCATCGATTACATTTTGCTAAATTGAATTGTGCATGGGGGAAAACCGAATCCCGTCGTGAATGATTTTCCTTCCAGCTTGTTGCAACATGCAGACAGGAAATTGGGTTATTCGGTAGAGCGACATGCAGCTGCTGCTCATATGCACAGCCGAGCCTGATGAAAACTCAAATTGAGTGTGCAATTTCTTGACTTAAATGCCAATTTCACTTAGGCTCTAACTCTGGCGGAAACTACTTTCACTGAGCCGAGCCTCAACTGCAAAGTCGACTTGAGTCTTTAAGATTGACACATCAGCAGCCCATTAGTTGATTTATTTTTTCTGTTGTTGAGAATAGTAGCTAAAGCAAACCGTGCGACAACTTGACATTTCTCGAGGGCACCACATCAAAGTCAAAAGCCGGTCGAGTGTGTTTATTAAAGGCGGTGCTGAATGTTGCACAGCCAACTGATGCAAAATTCTTACTTCTGCCTCTCATCTCTGCAACATTCTGACTGCAGTTTAGCTCGTTGTCATGGCAATTGTATTGTGCGCGATGCTTATGTTTTACAGCCTGCTTTTAACATCACACACACAAACACACACACACACACACACGTAATTGCAATCTCACTAATGCTGTCAAATGTGTTGCGGCTTTGCAGCAGCAGCAGCAGCAGTCACAACAATACGGTCACACTCAATTGGATTTTACGTTTTTGTTGTGTGTGCTGTGTGGATTTTAGATTACTCAGCCAGTTCAGATGCCAACTGCCATTCAGAGTCATCTTCTTTTTTCCGCTCTTGACGCTTTTGTCAGTGTTTTTGTCGATGTTGTGGTTGTTGTTGTTGCTGTTGTTTTGGCCCATGCTGTTGACATTACTCAACGCCCAGTTTGGCAGACGCGTCAAGTTGTTTACTCGTTGTCTTTGTTACGGCTCGGATTTATTGTGTTTAATGTGCTGAAAAGTCTGCTTATTTATGGCACTGATTTCGTCTTCTTCTCCACACAACTCCTAGTGTGTGTGCATGAGTGTGTGTTCGCCTGGGAGTCTGTTTGTCTTCAAGGGTTCGCCCCATGCGATAAACGCCAGGCAAAATAGTTGGGCTCAATGTTTCATGTGTTGTTGTCATCGAATCTGTTGCCTTTCGCTCGATTGTGTGGAAAATTGACAGAAAAAATGGGCTTACTACCAGTTTTCTAGTGGGTATATCTGTGTACCTCCTTATCCTTTCAACTGCCCCTTTCTTTATTATGGGCAAGAGCTATAAATTAGAATTGATTTGGGAATTTGTTCATTTGAATGACTAAATGCGGGTAATAACAGTAATATATTGTAATTGTAAGTTCATTCGATAATGCCACTTGATGTGCTGTTTAAGAGTAAGATGTATCTAAACATGAATATACACTCTGCCTCCCTTGAAAAACGAAAATAACCAATTGATTATATTAAGACTTATGAACATGTTTACTATCTTTACTTATTAAATATTAGATTGACATACATAATAAATAATAAGTAATAGAAATAAAATCTCATTAAATTGTATAAAAATCTCATTGGAAATCGGTTTTCAAGACAGATGATGGATGGCCGATGCAAGATTGATGATCGATTCCTTCCTCCACTTTAGTCCGTTTAACTGAAAATTTTAAATAGAATATTCCTTACGAAATGATATTATAATCAAATTCAACAAACTTGAATTCAGTGGGAAATTTGTTTGATTTGTGTGACTAAACTATGATAATAACAGTAATATGTAGATAATCGATTTAATCATTAGATAATCTCATCTAATGTGTTTTTAAAAGTATAAACATGAATCTTCAGCATGCTTTCCTTAAGTGCATGACACACTTCACGCAAAATCACAACTATTAAAAAAACACTCTGCATAAGAGTTGCATAATAATTATAGAATAGTTGATCAATATATATATCCCTAAGTCAATCCGTTAAACTGGAAGTTTGAAATTTTAAATTGACCAAGTGGAAATACTTCCAAGTAAACTTATATGACGCAATATTCTTGCCCACATATTCATTCACAGAGCAGAGCAGTTGTTTCTGAATTTGCCGTCTGTCCTCGGCTGTGTGGAATTTTTATTTATTGACTGGTTGTCATTTATCTATTTGTATCTATCAAATGTTGCATCATAAATCCATATTAAATATTTGTAATCGATTTTTGCATTCTCCGCACAACAAGCACTGAGGCGAAATTTATGATCATTTTTTGGTAGCACAGCTGCAACTGCAATTGCAATCGCAACAGCAAAAACTACAATAAAGTTTTATGGCACAAAACATGTAGCAAGCAATATTTTAGACCTTGTACTGGTAGCTGGTTTTTTGTTGCTCTTATGCTTTTTTTTTGCCACTTTTTGGCTGCTTTATCCACACCCCTTTTCGAAGGAAGAGAAGTAGCTAATACTGTTTGGCCATTTTTCAAAATGTCTGCCACGTGGCGAACGCTAGAAAGTGGCGGAAAGGCGTGCGGAACGAGTGAAGTGCTCCACTCTCAGTTGTCGCAGAGAACTCGTTAGATGCAACCCTCAGCAGCATCACAAAACAAGCACCCTCCTGCCTTTGATGGATGCAATAGTGAATGGTGGCGCGTTGTCGTTAGCTCAAAGTTTGTTGAACATTTTTATCAGCATGCAGAGGCAATGACATGACCACATCACACCGACACGGACATCAGCAACAGCGCCAGCAGTAGGAGCCGTGGTTGCCCCATGAGCTGGGCTGCCTCAACAAGAGGATGGCGGCAACATCGTCCCTGGCATGGCATGTGTGCCTAACATACTAATAAAGCGTTAGTTGTCAACGCCTGCTGTTGCCATTCTGATAACATTTTTGGCAAAAATTCGGGCTGCTTTTTCATTGCTATTTTAAATTCGTAGTATATGTCCATGTTTTCATATTTATGTATACCGATGTTCCTTGTGTCGAGACCGTATATTTACAACATCTGATATGTACAAAAATGCAATGGCTTAACTATAATTTCAGTAATTATTTTTCATTTTTAGGGGTAGAGAATGTTCCGATTTAAAGATTAAATCTAATTTTACCGTCGTCAAAAATCTGTATAGAGATATCTGAAATTATTAAATAAGACAAACAAGTTAAAAAAAAGTATATTAGAGATGATGCTCTCATAGGTTATTAGAAATATGTAAATCAGTTTGGCAATTATTTTACTCTTCGATTCATCTTACATTTGGTTTACTGTAAACTAACGGAGAATTTTTAAAATATTTCGCTACGCTAAGTTTAGTTACTTAAATAAAATAATCAAGTCTAGGCAAGCATGATCAAGGTTTGTTAAAGCAATACTTTAAAACTCAAACTGTAGATCAAACAAGTAAAATATGAAAATTCCGGATTGCTTGCTTCTTGAACCATGGTAATCAATGCGTTCTTACAACCTACAACCTAAATACATTCCGATAATGATAAAATGTTCTTATAAATAAGGTATACTGGATACTCGGCTAATTAGCATTGTGCTCATCATTAAGCAACTAAGAACCAGTCCCAGGCTCAGGACAAGAAGGCACACTTGAAGAGCTGCTTGCCATCGTTGCAGTCATAAAATTTTTATGATGTTCCTTGCCGGGGATCGCTTTGACTATCCTCTTCCACTAGGAGTTGGTGAATTGAATACGACTTTGAGCAGGAGGTCCGCCATTGGCGAGATTTTATAAACTGTGGAGCTACCAATTTATTAAGTTTTTAGAGTAGAACGGATTTATCTGTTATTTCATTAATAACGACTGGTAGGGGAAGTCTAGCTATCAATTTGGGCGGAACTGCGGTGATATCCATGGACACTGGTATAGAGCTAAGATTGGCCGACAGTCAAAGCTTTCTAATATGTTTTACATACTTTAGCATATAGAAACATAGCTTTTCAAATAGTTGATCTATTTTGCGGCTTGTGGATATGTTTTATGGTTATCATTGGTTTTTATTTGATTATGGTCCTATTTTAATTTATAATAATTTATTACCATATATGATTCATTGTTAACAGTTTCGACAATGCTTATGCGGGTGGGGATTTGCTTGCTGATGTATTTTCTCTTCATCCCGGCTCCATTAAAGCTGTGTTACATTTACGCTTGGGATACGTCTGGATAGAACAGGAGCACACACAAAGACGCACACTATAGCAACTTCTCTGTACTCAATTCACCAGCAGCTCACTCTCAGTCACACAATATAATCCAACCAACAACCAACAACCAACCAACTAACCAACCAACTGCTCAGTTAGTCAGTCAGTCACTCAGTCAGTCAGTCAGTCCTAAGACCACTTTTTGCGGAGTTTATTACTTTTATGCGATTATGTGTCATGTGCTGGGGTCTGTATCTTTGCATGTGTGTGAGTGTGTGAGAGTTGGGACCAGTGAGTGTGTCATTGCCATTATTAGTTCCATATAGCACATATGTGTCTGTGTGTGTGTGAGCTCTCTTGTAACTGCTACTGAAATTAATTCCAATTATTTATGGCCTTTAATTTACTCATTTTTTGGGGCATGTGCTGAATTCGTGCTGTGGATTTGTGGCAAGCTCTGTGGTCTGCCGATTGGGCTATTCATAATTCAAAGCTAATAGCTTTTTGTAATATAAAAAATAAGTAACTTTAAGGCTAATAACTAATTGAGTTGAAAACTGTTTAAAAATACATAAATTATGACAAATGATAAAATGTTCTGCAGCTTTTCTGATGTTTCTGATGGTAATAAGCGGGATGCTACACAAAATGAATTTGTAGCTTGATATTGCCTTCAGTAATTGTGAAATATTTGCTTGCGTTCCTATTTTGAGTAGTAGTTTCGAAAGTGCGATGCGAGTATATCTGAAATTCACTGCTTCAGATTCACAGCTGCGACCATTAATGTGGCAACCAACAGCAGTTGGCAGCTTGCTGTGCAATCATAACAGTCCACAACTCACAAACTGTTGCAGTATTACATATTCGCACCGTTGCACGAGAGGAAACAGCAGTGTTGAGCAAACATGAGTTTTACACTAAAATTGTGATGGCAGAAAAAAAGAAATGAAACGAGAAAGAAATTATGACTTTAAAAACACGCACACAAATATAAAATATCAGCAACGTTGTCGGTTGCAATATGCAACATGGGAAATCTATTTGGTGGTGCAAGACCAAGTCTGTCTGCTCCATAACTATGCCTGTCTGTCTGCCTGTCTAGCTGTCTGTCTGTCTGTATCCTGTTTCGGTTTAGTAGTCTGTCTGTGGTTGCTGGCTAGGCAAATGGGGCGCTAACAACTCTCGTCAACGTTATGAGATTCTCGCCTCTCTTCTCCTCTCCTCTCCCCCTGCACTCGATACTCGCATGTGTCTCCGTCTTCTGTTCTCTGCTCTGTGTTGGGGTGCTTACATGCGAGTTTGTTATTTTCGAAACGAGTTAAAATTAGCATAGTTATGGCAAACGTGCAATGCTTTCGACTCTGGCTGGCTGTTACGGTCGGCTGGCTGCAAATGCCTGCATCGTAATGATGTGAAAATATAACGAACTCGGCAGTTGCGAAATTGAATGAAAACATTTGCTGTAACTTCACAGCAGCAGGTTCTTCTGCTGCTGCTGCTGCTGCACTGCTTAAAATGTATCATTGCACTTGATAACAGCATTTATTCATTTAGGTCAATGTGTTGATTATAAATAGTTAGGCAGGTATACAAACTTTAGTCATATTAATACCAAGCACACTTGTGGCGCCCACAACTTGGTCCATTCTCTCTCTCTCACGCTCTCTCAATACTATTAGCTTCATGAAATTCAGGTCAGCTGCATAAGTGCCTATAAGTATGCAATGTACTTTTGCTTAGTTGCAGCTATGAGCGCAGATTCCGTCGCACACAGAAAAACCAGAAGTTCACACGACTATATGGAAAGCTGCATAAAATGCTGTTTAGACCACCAACGGGCAAAAAGCAACGCACAAAAGTGTGATGTCAGACCTTAGTCCTTTAAAGCACAGCCCTGCCCCACAGCGCAGTCCGCTTGCTGTGTTTATTTAGCCTATAACGCATCACTTGGTTGGTTACAGCAGTTAAAAAAGAAAGGACGAAAATGAGCACACGTGGCTAGCGAGCTGCTCGCACAGCATCAAAGCGTTCAAGCATGGCAAAAAAAAAATTAACAGAAACGAAGGTAAAAGCTGTGGGGAAGTGAACAAAAACACTGAAGAACGAATAAGGTATAGTAAGTTCAACAGAATTTTAAATACCCTAATTATATTTGTACGCTAGTCATCTAAAAAATCATCAATCAACCAACTTTCTTTGAAAAGTCATAATCGGACTTTGAATTTGATGTCTGAGCATTATTTTTGAGTTTCTCTGCACTCATAATGCAATTTAAAAATAATTATAATTGTGGAAAATATTTATAATTAATAGAAATAATAAATAATCATTAAAATGTGTTGTGTTTTTTTAAATTTAACTTTTCATGAATAAGATCCCTTTCTGAATAGTACATCAACATCAAGCAAATGTCATTATGAGAAAATAAAATTTGTGGTTAACCTAATATAATATGCTAGTTTGCTAGTTTTTAATACCCGGTCGCTATTCTAAGCACAAAAGATATTTCTCTTTTTTGGGGTCATGAGAAATGACGTATTCCGTGACACAATTAAAATACCCTAATGAAGAGTATTTAAACGGGCAGAAAATGACTCACAAACAGCGCTGGCATGGCCCAAACGCATTCCCTGGTTGGACTTTGTTGACCTAAAAATCTCATTTGCCGCTTGCTCATTTCTGCCATCACTTTTGTTACGTTTGTTGCGCCTGTCATCCGCCTGCTCCGCCCTGCCCCTCCCCTGGGCTTATTGTTATAGCGGCCACAAGCTAGGCAGCATATTCTTTGATATAAAAATATCTGAAGAGTGCCCGCCCCATTGGACAGAGGAGAGAGGAGGGAAGAGCAAGTGATGCAAGCCTACGAAATACTAAACGGTGATTTAATACGAATGGGCCAGGAAATGCGAGGAAATGAGTTCCAGGCAAAAAAAAAAAATACTGACCTAGTATCAGGCGGTTGGGTGAAATACATGTAGCTGCTCTCTTTGATTTGATCTGACTTTCAAATGTCCACTTTACATTATAATACTCCATTTTTACATTTGAAATTTTGTGTTGTATTATGCCACTTAAATTTTAAGCAATTTAATTTATAAACTTAGTTTAGTTAAATTTATTGTTACACTTTTCATTATTTAAATGTTTTGACAAGTCCTGATCTACTTTAGTACACATTAAATAAATAAAATAAAGCCTCAAGGCTGGTCCAGGGCAGCAGGAATTCTATATGTTTATCTATGTGTAAACCTATTATTCCTTCTGGTGCTCCTGGGATGGAAGCCTTTTAGTTCAATGGAATTCAAGGAATGTACAGCATTTACTGAATGTCGTAAGACATGTGCTGTAAGAATTTCAATTGCTTATAAATGTTTGCAGAAGTGGACTTGAAATTTTTGTATGAAACAATAAACTGTTTCATTGCTTTTGGCACGTATCCATTTTAATGATTATTTTTGTTTGCAATTTCTTCTTTGCAGGTAAGAATGCTTTGCGCACAGTGACCATTAATCCAAATAGATATGTAAGATGACGTAAGTGCGAATGAAATGAAGAAAATATTACAAGGAACATACTTAAATAGATACTTCGAACCAGTTCCCTTTGCTTCCCTTTGTTTCTCTCACAAACTACATAGAGAATTAAAAATATACAATTAATTCCAATATATAACTCATATTCGTCACAGATTTAAAATCTTAACATATTAATCGCCATTTGGGAAATCTTTTTAATACAATTTTAGAAACTGTCGCCTTAATTCTGATCTTCAAAAATTAAATATAAATCGCATCAGCTTGCAGAGATTTTTCCAAGAAATGTGACTAAATGTCAATTGAATAAATGGAAAGTGAAGGCGAGTCTCAGTTTCAAGTTTGTCACTTAATAGACTAGGCTATAACGTGGAGAGCACTTCGACCCAATTTGCTGGCCTTCTGCTGCGATTTAGATTTCCATTTAATTTTCTTTTTTCATTTACCACACAATGTTTTACAGGCAAATCTGTATCTTAATATGCGCGAAAGCGAAATGGAAAAAAAATGCTGTGAAAAAAAATATGAAAATGTTGTTAGCTGCGACAGGCTGACAAAATGATAGATGAAAGGCAGCAGAACGAGACGTGTGAAGGGAAAAAGAAAAATTAGCGTAGGCTTCAAAAGCAATCAAAATGACAACTTAAGTAGGCTTCGCAGCAAAAATTGAATATGTACGGCCGAAGGAAAAGGCGGAAAAATGTCGGAAGAAAAATGTACAACGGAGCGTACCCTCCGGAGTTCGAAATAAGGGGTGAACCCTCCGGATGGTTGGTGGGGTGTGAAGCGTTAAATCGTTGAGAAATGTGAGCTCAATTAGGGCCTAATTGTATGCCTGTAATTGTAGCAGACAACTCGCTACACTTTGTCAGTTCTTCATAAAAGATCCTGGGAGACATACATTTTAGTAGCTACGAGAACAAATTTAAAATACCAAACATTGGTGGAGTGTCCTGCAAGTGTTGACAGGAGCTGCCATCTATATCATTTTCGCAAATCGTGCGTAAAGTTTTTAAATTATTTAAATTAAACACAACAAGACCAGCCGGCACGGAACTTTCCAAAGAAATGTACCCGGCGTGGAAGACCCTTAACGAGAAGCAACACGACCCAACTTCAACACAATCAGCACAGACAGAGATTTGTCGGTCCCACTGACTTTGGGCCTGTTCGGCGGAGCATATGACCAAGGAATCAGTTAATGTGCGTGGCAAATGTAAAATGTGTACTTAAGTTGCTCGGCCCCAAATGCGCATTTCACTTAATCAAGATTTTAATATTTAAAGAATTTTCAAATGTCACGCCCACAAATCGGTCTCACTAGCCATCTTATCTTATGCCACGCTTATGGGGCTGTGGGCCAAAAAGGTTGCTTGTGGTCGGGCCCAAATAACATTATCTCACTACACGACAGTTGGCACACTTCAATTGCTTGTGAAAGCCATTCAATGCCATTGAACCCCTCTAGACCATAACCAAGCCCAGGAACCCTACGCCAAACTCAATGTCCAACATTATAAATTTTATTCTTTGACTTCTCTGTTGTTCTTTTTGTTGTTGTTGGAATTGAGGAAAGTTTTGTGATGCTTTTTGCGGCTGCCTGTCGACTTGGTTTAGTTTTATGTTGCACTTTTATTTATTTCGACATATATACCAGGTTCGTAAATATTTTTGCAAAAATCAATAAGCTGAATGACAGCAATTTTTAAGCTGGTCAGAGTGGACGTAAAAAATCCCATAAAAGCTTTTTGCGGCCGTCAATAGATGTGTTAAATATTTAAAATTGCAAATAAATGTGCTTGTGACTACCAATCGAGTTGATTTTGTTTTAAAATCGGGTCAAGCAGTCTAAACTGAAATTAAACAACTTAGGACATATATCATATTATGCTTATCGCACGATATATAAAATAGTTGCATGACCTTGGCTTACCTTAAAACGTTCAAAGCGTTTTTCTTGGCAGATGGCTGCAATTTTTCCTACTGACGACAGTTTGTAGCGCTCTTAACGCCCCTTTAAGTGAGAAAGTTACACTCAGAAATCAAAGTTAAGCTACAGACATGAACTCAAAGATTTGTGCGCACACACACACACACACAGCTCTTAATGTGGTGTGTGGTTAAAGAAAGCGCCAAATAAGTGAGTGTGCGCATAGTGTCTTAGTGTTTAGACATACATGCATACTTGCATAGAGGCAACTGGCGCCGCACTTAAATCTAGCAAAAGACTTTTCAAAGGCCATGTCAGAAGTTGGCAGGCTCAGCCAGGCAAAATGAAGCGTTGCGACGAGGACGAGAACTGGGACGGAGGGATGGGGCAGGTTGGCAAGTGTGTGGGTCGCTAAAACGCTTAATGGTGACGGTGTCGTAAATGGCAAGTCAAAAATCTACTTGCCAAATTCTTTTAGCTCTCAGTGTGCGCCTCTCTATCTGCGTTTGTCTGCCCTTCAGTCTCATGTCTCATGTCTCTCCATGTCCATGGGGATAAGCTTGCCAAAAAGGCAGACTATGAAAAAATACAGAAATACACGTGACAATCGACATGCCAACATGTGTTCCTCGCTCCTTGTCTACTTTGTCGCTTGTATCCATCCAACCCAACGCCTTATTATTTGTGCCATAGTTTTGTGAAATAAATTTGCCAAGTTGCTCTTTGCATTTTATTGTTATGCGCTGTTTGCCTTGCCGACTGTCTCATAACTTGTTATTGTCACTGTTAACATCTAGTATCCTCGAGATGTTTTTCGTGCCAGCCCTGCCTTCCTCTTGCGTAATTTGTCTCTTTTAGCAGCAGCAACTCCCACAGCCGCAGACCCACACACCCCTACCATGGCACGCACACATTAGTCCAATTGTCTGCGTTGCTTCCAGAATTGTGAGATTTACTCCTCGCGTTTGACAATCCCCTACTTTGTCCATATTTTCCTGAGATGTCGCCTGTTCTTATTGCGACTCTGCTTGTCTCTGCTGTGTTCATAATTTATATATCTCTGTGAGCGGCGTTTAATCTGCTTCATGTGCGATTTAATGCCGTTGGCAATTTATTTATGAGACATGCACTTACCAACCTACTTGAAAACAATATATGTTTATATAGATTATGGTGGATAGATTTCGGTAACTGATTATTTGAATTATGGTAGATGAATAATAATAATAATAATATACACGCATATTAGATCAAACATAACTGGTAAATTATGTATAGTGGATGAACAATAATAATAATAATTATACATAAACATGTCTAATCATATATGTACATTTTTCATAAGTACATTATAATCAATTGATGATATCGACTACGTTGACTAAGAAACAAAAAGAATGATGTAGTCAAATGAGCTCAACTAGGACTACTGTTAAGTATAATATTCTAGTTTCATTACCAAATTTCCCTTTCAAAAGCTTTGCTAACTGAAATGTAAGTAGTTTCTCTTATATCTTATAGCCGGCACAGCTAAGGAGGAAACAACTCTTGGGCGGCTCCTGTTTTTATTCACAAGCCCTAATTGTACCTTTTGCCTGTTGCGTACTTTTCCACATTTTTACCCTACGTATTTTTAATACAAAAATAAATCGAATTAAAAGAATCCCGTTCGACACAAAGAATAAGGCAATAGCTAATGGGCGTACAGTGCCCATATTAATCCTGGAGGACTACAGACTACCTTATCCTCAAAAATATGCCTGGGCAAATAATCACAGCTAACATACCAATGCTGAACTATAAACTAAATTTTTTCAAGTCATTAACTTGTTAACCTTAGGAACTAACTCTAGTCATTATGAAAATGTCCAGACGAATCAAATAATTATCCTGTTTATATACATTTTTAATTGTTGCCAGGTACTCTTGTGTTCGATTCTATTCGTCGAAAACAATATGGTTTGGGTCAGCGATTATATGTGTGTTTTATCTTAAGCATATTCTAAGCACGAAGCTATCTTGATGAACTTACGCACACATACGCACATGTAGTATAAAGCACAGTATGTTTCTTAAAGAACAAAACAATGCCTGCGAACACATGAGCACCCAAAAATCATGCAAATGAGAAAAGTTTTCACCAGAGGATCCATTGTTTGCCCGGGGAATGGGGGAAGGGGATTTGGTAAGGATGGTTATATCAGCTGATGCTGCTGTGGATCTATTGTGGAGTGTTTTGCGATGATGGCAGGGATGTGTAAATAATTTAATTTCAAGTACCTGTGGTTTTCTTGGCAAAATCATTTTCAAATAAATAAACTGAACGAGGCAAGAATTTGTTCCTGGCAGCCGTAGAAAGTTATCAAGAGCAGCATTACCAGCAGCAGCAGCAATACAAAGGCAACATTTATTAGCTTCGACTGAAGAGCAGTAGAGAGACACACAATTGCAACATAAACAGCCACTCGAAGTCGCAATCGTCGGCTTAGGTGTGTGTGTATGTGCGTGTGTGTGTGTATGTATGCTATGGCGTGTGCCAGTTGACAAAGAGCGAGACGAACTTTGGAATTTGTGTATTTTGCGCAAAACCGCAAAACTTGAAGTGCACCACTTAGGCCAACAACTTTATCGCCTAGACAGAGAGAGAGAGAGAAAGAGAGTGAGAGTTGGAGAGGAGCCTACTTTAAAATTGTTTTCTCAAAAGTGAAGCTGAAGCTGAATCAAAGGCAAGACAATGAGGTAGCCCTGTCAGGCAGTCAGCAATTTGTTTATTGAATTTATTAACATAATTGACTGCTGCGAAAATGCTTCAGCAGCAATATTATGAAAAAAGTTGAGTGCTTGCAGCTGATGCCGGGCCAACAGGACGGTGACTTAATATCGGGGAAATCAGTCGCATTTCCTGCTCACCAACTTCCGCCCGCCACAAAGTTAACTGCTTATCCTTTTTTTAACTCAATACGAGTACACAGCAAACCCCAACCCAATTCCACACTCCCTCGCTCTCTGTCTATCTCTCTCTCTGTTCATTTATTTTCGCTCTCGCTCGGGTGATTGATGATACTCATTTGTATGTTGGTGTATGGGCGTGTGTGCGTGTTGCGCAGCTCGAACGCACGTTAGGTAAAATCATTTTGCTTAATTTTAAATCAGTTTACCATTTGCCGCTGCGAAGGTTTTCAGCTCCCCTGCGACGTGGCTGCGGTTTAATATTGTTTATTGCTGCGGTGCGTGTTGTGGACTTTAAGGCGCCTGTCTCGGCCAAAGTAATTTAGTCGTTTGTTTGCCCATTTGTTGTTGTTCCCATTCCAGTTTATAATGCTTAAGTACACTCACGGGTAAAGTTAACTGCAAGTTGCCAACTTTATTAATGTTCGCCTCTCTGTTGTGTTTTTGTTTGTGTTTTTTTCAATAGACTGTGTCTGCCTGATTTTCATGTTGTTTACATTGTGGCATCTTCTTTATAGCATACACTTTTTAAGCCACAGAACTTTTCCGTATTCCAAATCATTCGCAATATGTTCTTCATACTCGTATGTTTCCTAAGTAAGATTATGGCTCTGCCATTTGTCTAGAGCTATTATTAAGCTTTCAATTGAGCTTGTGCTGCCTATATCCACATTCTCATTGTCCGTACAACTTCTCAAAGAACAATTTCTTCTGTTGTATTGTGACTTTTCTTACCTAGAACTTATATACGCTCACGCTCTTATTTTTAGTACACCTTTTGACATATTTTTTCCTTTTTGTTTTTTGCTTAACGTAGAAACAAAACCAAGTATGCAAAACATTTGCTAAAGGCATTACGGCAACATTTACCAAGCCAGTAAGTTGCACTGTCGCTATTTATAGTGGTGCATGCTTACAGCAGCACCACAGTGCCACCACTCGCCCACCCTTGGCGCTCAGCTCTTGACACCAAACTCGGGAGCGTTGCCATCAGCAACGACACAATAACATTTTTTTTGTAAAGTGGCAACAAGGTTGACACTATTTCATGTTGCCCCAACACCATTAAGTGCACAAAATAAAAACAAAAAAACATTAAGAAAAAAAAGAGCAATGCACATAAAAATTGTATTTTTATATGTGTCAGTAATAGTTTAAGATTTTTTGCTTCATTTCCAGTCCAGTTTAGGGTGTCAGGTATTTGGAAACTTTTTTTTTCTCGAAAGTCAAATTTCAGCTTTTTTGCGCACATTTCATTAAAAGTTAAGAAACCAGACCAAAATCCGGCCACAAATTGCCAATTTATTTCAATAAATCTAATTACACTACTAAAATGTTAGCCCAATGTGATTTTTATTTGATCACCAAGCTGATGCGTATGTGTGTGCTTACCCCACAACTACTGTTGCCACATTGCGAACAGTTAGCCAGACTATTTGTCTTTTTAATTGTGGGCTAACTGGCCCGCAAGCTCGTGGCTTAGCTGCTCCACTCGACTCCGCGGTCAGTTTGTAAAACTTCCATTACATATTTGTATAACATAATAGCGTACACACGTGAGTGGCCTTCCGAGGTTCGTGGGTTCCTAGGTTCCGAGCTAAAGGTAACACTGGTAACACAATACTCGACCAACATCAGTTTTAAAAGTTTATCGGGCAATAAGCAACAGAAAACAAACACGAAAACAAGTGAGAACGTTGCAGGCGGGCGTAACCAACTGCAAAATTCTCTGATACCAGATGACAAAAGGTGGCAAGCAAAAAGGTGAGTGTAGCATAGAAACATTTTTTAATGTTTGTTCCTAGTAATCTACCTTCCAAGTTTGGTATGGCTTTATCGATATATACCAACAGGTATATTTTTGTATCAATATTTAACACCCTTTAAATATCATACCGGTAACAAACTTAAAAAATCTGTTGACTTAGCGCACTTTGTCTAACGAGTACGTGTTCCAACTTAGAATCTGTAATTTTGGGACTCTCGAAAAAGTGGCATGACGCACATTCAATGAAACCGAATACTCTCTTACCTTTGTTATCAGTGTATAATAAGCTTTCAGCAGCAGCATGTGTAATTTCTGTGCCTGGCCAAAGCAGAGTTTCATTTACTGTGCTGATAATTTGTGAAAAGTTGTTTCCACTGGTCAGATTCGTGGCCCTCGGATGCTACTGCTGTTGTTGGGTCAACTGAGGTCATTGGCCAGCTGGGGGCTAGAAAAAGTTGCAAGTCTGCTGAATTCCAAATGCTCATGTGTTCTGATTTATATCCATTGATAAGACTTACATAACTTGCGTTAGTTTTGCTGGTCGCCAGAAGGTGTGCGCAATTCGAGGATACTTCGCTTAAAGTTCTGTCCCACATTTTGACTTAAATCTATAGATTATCGGAACTGTGCAGTGCTTAAATAAAATGCAGACCTATTAATTTCGTTAGTTGATCTCGCTCGCTCCATTGCAGACATCTGTAGGTGAATTTTTTAAAATTAATACTAGAATTTCTATCCTTTCATATCCTGCTCTGCTTTACTCTGGTCTGCGTGGGCGTTTGCCTGTGATCCAGGGCTGCCACAGAAACGCCTTTTGCGTGTCATAATAATTTTTCGTATTCCTTTTATTGCCGCCTGAGCCGGGCACTGCACACAAAAGCTGAGAAATGGCGCATGAGAAGCGGCAACAAACTTTAATTAGTTATGCAAAGCGAGCACTGCTCTGGGACATTAAAAACTAGCACATAAAAAATGGAAACCGAGCGCATAAAAAGCCTTAAATATAGCGGTCATTCTGGGCAGCATAAATTTAAATTGCGAGAGCTCGGGAATAAAAACACACAAAAACATTAAATAAACTGTAAAACGATTTAAGGCGACATACGCACAAGGAGGAGCATTAATTTGCATTCATGAGTATTTTTGTAAGCAACTTAAAATAATGTTGTTGAGAGTGCTCAAAAGGGGATTACCCTGCACACAGCTTGAAATATGTATGTAACCCCATTATGGATATATATGTTTTTACATTTAAGCACCTGCTACTTTGTATATTTTGAAGTTTTAGAATTACGTTTAAAATGTTTATATTTTATAAATGTACATTTTACAAAATTTGATTTTCTAATAACATAATATTAGCTAAGCATTAATGCTCCCGCTTTAAATGGGGTCATCAAAAAAAATACCATCATTTTATGGTGGTAATTAATTAATTAATTAAGCGCGAGTATAGAAATTGTGTCGGCAAGCTTGTGTATGTTTGTTGTAAGTGTGCTTAAATGCTCGAAGCGTGCAAAAATATGAAAACAAATTAGCGGGAATTTAATTGGTAAAACCCATTTAATGCGGACAAAAGTAAGTTTTGACATTATTTTGCCTGTAATGCAGAAAGAACTATATTGAGTGCAAAACGTTATTCTGAAATTCTAAAATATGCCGTCTAATCATGATAAATATTTAATCATTTTGCTCGTATTACGGTTAAGTTATAATTGCTCACTATTCCTATTGACATAAATTACACGTCTTGGGTACTTTGTTAGTTTTTTATTTTAAACGGTAGCTCTTTTAACTTTTCTGATGACTAGCTTAACTATATCCTCATCAAGTTCCTTGAATTATAATCCAGCGACTCCCATATAGTTTCTGAATTACTTTTGCAAATACTCAATTAATAAAAGTATTTTGCTTGAATTTGCATATGGCTTGTGCAAAACTGCTCTCAAATATTCAATTTTTAACTTTAAATATTTAATTGAGTCTTTAGAGATAATGCAAAAAAATAATAATAATAACTTCGAAAACAATTTCAAGTACAGGAAAGAGAGTCCAGGGCAATATAGTTTTGCCACTTTGAGGACACAAAGTTACTTACTTCTATCCAGAAATGTTGTTGTTGTTGTTCTCTTTTATGTATGCATTCGGAAAAGCGATACTCTTCATTACTTCGTTTCCATGTAGTCAATTTATCCAGTTGACCATTATTGAGTTTGGTTTATAGCCATGCAAAGGGTATAATGGATTTGTCATGGGAAATGTGGCGCATTCAAAAATACGTATTCCTTGCCATAAGAACATAAAAATATAAAAACATGTGGAAATAATTTAATAAATATGTATATATATATATATATATATATATATATATAGTTTATTATTTTTATTTGCTTTTTTCG
This sequence comes from Drosophila cognata, assembly GCA_035041535.1. Lineage (NCBI taxonomy): Eukaryota > Metazoa > Arthropoda > Insecta > Diptera > Drosophilidae > Drosophila > Drosophila cognata. The sequence goes on from JAWNLC010000236.1 coordinate 289,772, forward strand.
ATGTCTTCTAAATTGGAATCGCTTATAATTGGTTGGTTTTGTTTTCAAACTATATCTTTGCTTTATTGTTCCTCAACTAGTTTCGAGCCTTAAATTTTTTAGAATTTTATTGCCAACTAATTAGAAAAATTATTCCAAAAGGGTACTTACTGATCGACAAGCATCAGACAATTTCCCCTCTTGTTTTGCACATAGTTCGTAAAGGAATTCAAATGAATTGGCAGCGTTTGTTTTCTGTTGAGAATATTTTTGGAACGTTGCCCGTTGTCCGGGAGGAGCTCAGACAAGCTGAACTATAAGTACGAATAACGTTTAACCAGTTGCACTTTGTCTCCCGGGACAGCTGCCAGACTGTGCTTGGCGTGTCTGTGTGTACATGTATTTGATAAATATATACGTACATGTTGCAATTCAATATGGTTATTGTGTTTCCTTTGGCTTCCTCTCTGTTGTGGCTGCCGCTATCACCGTTATTGTTGCAGCTGATGGCTGCATGCCGCATTGTTGTTGCCATTACGTGACATTCCCGTCATTCCGGACTCGAGCGCCTTGCAGCTTGTTGCAGCCAGTTCATGGCTTATCATTGCCTTCTTAGTATTTGCTTTGCTTCGTTGCAGCCTTCGTTGTGATACCATTAAGTTAATTAAAATTTTGGAGCAATTTGCAGCACGTTCTGCTTAGACCGTTGCCAATCTTTGGCCTGCAGCTTAGATTATGCTGATGATTGTTGGGGAGCAGATTGTTACAGGCAAGTTCAAGTAATATTTGTTACTGTTGTTTTATTTGAACTTTCATATGTTTCATTTTGGTGTCAAACAATATTTCCATTGCCATTACCCTTTTCAGAAAATTTTTTCTTTAAAATTTGCACATGTTTGCTCTTGTCTTATATTGCTCACACAAACTTTTGTTTGCAAACTGCTTGCTTGTCAAGGCCAATTATTTACTGAGGACCGAACTTTGCGAGCGCAAACAAAAAAGAAAATATTAACTGTAATTTGCTGCTTGCGCTCTGGGAAGCACAAATCCACAACACGCCCAAGGATTGCCCCAAAAGTCGCACAGCATATACATGTGATATGCTTAATTATTTATTACGACTAATTTAAAAAGTCGCCCAGCAACGTCCTGTTAAAACTTTTGCTCATCTGGCCACATACATAAAAGTAACTGCATATGAGCAGCCCAACAAACGGTTTAAGTGCTGAACCCAGATTCACATCAAGCGCCATCATCATCAGGAGCCCAGGTCAAAACCGCACTCAGGCCGAGCCGACTGCCTCCCAGGTTCTGACTAAGTTAAAGTAGTAGTTCAAAACTGTCGTCGTTGCCATCTGATGAGCTTTCCCGCAACTAGTTGCGGAGGAGCACACAAAACTCGTTTATATTTAATAAACAAATTAAACTTGCTGTCTGTGCAGTTTATTCTCATTTATATAAGCTTCCCCGGCAGCTAAGGCACCACATGAAATACATTTTGGCTTTCACAAGCTTCTTAACCCGGATATCTTTAAAGCCCGCTTAAAATTTAAGTTCATATTATACGAATAGTTCTATCTGAACTATTTTCGACGACTCTAACAATTAAAAAGCAAAGAACATTGTAAATCGTGATTTACAAATTTATTTAAATTATACATGCAGACTTTATTTTATCTTAACATCGACTGTGTAGTCCAAAATTCACTTTATTCTAAACAGGCATTATTTATTACTTTGACGCCCTCAAACCATTAGCCCAACAGCAAACATTTCTCAATTATTTTCCAGCTACGTTGTATCTGAGTCCGAGGTCGTATGTGGAATTTTATTATGCCCTTTAGGATATGCGCCCGCGAGGCGCAATTATACCGCCACCGCATTTTATTTATTTCAATTTACTTTGTGCCAAAAAAATAAAGAGAGAAAATAAACAAATAAATAAACAAAAGTAATGGCATTATACATTTCTTCCATTTTTGAGCTCTGCTCCGTCAGCTGCGCTTCTTTATGAATTTTAATGAGCGTTCGCCATTGCTGTTTGCCTCGTTTGCTATGCAAAATATTTTTGCAACAAACGTCACGCAAATCTTCAATGCTAAAATGCCAGCATCTGTTCGCCTCCGTCTTCCCTCATATTTCTCATCTCAACTTGGCATATTTTGACTTTAAGCATGCAGTTTCCTCCGCGTTCTGTTTTATTTTGCAACGCTGAACAAATTTTGTGCCAACCCCGCGAAAATAGTTGCCAACTTGGCCAATGTGCCAACTGGGCCGCCTTTGTTAGCGTTGCTAAATGTTCGTTAACGTGGCGCATAAATTTGTTGGCAAACAAACGCTGACTCTCTGCATAGTATATGGCAGGATGAGGTCTCTTAATAAATTCGCATCTAAATATTTGCAACCTCTTCAATATAGAGATCTTTCCTGGGTACGCCTGACTTTGCCATACAAATTTTGCATAGTATTTGAAGTGGAATTCACATGCCTCTATTATGAAATACTTTTAACTTTCGCTCAAGTTGAAGCTCAATTTAATTAAATAACACTGTGAGAGTATAACTAGCAGATAAGCAACATATTTGGAATCCATAATTGGAATCCAGACTCGGGTCGGAATGATTTATTCAATACTTTGCAAGCCGAATAGGGCTATAATAACAATAAAATTAGGGCTATCTAATATTTATTAATACTAACATTATTTTATAATAAGTATAATTACTGAGTTTGGTTAAAATATTTTTTCAAATAAATGGTTTTTTCATTCAGCAATTCTTTGTATTGATGATTAATGACTTTACTGAAATTAAATGATGTGAAATCATGTTGTACAACAGTAACCTTGAGTCAAACCCTAACTAGTTTTATTTTTCACTCAGTCCCTAGTGGATTTTTGAACATCTCACCGGGCTGGAGCATAAGCCCTTAAAGCCCCAGTTGGCACCCCATCAATTTCTTTTAGTTGAAAGTAGCCCTTGTAATGCCAAAACTAGGAAAATATGAAACAACATTTTTGTTGCTCAACTCGTATAGGTTTTTTTTGTAGAAGCGCGTAAAAATTTTTAATTAAAAAATATTTGTACAACAGTTTTGTTATGCATTTTTCATATGCTCTTCGTTCTTGTTTTGTACTTTCTATGCGATGTGTTATTAAAGCGGTTTAAAGAGGCATTTAAAAAACCACTCTGCTAAAGCGCTTGCCAAAAATAAATGGAAATTAATTAATTAATTTGACTGAAAAATATTTGCATTGAAATCGTCGTACAGCTGGCCAATTGAAATGCAGGCGGCAACATGGCGTATGATTAATATGCATTAAACAAAACACAAAAAAAGGATGTTTTTATTTATTGGTGCTGCCGTTGAACTTTCCGCTAAAGTCAGCGAGGCAGACACATTGAAATACACAACAACTGCCACTCTGGGGATTTGGGTTAATAGCCGACTCGCAGCCAGCCGGCAGCCAGCAGGGACTACATAAAAACAACAAGAACAAGAACAACAATGGCTTTGACTATGACCGGCTCCCGGTGCGGGGATCTAGCCAAGGTGCCCGGGCGTACGTGCAAGCCTCACAAAAATAATGGCACCGTTGTTTTGTTTGTAGTTATATTTCTTTTTTTTAGTTTTTTGTTTCAGTTTTTTCTTTTTTTTTTTGTTACGGCTCGGCGGCAACGTCAGAAAAACAACTCAAGTCAAAGGCAAATACGAGTAACAATACGGCTATGGTGTTGACGAGCAGAGCCAGAGGAGCAGAGCCGTGGGGCAGGAGACATGGGGCAATTGTGACACACTGAGGCCCAGACAAAAACAGAAACTGAAGTCACCTGAGCTCACCTGCAGCCTGCAATAGACAATAAAAAACACAGGCACAAAGGGTTGTGTGTATGTGTGTGTGTGTGAGTATTAGTATGATGGGAAATGTGCAAGTCACTAAAGACAGGTCTGGTCAAAAGTAAAACATAAGCCGGATCTGGACAGATGTGGACTTTTCATTGAGGATTACGCTAGACCCACTGAGCTACTTGCTTGCAGCATGGTGATACCTTAGAGTGGCTAAGAGCTAGAATAGCTAAGTGGCTTAAAAGGGTTTCAGTTTAGTTTCAGAACTTAATAAGGACATGTATATTAGACGTATATGTAACATTAAATCCTGGCAGTAGATGCATAGATATCAACTATGTGTAGCTGTCATACTACTATTTCCATCGCACATTCCTTGTGAATGAAGCCGCAATTAAACTTGCTACCCACTTAAGCAGAACTATTAAATTACCGAGCAAAGATGCCTCTGAATACAATACAGCGAAACTTGCGGCACATAGTAGGCAAGACATCAACAACTGATTGAAAACAATGAGTGCGAAACATCTTCAGAATTTAATGCTGACTAGCAAGGGAACAGGAGACAAGCTCGAGCAATTAACTTGAGTCACATACTGGGCAAAAGGTACTTTAGGCGAAGCGAAGCCAAAGGATGCCGAGTGGCAGTGCTGGAAGAGAGGTCTCAGCATGAATAAAACTATAATACCTCTATTCACATGGCCTCCTTATGAGGCCAGGTCTATGTGTACTAAAGAGTCACAGGAACTCTACTGCTTCTGCTCAACTAAATTAAATTCTGGACACCAAAATGCTGTAAAATGTGTGTCGAAAACATCAGAGTTTCCTTGCAGCTGCCAAAGAACCCACATTCAACGCGACTTATACAAGTTTACGTTTTTTGACAGAGTAGCTGATGCACCATTTTGGTTTTGCTTTGATTTCTGGCTATCTCGATTTACCTGCTAAATGTAGCTTGTTAGCCGGTTAGAATGTATGTTTTTGAGTGTGTGTATGTGCTCTCCTTGCTCAGTGCAGCGTAAGGCTTACAGATAAGTCAAGGACAAATCCTGTCAAAGTTTCTATGGCACGGAAATAAATTCCAAATCATAGTTTTCATACTGTTCCAATGGTACCAGCTCACATTTTGTTTATTTTGCTAGAGATTTCTTAAGCTTATGCATTTTTGATTTGGCTATTTGCATTGAGTTTTGCAGTCGCCTCTGCTTTTGATACTCCAAAATATTTCTCTTTGATTTGTACAGCACCAAGTGTAGATATTATGTATTACCAGAACCAGTTGATGCCTCAGAAATAAATAGTAGATTTAATCCTCACTGATTGCACATTGGACAAACTTTATTTCAGCTTATGTCAGGAAAATTCATGAAAATCCAGTGAAAATGCACAGACAACAGTAGTCTTTGGTTTCAATATGGGGTGGTGCAGGTAAATTGACTGTTTTCTCAAATGAGCTTCGCAACGTCACATTTACAGTTAGCAATTAATTGTGACTTATGATGAAGTCAAAATAGTTCTCTTTTATCTCCAATGTTTTACGAAAGAATTCAACAAGATTTGTACATTTTTATGGCTTTATAAATTGAGGTATTTTGGATTGTCAAAATGGAGAAATGATGAATTTTTCGCAGTAATAAATAACATTAAACTCCCCTTTCATACACACGCACACACACACACACACACACACACACAGAAAGATAGAGAGGGAGATGCACTCAGTCAGGCAGATAATATTCTTTCGCACGTAACTCATCCAAGAAAAGGTAACACCTGAAATAAACATAATCAAATAAGCCTGAAAGCGGTAAGCAAACAACTTGTGCACATTTTGTCGTTCGGTGGAAATCAAATTTCAGTTCTTTCTGGCTTTCGTCATGTTGTTGGCAATGACAGCTAAAGTTGGCCATAAAGGATTTACACGCATGTAAACAGACGGCTGACTAAAATATGTAAAGTGCTACATCAACATGCGCACTTGCAGGACCTGAGGGGAAGGAGGGGCACAGTCACTGGGGAATGAGACCTCATCGGGGCATTTTTAAATTTGTTGTCGCTTTTGTTTTTCAGTCGTTTAGTGGGCGGCAAGGGCATGGCTGTCACTGCCGCATGAGCGCCTCGGGCGTGACCCACTTGACAGCTCCACGCCCGTTCCTGTTGACAAGCAGGCGGTACCCCACCAGGGTGGGTAAGGTTGACGCTTGAGGATTGAGGGTTGCGTGCCTGGCCGGACTTGTTAAACATTCGTCACTGCCTCAGTCGACATCACTTGGTGATGTGTTTATTATGTGCCTCTAATATATTTATGAGCGCGTTATAAACGCATTTCCATTTTATTTGTATTTGGCCCGCTGCTGCTTCTTGTCGTTTTCCTGGCCTCCGCCGCCATCGTTGGCTGTTGTTGTTGCTCTCTGATGGCTGTTGGCTGATATGCTGCGCTATTATTTATGGCGGAAGAACACCCAGAGGTATTTTTGGTTTACTCAAAAATTTGATTTTAAATTCATGCTGACATTGCATATAAGCATTTAGTGCCACCTTGTCAAGCTTGTTTTGCAGCAGGCGTTGGGTCCAAGCGAATATTTATCATACGCTTCGTGGTCGCCCTAAAAGTGTACGCGAATAACGCCGGGCATTTGCATAATTTATTTGCTTTTAATTCTATGAATTTATATCGCAACTTTAGTCACCATAGGTTTTAGTCCCCGTTAAATGTGGAACCTATGGAGCTGCAAAGATTTTCTTACAATACTTGTAGCATATTATTAGAGCATTTCTTTGTGTTTATTATAAAGATTCAGCCTTTGCCTTCTCAATGAATAACCTGCTTTCATTTTAACCAAATCGCTGTTATGCGTAACAAATGAAGTTGCAAAGATTTCATTAACAGTATTTGTAGGTATTTGCACCCTATCCATAGGGTATCTTCGCATTGGACATTGAGTTTACCATATAAATCAAAGCATAGTCTGCATTTCTGAATAAATAGATTAGGTGTATTTCTTTTGTAAACATCTGTTCTGTATGTTGGGTTAAATGAAAACAAATGGATTTTTCAAAATATTTATGATATGCCATTTAGAGCATCTTCAAATTAAAGATCGAGTTACCATCCACAACTTCTCGTGCATCGAAAATTCTGCTGAATTCTTCATTTATGTGCAAGGGGAGTTTACACTTTTTATTTCATACCACATTAAATAAGGTAGTTAAAATTATATCAAAGAAATACTTGATGGTTTGGCTTGTAGATATAATACTTTGATAGAAAATACACATACTTTCTGTAATTCCTTACATAAGCTTAATTTATTTCAACGTATACATGTAATACAATTAATTATTTAAAAAAAAAATATTTTTAGAGCACCAACTGTCTGAAATGAACCCATAATTGGCAGCAACTCAGCAGCAACTGGCATATGGCAGTTAACTCACGCCTAGCTTATGCCCTCAGCTGGTCTGACTGGCTGCTGCATGATTGAGGGGGGAGCGGGAGCCACATTTACTTAATTGGGGCTTAAAACTGCAAGATGCAGTCCCTTCCTACACATAGTTGCACCAACAGCAGCGGAACTGTGAGCAATGAGCTAGCAAAGCGTGTGGCAGGCAGCATATAAGGGCTTATATACATATAACCCACCCATTCACACACACTCACAGATATGTAATGTCTGCCCGTCTGATTCCTGGGTTATTCCTGAACCTGGGAACGGATTGCCACGAGTTTGCGTTAAAAATGCCCGCCACTAATGACATGGATATGGACAGGAGATAACAATGACAAGCTCTCGTCATATACATATATAAAGTCCTGCGTGTGTGCTTATCAGTATTAATGTGTGTGTGTGTGCGTGCAAGAAATGTAGGTCTTTCAGCGTACAAATTAGAAGCATTAGTCGCTGTAGCGACGGGGGATGCTGGACGGTAAGGAGGGGGACGGGGAGGGCAACCAGGATAATGACCAAGTGCAGCGCGATAAAGTGCTGTTATTAGTGGAGACGCCGTTGTCATTGGCATTTTCTGGTTTTAATTGATTTAATCGGCTTTTCCCATACGCCTAGCTGGTGCTACGTAACTGCCTGGTAACACACACGCACACACACGCAGCGAGTAGTGCTGAGATGCTGACTGCTCATTAAAAATGCTTTGTTTTGCTGCTTGTTTTTTGCGGCTCTTCCCCCCTCGGGCGGCCTTCGCTCGCATCGCTCATTTCCGCTCTATTGGCGTATAAACAATTTTTGAGTATTAATTGAATCGCTCTGTTAGTGTGTGTGCGAGGGTGTGTGTGTGCGTGTGTGCAGGCATGCGTGGGCGGGTCTGTGTGTGTGACATGCATAAGCCAAATTAATTGTCCTCTCGTTTCGCACAGCGTCATAGCAAAAAACAACAAAAAACGTCGAGTTTTACGCCCTTTGCTTGCTTGGGTTTATTTATTTGCTCGCTTTCTTTCTATATTTTATCCATTGTTTACAAACAACAAAAGCCATTGGCCCTCTAATGAAGGTTTAATTGGCTAACACACACACGCACACACACACACTCTCAGGCACGCATTATTTTAGAAGCCATTTCCTGCGGAGCTATTTTTATATGTACCACTAATTCCTCTTTTAATTAGTTTATTTGGCACGTTCTGTGTGATTGATTGCTTAATTCAATTAGCTGAGCTCGTTGCCTTGGCACTTTCACGCGACAAGCGCCAACTATGAAAGGATTTTTGCCAATTGGGCAATTGAAGCGCTTAAAATAAACATAAGGATCAATTAGTCAATGGAATGCCGAACTTCCTGCGATGTACTTATGGTTAATTCCAGAGGGGGCAACATGTTGTTGCCTGTAGTTATCAAATATTCCACATCGATTATAAATTTAGTTTAGAAGAACGATTTTACTGCGATTCGAAGCAGAGATCATTCTTTCCAGCTTCTAAAACAAATAGCTGCGAAATATAACATAGCAGTCAAGAGAGTAACTTTCCTTACCATTTTCAAAATTACAGGTAAGATCAAAATTAAGGTTTGCATTTCTACTTTTTAGAAATATTTTCTTTTAGCCCGTCGGTAGGATAATTATGGCGCTAAGCTCTGATGTTGAACCTAAAACGGCGGCGAATTTGCGTGCTCTGTGTACCGGCGAGAAGGGCTTCGGCTTTAAGAGCTCCAGTTTCCATCGCATCTTTCCAAACAAGAACTTCCGCCTGAAGCACTGTCGATGGCTAATGCTGACCCCAACACCAACGGATCGCAATTGTTCATTTGCACTGTGAAGACCACCTCGTTGGATAACAAGCACGTTATTTTTGGCGAAGTTGTTAAGGGCTTCAATGTTGCACAATGAAGATCGTGGTTGCTGCTTGCGGATCACTTTAAGATAGCTTAACTCATTCTCTGCTTAAGATGAACCAAAAATACCCGATCACATTCTCTCAGACAAATCTATTTTTTCTTTTTACTAATAACTGTAATAATATGAAATACAATACATATTTCCAATAGACGTCTATATTCACGATGTGCAACTTTCCGGATTTGTTTCCAACCCAACAAGGAATACCTTAAGAGTTCACGATCAATTGCCGAGTCGCCTACGCAGATCTCAAAGACCATGAAAGCTATAAGTAGCGTTGTTATATTCCCCAAGACACACATCATTTCGATGTTTCGATGATGACAAATTTAAAATCTTAGTCAAGTGAGAGGGTATCAAATCCATCTTTTAACTGATTGGAACAAGAAAGAATTGTAAGATATGAAAGAAATATATATATGTATATATATATATTATTATATATATATATATTATATTTGGTCTACATAAAAAACTTCTTAATTGTGGTAACCCTATTCTCATATAAACTGAGCTGGGAACTCAACCGCATGACCCAAGCCACATCAAAGTTAAAGCCCTTAAACCCTTTGCGACCTGTCTTAAAATTCACAAGTCCAGCTCATCGTACAAACATGCACACATGTGTATTGACTGTGTGTGTGTGTGTGTATTTTGTGGGTGACTTAGCCAAGAAAACCACAGCAAATAACTGTGCACATTTTTTGGGTTCTTGGGTCCAGGAAAAACACAAAACACAAAACAAACCGAGAGAGATGAAACATTTTTAAGCCTTTGCCAAGCGGGTTGACAAATAAAACACCTGCCACAACACAGATGCCACTGGCAGGCAGAAATGAGACGCAGCCACAGCAGCAGCCGCTGCTTCTATTCTAGTCAGTTGGTGGGCTGCAAGGGAGGGACAGCGTTTGGGGGGTCACCTGCGGTTAATAATTGCAAAGCGCCGAGAGCCGGATATGGGACACGGGCAGCGGGGCGTTTAAAACTTGTCACTCATGTTCAAGAATGCTGTGAAAAGAGCACGTGGAACTGGAGGTGGATGCTGGACACAATGGCGGCGCACAGATGGCCTTTAGCGCCGTACGGGCTTATTGATGGCATGCTCGGCAATTTCATGGCCTGCTTGTTGTTTTAAATGGCAGACGTTTAATCCAACCCCTGCTCCCTCTGCCATCCCCCTGGCTGTGGTGGTGAACCGGATCAGTGCATTGCCGCCACTGTGGAGATTGCTTTGTTCAAAATGTTTGCAACCGTTTTGCATATCACAGTTTTTAAATACGTACACACATCGCGCGCACACACACACACACACACACACACACACACACACACACAGTAACACCCTAAACAAGACCCCAAATAGGTGAGGTATGGGTTGTGTTTGGCTGCGATATACATATTGAAATTCAAATTCAATTTCCTGCCAGCTGGCGAGGTGGTCGCGCACTTTTGAATAAATTTCGCACTAATTTATTAGCATTTCCGCGTTATGTTTATTTTTATTTTTGCTCTGTTTTATATGCTTTTGCAATCTCAACCTTTTCAACTTTACTTTACTTGTTCTGTTTGTGTGTTTGTGCCATTGCAGGATCTACAATCGGAAATTGAAACCCATCGCGTTGTTTATGATCGTCTCGATGGCACCGGCCGCAAACTTTTGGGTTCGCTCACCTCACAAGAGGACGCGGTTATGTTGCAGCGTCGCTTGGATGAAATGAATCAACGTTGGAATAATTTAAAATCGAAAAGTATTGCAATCAGGTAAGTGCTTTTTGCCTCAAACCTTTTCATATTCCCGTCGTTGTTGTTGTTCAGCACTGCAGCCTGTCTGAATGTTTCCGTATTTAGTATGTATCGTTGAATTCAGCCGGATGCCGATGATGCCGATGATGCTGATGATGATGATGCTGACGATGGTGCTCAAACCACAGCTGAAAAGTGTTTCAAGTTGCTTTTGCCGGTTGTTGTTCGGCGTTATTATTGCTGTTGCTTAAAGTGTCGGCTTGGGAATCATGAACAAAGAGCGCGTTGTAAGTAGGCCATGCAGAACATGAATAATGCGAACAAATTGAAACAATGCGGAAAATATTATAAATCATTCAAGTTATAAATACCTATACAAAATACTTAATCAATTATAAAACAAAACAAATGAGACTCCCTGCAGAAAGTCATTGGCTTAAGAGGTCCAATAGGAAGGGAATAATGTTTGCAAAACAAAAGAGACTTATGTGAATGAAGATCAAGTTCCTCGAGTTCGAAGTTTAAATTTAAAAACATAATCGGAAAAATGCTCTAAATTTGTGGGAGTTTGCTATCAATTTGATATTTTTCTTGCATCAATTTGATATTTTCAATGAAGCATTAATATTAAATCAGCCAATTGAAAACTAATCAAATTACTCATCAAAAACATACCTTTTTAAGCATTACTTAAAGTATTTTATTATTGTTAATCTACTGTATTCACTTTACCAACCCAATCTATGATTACTTCGGCTTCGCATCCGTTGAAGACTTAGTCAACTGTCATTCACAGAATATCCTGACTGACTAGCCAGTTCTATTTTTGTTGTATTTATCTCATTATCAAGAGTTTTTCAGAGACAGCCACTTAACAGGTTTTAAAGAGTGGCCAGTTCCGAGTTGCGGACACTGTAAATGCCCTGCGAACTGGCGTGTTAATAAAACCAAATTAAACTCAAGTTGTGTGCCATTCGCTGCTGCCACAGCAGCTGGGTTAAAAGACTTTGTGTTGTCGAAAATGCGAAAATAGCAGGATAAACAAGCCAGCCAAGCGAGTTGCCATTCGGTGTTGCCAGAGAGAACACAACGCAACACAACGCAACACAACACAACACAACACAACAGAACAGAACACAACACTCTCCGCCCAACCAGGCAGAAAGCTTGATGTAAACGCGAAGAACCCTTCAAAAAGCTTGCGATGGTGGGTGAGCAGCCAAGCAATGAAAATCAATACAAGCGAAACGCGTGAAAAGTTCCGGAACCGGCTGAACTGACACCGACCCAACTCTGTGTCACTGTATCGATGTGCCACAATGCTGACGGCAGCCCAACCCAGCCAGCAACAGGATGAAATCCAGGGTAAAAACGCGTTGGCTTTTTCCCTGGTTCACTGTTTGTAATTTCCACATTTCATAAATAAAGCACACCAGCGTATACAAATATTGTCTGCTTGTTGATATTGATGCTGGCGATGGACAGAAGCTGGAACTGATGCTGATACCGATGTGGGCCAAAGTCAGGCAGTCGACTTTGTTTACTCGCTCAGAGGGACTGGTGCAGAGCAGGGCTGTGCGGTGTGAAAAATGAATAATGATGATGACACGCGAAAAGCGCTGAAAAACAAGCGAACTCAAAATGAATATAAATGGCAATTATGTGGTCGAATCTGGGGCTGTGTCTCTGTACCGTGTGCGCGCAGACGTATGCAACCAGATTGAACGTCTTGGAACTTGGAGCGCTTTTCAATTAGGCCACAAGAGCTGACGAATGACACCTCAAGTGTGTCCAAAATGTTTGGCCTCGCTCAGCAGCAGCAGCCCCCCTGTGACGCTTTTTTGTTGGCCAAGTTTTAACGATTATTCTTTGTCAGTTCAGAGACGCTTTCTATTTATGTTCATTGTTGGCGTTTTGGCATATTTCCGTTAGCCAAGTTTGTGCACTTCCGATATTGTTGTTGGCATTGTCGATGTCGCTTGGCCAGCAGCAGTTGTTTTGTTGGTTGACTCTGTTTGCCTTGGCTCCACTTGTTGTTTGCTCAACTGCCGAAGATTTGCTGGCTTATAAATTCCAGTGAAATATTTTGGACAGCACTTGAAAAGTTTTGCTTTCGAGGCTAAGCTAAGCTGATTTGTTTGTATTAGCCGCAGCACTTGGGCAATCGCCTTGGGTCATTTATGTGCATAGTTCTTGGCTTTGAACTTTTATCCATCCTTCCGCATATTGCATTCACTCCCCACTGGCCCACTTCCTTGCCACAGTCAAACTTAACTGTTATCGAGTTTGTTTTTTGTTTTTTTTTTTTGTGTTGTGGCATCTACAGGTGTTCCATTTGCAGCACATACTTTTGGCTGCCACTGCTGATTGCCGCCTTGAGTTGCGCGAAGATTGATGAACCCACTTGATAAACTATATATGAAATCCATGTAGGTGGTGTCATGTGCGGTGGTTGTCTTAAATTACATTTGGGAGACCCGCAACGGGTGGCAGCCGAAAATTATGAGGGTTGAAATACATATTGCAGGCCGAATGCGAGTTGAAATGATGGATACAAAAGTATTAGAATACTCAATCAATGTATTAAGCACTGACAGATCTGCAAAATTACAATATTTATTCTCTTGTCTGCTATAAATGGATTATGAACACCAAACTTTCCCAAGGCTACACAATGAATACAGAGCTTTAACTTCACTCAATCGAATTGTATCCTTAAGCATTTATTACCTACAACTTAAATCATTACGAAATAATCTTGGCTTACGACAGAAAAGTTTCACAAATTTCGATTATCCAATTTGAAAATATCCAACTGTGGAGTGGTTCACAACATTTCGATTACAAGTGAAGAGTATCCGGATGTCTTATCTAACAAAGATTCAATGATGAGACTACTAAGGCGTTACCTTGGATTTAAGCCGGCTCAATTTTAAATTAAAGACGAAAATTTGCCTTCAAAAATGTTTAAGAATTTAAATGTTTTTGTTATTTTAATTGAATATATCTCATTTCCAAAAAATATAAAGAAGACTCAATGCATTTCCAGTTCACATGAATTGTGCCTGTGCCCAGATCATTTGCCAGCAAAATGTGTTTCTCGCTCTGACTGTGTCTGCAGAAGTCAGGGACAGAAGCTGTCGAAAATATAAATTAAATATATAAGTAAAGAAATCTGACATTGAATTGCCCAACGTTGAGCACAAATAACTGAAGTAGGTATAAGAAAAACACAAAAAAATATATATGTGTATATATATATATTTTATATATGTATATGGATGTATAACAAAACAACAGAGATAATGAGCAAGACAAGAATATTTGAATACATCTCCTTGCCCAATCATATTTTCAAGGAAAGTTATTCCTTTCATTATTTGAATGGACGAAAAGCGAAAGTGGGCGTAAATTGAGCAGCAGCCCGAAAGAATAACCCATGTATATATATACAGCGTCTCACAGCTCAAAGAAACCAGTGTCAAAGAAAAACAGTAATTGCCTGCCATAAACTAATTATTCATTATTTTTCAAAAATTCCAAAGACCCATGGTAGGTACATATATTAACCACTAAAATGAATATATGACCCTAATAAACTGAGGTTTCCCCACCTGCTAGGTAGGATTATGTAAAAAAGTAGCCTATTTTTATAGGTAGCTTATTTGGATCAGTCTTAAAAAAGTAATATATTTTGCGTATAAAAACTTAAATAAGGATGTAAATACTTAGTACGATATCCTTTAGCCTTAACAACTTCCCTTAACATATTATTCATGGAAGATACCAGCTTCCTGGTAGCTTCTGGGCTGATTCTGCTCCACTCATCCCGCAGAGCATTTTTGGGGTCCTCTTTGCTGGATATGCTGTGCTTCCGGATGTTATTTTCCAACAGAGCCCACAAATTCTCAATAACATTTAAATCTGGAGACTGGGCAGGTGGAATTATCACGTGGGGGCAGTTCCCGATGTGCCAGGACTGTTCTATCTTGGCCTTATGCTTGGGATCATTGTCCTGGTAGAACCGGAAAGTATGTCGGAATTCTAGCTTCTCAGCACTTTGGAGTAAATTTTCCTTTTTTGTCCATAGTCCTTGTTGGCTTATTGAACCCGAGATGCAGGATATAACTAAACTGACTACGAAGGATTGGTATACTTATACCTAAAATACTCAACTTTATGTAAAAAATCCGTGTTCTATGGATCCTAGGTGTCCATAATATACCTGCTCGAAATAAGCTGTTTTTTCATATTAATTTTGGAGGTTAATATATGTACCTACCATAGGTCTTTGGAATTTTTGAAAAATAATGAATAATTAGTTTATGACAGCCAATTAATTTTTTCCTTGATACTGGTTTCTTTGAGCTGTGAGACACTGTATGTATATATATGTGTGTTTATAATACTATACGTATGTATAACTGAATGTCAGGGTACGACTTCTACTCCGTGCCTTAATTAAAAGCGAAAGCGAACTAGAAAAATAATAATAAGGAAAACGAGCCAAGGAATTTGACCAAAGATAAACAGACAATAGCGCAAAGCGATGACTATTGTTATTGCAGAGTGCCCGTGGATGCAGATTTTTCAGAATTCTTCAACACAACCCCTCCTCCTCCCGCCACCCATCACTCACACACAATGGGGTCAAAATATGGCAACGATATGGCCAGGACAGGATGCAGGATGTTTTGGCCATATAAAATGAGAATAAAATGCCAGGCCGTCTCACAATTATAGCGACAGCTCAAATTCAACGTAGACGACAGCCACTTAGGTTGAAGGCGACCCTCAGGCACGGCAATGGAGGGTTTATTAGAGAACCGCCAAAACGCACCACCACCCACCACCTACCTCACCCTAAACCCAATCTCTAGCCAAAGGAGCGGAAACAGACAAATTGTCGCTGGCATCATGCGGTCGTTGCCTTGCTCCTTGATAATCAACACAGCTGCTTGCTGCTTGCTGCTTGCTGCTCGCCTGTGTTGCAAAGTGCCAAATTAAATTTAATATTATCATAACGCTTATATTTGCCATTTGTAGCATACTTGTCGGCAACTTCTAACCGGCCCCTGTCCTTTGCCTTTGCTTGCAGAAACCGCTTGGAGTCTAATTCGGAGCACTGGAATGCGCTGCTTTTGTCACTCCGCGAACTAACCGAATGGGTCATTCGCAAGGATACGGAGTTGAGCACCCTGGGCTTGGGTCCAGTACGCGGCGATGCGGCCAGTCTACAAAAGCAGTTGGTAAGTACAAATTGAATAGAATTAGATAATAAACACACTTTAACATTGTTTTGTGCTACATTCATTTAAGGGGTTAAATAATATATAAATTATCCAATTTGGGTTTCGAACTCAAATCATTAACAAATAAGTGGGAAACAATTTATCAAAATGATAAATGTTATAAAATCTTTCTAATATAGGATAGTTTTAGTTGATGTGTGATTCTTTACATATATTAAGAAATTAAAAAAAATAATAAGATTGGTCGGATCTAATTATATTAACACAGCTGAGCTGCTATGAGTGATTGTTTTAAACACAAAATTTCAATATTTTAGTCGGCGACAGTTCGTCAAATACATCATAAAAGAATAGAACCATAGTTACATCATATTTGCAATGGAAAAATCATCCATTGGTTCCTGATAATAATGATAGTAAGATATTAATAATAAGATATAATTTTCTAATTCGCCTGAAAACTTTCTCAATTTTAGGATTTTATCCAGTGCCATGAGATGATATATTGCATATTTAGGATCTTATTCGGCATCAGATATCCCATTTTAGCATTAGTGAATATAGAGTAGTAGCATTACAGTTAGACCTAATGTCATATATTAGTTTAGTTTCAGTTTTATTAAAAGCGGGCTTGCAGACTTGTTGTAGCCGTTGAGTGCCCATTGCGCCAGCCAGGTCCTCGGCAATTATATGTAGTATTTGTATTTGTAATAAGCTTGCCCTCAATTTGAACACAAAGTTCACACTGCAGTTGGTTCTCATCATGAGGTTGTTGCTGCTATTGCTGCTGCTGCCTTCTCCTGTTTTTTGTGTGCTGCCAACGACCCAATTTGAACCTTTCTCTTAGTCATAGCACTGGCTGCACCTCAATTTGCTCTACCCAACTAATTGTGTGGAAGGCTTTGCTCCATACAATTGCGGAGCGCTGGCATTTTTGGTGCCATTTTCTGGCACAATTTGTAATTTTTCGCCTCGTTGTGTGTGTGTGTGTGTATCTGTGTGTAAGTGTGGGTGTGGCTGTGGGTCTGGGTGTGCTGGTATGAAGGGTCTCTGTGATTTAATGGCGCATAAAGTGGTTGGCAGGCCCATTTTGTGTGGCAGACATTTTTCAAGCTCGAACAAATATTTAGCCATAATTATTTGTCAGGCAAATCGCTCCCACACTTTATTCGGAGTCAGCGAGATTAATACGAATGCCGCATTCAGCGCGGCACTCCAATGTTTAGTTTGTATACCAAAGCCTGTTAAATGCGATTTCAGAGTGCGTATTATGCACAAACAGAATAAACTCAGCTTATCACATTGCAATTGCATTTTGTTCCTACTCAGTGGTATCAGCTTACAGACAAGCGGGCTCAGCTTCCGTTTATGTGATTGCAAATTATTCGCAATGCATTTATAATATTGCTAATATATTTTGCATTGTATAATAATACACCATGAAAAAAGTTCGTATTTTTAAAGTACAAATTTTCTTAGTGATCTCTCAATGATTAATGGTATTCAGATCGATCGATAATTATTATCTGATAATGTCTGATCGGCATATATAAATGTTATTTTTCTTCTCAAATCGCTCTACATTTTGGTTATAACTTGCCAAATATTTTGTATTTCATATATATTTCCTCATTTGTTTTTTATAGTTGACTTCTTAGGACATCTTCTGAATGGTAGTTGCTACTCCAAAAATCAATAATACCAAAATAATAGTTTTGTATGATAAAAATGATAATTTCGAAATGGAACAAAAATTTAGCTCCGATATGAAATAAAATTTAGATATTAATTACAAGCACTTAAAGTTGTTTTAAATACCCACAAATGATAAATTTCCAAATATGAATGCAAAGATAATAACGTGGTCCCGTTTTCGCAATTTCTGGTTAATGCGGTGATAAGGTGAGCTTTAAGCGAGATACAAGGACTATCTTCGGAGTTTGGAGTTCGAACTGTTGTTGTATGATTTAACCAAACTACAAAACACTATACGATAAAGTAAATACCCATTTACGTTTAATTCTGATACACCTTCTAATATGATAAGAAAGTCAACAAAATCAACAAAAAGATAAACTCATATAAAGGCAAAGGCATAAATTTATATTGAGAAACCAGCTCTTGATCCGTTGCTTATAATCAGTTAAGTGTGGAGAAACAATTCAATTTATTTAGCAAAGAAAATAAACCGGTTCTGGCACATATAATTTGTGCTTGAGTGCTTGTGATGTGGATTATCAATACGATTTGAGTCACACTCAATGCTGGAATGTATCCATTAAATAATTCAGGAGTTCCTGCGTCAATGTTTTTTATAGCCTCATAAGAAATGTGCTTTATACATTGCATTCGGTTTGGTTTTTTATGCGAAGCAGCCATCGGTTCCCCTCGTGCGTGGTGCTCAAGTCTCCATAGCTGGCCAACTTGACCGAATTGCGTTGTTGAATTGAAAGTCCCACTTGGCTAAACTGCTCTAGCTGCGAATTCTTAAATAATTGTTAAATGATGCTTGTTATGTCAAAAACATTCACACTCACATGCAGCACATCTGTACCATGTATGTATGCCGGAAATCACTTAAGGACTTGCCAAGGCAGAAAAAGAACCCAGCAGTAGAAATACCAGCGGAAGCCGTACTCGTGTCAGCCACAACAGCAGCAACAACAGCCAGTTCTGGCCTGGCCTGGCCAGAAACACTGTCTAGCTCAGCGTGCACCACTTGAATTTCACTTACCCCTAAACGCAGTCCCGCCGTGAGCTCTGCATAAAAATGGGGCAACTTTCACCCTTGGTTCCTGGCAGGCTCTGAAAATCTATTGCCTGCCACTAAGTTACGCTCTGCCGGACATTTACATTTCGGTTTGTTTAGTGTGGAGTGTGGACGGGAGTGTTGACTGGAGTGTGGTGAGTGGAGTGGCGAGTGAAGCCAACTCTTGAGTTGGGGCACTAGCAAACTCTGAAAAGAATTTGGCTTGTATTTTGTATTGCCTTTCGTTTGATTCGCTGCCTTTGTCGAGTATTGTTGCATTCTTTTATTTTTTTATTTTTACACTAAATGCATTAAATAAGAAATTTATTGTGAGCTCTTCATGATGTTTTATTGGGGGAGGCACTTGAAACGCTTGCTCGTTTTGGGGCATTCGCAGTTGAAAAGCAATTGCAATAGGATTGTATTTATTTAGAGCAAATAGTTTATGGAGGTCAGCAGCGGCACTCGTATTATTTGTGGCTGTATCAGATTTGCCAAATAAATAAATCTTTTGCAGCATTGACAACTATAGTGGATATATAGTATACATTGGGAGGTTATAATATTTTATTTTATATGCACAAGCAAAACAGTTTAAGCCAACCGAATCTCATTTCTTTTGTGTCCTGTCTCCGCTTGCAGGATGATCATAAAGCATTTCGTCGTCAGCTGGAGGATAAACGCCCAATTGTTGAGAGCAATTTAACGAGCGGTCGTCAGTATATTGCCAGCGAGGCGCCCATTTCGGATACCAGCGATACGGAGGGTAAGTTTTACGGCATACCGTTAAATTATTATGTATGTATGGCAGATAGCAAGCCACCCGCCCACTCCCCTCCCCCATCCTTGCACATTAACTTTGACCACAAAAGTGACAATGAATTCCTAACTATTTAAAGTTAATTTGGGTCAGTCTTAAAATTTCGAATAAACCTCCCTCTCTCTCTATCTCCCTCACTCTTTGTCTCTCCCTATGTATGCTTTAGTAACTGTTGGAAACCTATTCATTCCATTCGAACAGTAGCCAAACTCATCAACATTCAACAAATGCCATTCACGGCGCTCTCAATTTGTATGGCAATCTCAAAATCAAACATGTACGACTAAGAACTCGATTGAGCACTGACCCTACAAGCTTAACAGTTGACCAAACCACTAAAGCACACACCCCCACCCGCACAACCACACAACAACATGAATAGAGAAGCACCCATAAAGTTTGGGGCACGTGAGGCGCCTAAAAGTAGACAACTGCTGTGCGGCTGGTGCGGAATTGCCAATTGATTTTGTTGCATTGCATTTGCCTTTTTCTCTCGGTGTTTTGAGGGCTTAGTTCTTTTTTACTATAGCCAACAGTTTGGCAGATGGCTGCCTCTGGTTTGGGTTGTTTTCATTTACACCATTCACAAAACGGCGACAGATCGCCAATTGCCACACCCTGCCGCACAACAGCAGGCGTCAACGATAATTGCATCCAAAGCAATTAGTGCGATTAGTACGCTATTAGTGCCAACCATCAACCCATCAACAGTTGCTCCATCTATTTGTGGGTGTATGTGTGTGTGTATCTCGTTAAGTCGGGTATTTCTGGGCGGCATTTGGATCTCTGCCTCTGTCTGGCATGCGATTTTTACCAATGATGTTTAATCTGCTTGTGTGCGTAGAATTTAATGTTAATTGAAACAAAGCTGTGTCGGCCCCTAAAAATAAAGTGTCTAAATTCATTTAAACAATTTCCTAACTGTTCCTCATATACGAATTTTGTATTAATTTGAGCATAAAGCCCCCAATTAAATGAATAATTTCGAATATCTCTAAATATCTAATTTGTTTTGTTGGTTTTTCATAAATTAATTTTCATTTACAATTTAAAAATAAGTCGCTGGTGTGACATGTTCTTTAGGGGTGATAAAAGTTTGAAGCAAACATTTCCGACTGTAAGTTTATTTAAATTTGTATAGCAGGCTGGAGGTAAAAAAAATTGCCTTTTAGCACATAGGTTTGTTTTGGCCCCGATAGCTTCAATTTGTCATTAACCATGGGTGCACTCGAACATTCTTCTAGGTTCTTTAGAATACGTCCTGGGTAATCCGCCGTGAGGGTAATCGTTAAATTTTATATGTTCAGTTATAATAAAATGCCTTTAGATGAGCTCTCTCCTTGGTTATCTCAAAAATATCGAGTTTTCAATCGAAATGTCAATTTCACTGCTTCAACTCCTTTAAGTTGTGTTTCTAATATTTATATCCTAGGATGTGATGTTCTCTATCTCTGACCCATTTCTGTAATGGGTTTCAATAATGCTTTCCCTAAGTAAGTTTATTGAGCTATATTATCATAAATATTTTAATAATAACAGAAAGATGACTTGCCGCACTTTTAAGCTAAAAATACTTCAATCAATAACAATGAATTCTATACTTTTACTCAGACGTATATTTTTGGAATTTGAAGATTCCGAAAGTATTTGATTCCAAATCTATATGGTGGAACTCAGACTAAGTTCACTTGGGCCAGTCTGACTTGTTTTAATGTCATTTAAACTCATTTTACACTTTTTCTAAAACTAATTATAAATTCACTTTTTCTTTTAACCTTGTTTTACAATTTTTTTTTTTTTTTAAATGTGAAAGTCTGAGGGAAATGTTGGATATAAATTGAAATCAACGCAAAATAAAAAGTTTTGCAGCTATTTGTCTCCATCTCCTCCTACACTATACATTTTACATTTCCTTCAAACTGTGTCGTCGTCATTGTGGCCATCTGTCAGTCCGTCAGTATGTCAGTCAGTGAGGCGCGCATGGAGCAGAAAATATCTATGCGATAAACTCAATCTCAAATTGAATTTGAATATTACAACAGGCCAGAAGCAGAAGCTGAAGCGGACGCGTCCTCGAAAGTATTTCAGGATTTGAGTATTTGAGTTGTGATATTTGCTTAGCGGCATTATATTACCATGATGTCGAATGTCCGACATGCAACGCCTCCTTCAGGGCCATAAAAGTTGTATGCCGGCTCCGTTCGTGCATTAAATTAAATTCAGATTTAGCCAACGGCTCCTGACATTCATTGATGCTGATGCGCTGCCATCGAAGCCACTGTTGTTCTCATACTTCTGGGTGTCACTGTCGTGCCCTCAGCAGCACCGCAGTTCTCTTTGCTGGCACTTGTCTCTCTCTCTCTCTCTCTGCCTCTCTGCCTCTCTCTATTTTCTCTTGCATTTCCTCCACATGCATGTCAGGCTGTCATTCATGTTTCATGACACTTCTATTATGTTTTCTTTTCAAGTTCAGTTCTTGTCTTTCGTATCGACTGTCAATTTGATCTCGAATTTACTAGTCGAAGCGGATATTGCTAAACTTATTGTGTTTTTTTTTTACCTTCATGTTCCGAGTTCGCTCGATGAACTCAGCTTTATTTGAGTGAAAAACAACTCTCTCATTTGCAGCCAAAACTGACATTGGATTATCCCCAGAGCGTACTCTCGAACATTGTCGAACTTCCGACAATTGCTCGACACTTGAGACAAGCTCAGATCATTTTATTGCAAATTTAATCACTGTGCGCAATCAACATAATCAAAGTCGCTCCACCGCCCAAACCCCCAAAATCACCCAAACAACCCAATCCAGCCAACAACCGTCGTCAGCATAATCATCGCTGTCGGGAGACATTAGGAACCATAATATCATCTCTAATTCATAAAGTTGAGCACGCCCTTATGTTACGTGCCACAGCGCAAAGTGTGAGCGGTGTGGGGGAGGAGTAGGGGATGTGCAGGGGGCAGACCGCCTACCAAATTTGATAGCAGGTGCAATTATTGTTTTTGCCTGCCTAAAGTGAGCGTGTCTGCCGCTCGCTGAGTCCACTTTTTTTGTAACTTATTCTGTATTTACTCACACACACATATTCATTCGACGTATCCTTACAGCCCCGCATGACTCCGACTCCCGTTACATGACCGCCGAGGAGCAAAGCCGGGAGCTGGCACGCAGCATTCGACGCGAGGTTGGCAAACTTTCCGAGCAGTGGAACAATCTAATCGATAGATCTGACAATTGGAAGCATCGTTTGGATGAATACATGACGGTAAGTCTATCACGACCTTACTTTACTTCTTCATTCACATTTTTGCTGTGTTATATTTTCATAATTTTGCATCTGGCTGGCGGGCGAATTTTCTTCCGAGAATTTGAATTGACTTACGGGGCTTGGAGCCCGTGACTTTTTGCCGTTGTAATTTGTGTGGCCTCCAATTTGTTTTAGCTTCAGCAGTTCAAGCATCATCTCAACTTTATATTGTCGAGGGTCCTTTTCATGTGTCTGTCTGTCTGTGTGTGTGTGGGTGTGCGAGTGTCTTATTGTCTCTGTGTGTGCTCGCGTACTTTTTTGTGCAATTATATTTGCAAAGTGGAAGTGCGCTCAAACTTTCTCAGCAAGTAATTTGTACAGAAAATCAAATCAGTGCTTCAAGTGTGGGTAGGTCTTTGAATGGAATCATGAGAAACATAAATAATTCGTAATTTCCGAGCACACAGATTACCACAGATGCCATTAGCAGTTCACTCGAAAATTGAAAAAAGGTTAAAATGCCTTCCAGCATGTAAGAATTTAAATTGAAAATTTAAATGATTGTTATTTCAATAATTGCCAAAAGACTACTAAATTGTGTTTTTATTCCATCATCTTACATATTTAGATTTGTTAACACACCCGAATTGCCATATATATATATTATTCAATTACATTTCCATATTATCCACGTAAAAAACAACACCAAGAATAAAAAAAAACCAACTAAACAAAATAAAAATAGAGAATGTTGAAAATGTTGAATGCCCTTTACTTTCGCATTGTTCGTTATAGCATATTTGGGGTTTTTTCTTGGCAGTTGGCAGTTGGCAGTTTGATTGTTGTTTGGTTGGGGTTGTGGGTTGGGTTCAGCTGATGGCTAATAAATGCAAGTGTGCTTTTTACGACACATATCGTTTGGTTTGCAAAACAACGCCAGCAACAATGGGAATAACAACAAAATATTGGGCCACAAATGTGACGGGTCGGATGGCGACGGCTGTCGTTAGTCATACGCACCGTAAATTTGATGCAACAAAGTTTGGCCGCATAAAAATGTCACATAGCGTGCAAACAATGGATATACAAGTACACACACATACACATTGTACATATATATATATATAACTTGTCCATGTATAACTCGTTGAGGGGCGCTTGTATAAAATATCAAAGCGCATAAAATGCACATATTGTGTATGCGGGCAGCATACTTTTGGGCAACCGAGCTAAGCTCAGGCGAAAATCAATACCCAGCAAGCAGAGGCAAGGAAAGGCAAGCAAGAAGCAAAAGGCAACGCCATAAAACGAAGCAATACGTTTGCTTTTTGTATGTGGCAGCAAGAAACAACAAGTGAACAACAGCATAGAAATATATATTTGCAACAAAGTTCGCATAAATATGACACTTGAGTGGAAAAGCAAGGGAGTTGGCTTAAGATGTCAGGCGTTAAGGGTTTAACGTGCTACGCCCCCAGGCCTCTTCTCTGTACAGTCTTGTGCTACATGGAGGCATATGCTAATGTTTCTATATTTAGAGCCAGGCACAATCTATCTTACAAAATCCAAATCCACATCAAAACAACTCATGTTAAGCCCATCCTGCCAGCTTATAATGTTCTCGCCCGAATCCGGTTTCCTTTCTTCTTTGTTCTGCGCATTTTAGATACGGAGAGAATTTTCCGTTCGCTCTCCTTTTTAACAAGCACAAAGCACAATGCAAAATTAATTTCTGGAAATCTTTATTCACTTTTGCATCAAAACATAAATACTTTTAAAATTGAAATTGATTATGTTTTGAACTTATTCGCACTCAATAAAACCAATTTTAAATCCCATCAAAACTTAAATGTTTTGACTAATTCAAGTTTTGTTCACTCTTCTAACTACTGCGACTACAATTTAGCAGAATATCCTTTACTGTTTTTGAATAATAAATATTTTATTATGGCAGAAAAAAACACTGTGGAACCAAGACTAGCTCAAAGTTCTGAATATTTTTTGTTAAAGCTTTATGCCATGCGGCTTTGCGAAAAAATAATTGTGCTTGCCATGCAGGTTGCAACCGACGAAAAACTGATAAGGCAAACTTTAATAAAATTAACAACGTGATGGTAAAACAGAAAAATGAGCGAAATAGAATTAAAAAAAACTTTCTCAACAAGCTGCCAAAGTTAGTCGAGCATCGGGCGCGGGAGTTTTCGGCAGAGAAAACGTAAAAGTTTAAATAAGTGCAACTTAAAACAATTACCAGGAAACCAGCACAAAAATGGAGCAGCTTGGAGGAGCGCAAATGAAACTTTCTGTGTGCTAAAATAAACGCTTTATGCAGCAGTCGACTATGTTTAAATGAAGTCTCCCTGTGGCTTGGCACACTCTAACCACACACACCCCTACACACACACACACACACACGAGCACTCTTCAGCCAGGCTGATGTGGGGAAAACTTTGCTAACAACTGGTTACCAGAACTGACCAGAAACAGCTCTCTCTAAGCCGCAGCGAACACTTCGGTTAATTAACCATTAAAACATCCGTCCGTGTACTGTTCTGTCCGTCTAGCTCGAAGAATTTCTATAAAGTCGAGCGAATTCCATTAAGTTTTCAATTGTATTTTAATTTTTTGATGTCGAGCGTGCACCATGTGGCAAGTCAGAAATAATTAAAATAATGCACCACGTCATTGACAAGTTTCCTTTTCTGTGTTAATGAAATGAAATTAAGCAAACACAAAGTCAGAAGTTTTCCGTGAGAAGTTTTCATGTGCCAACAAAAGCTGGTCTTTAATTATTCATACATCTTTATCAAGAATCAGAAACAATAGTTTAGAATTGTGGCATATGTCATTTGTAGGAGATTGTTTATTTTTATGAGTATGCCGAAAATCCAATATTTTTAAACTTTAACGAAACTTTTGTTCGTTTTAGTTTTAGCTGGGCAACAACTCAGTCGAGCTGGAGATTCGTGCAACTAATTTGTATCTGATTGCATTTGCAATAATTAACAACACAGATATTTATATATACATATATATATATAAAAATAGTTTTATTTAACTTGCACTATTTATTCTTACAATTACACTATTTTGTTTGTAATGTATTTGACCCTTGGATTTGTGGAGCAGTTCACTGATGTCCCTTTGTAAGATTTGATGCGAGCACTTGTTCGCGAGAATCTGCCCCAGGCACTCCGCTCACAAACTAGGCAAGTTCACGACCTCCGCCTGCCCGATAGAGATATCGTACGGCACTCCTGTTGTTCACCAGGGCTAGCGGTCTCCTTAATTCCCCAAGGAATGCCCCTAGTACACCTGTGAATTAGGATTCGCGCGTACACTCTCTGTCCAACCATAGGCCCAGTCGCACTTGCGGATTTCGCCTTTTGCCACAATTCAAGCGTGGCAAGGATTTACGCTTCTCACCCAATTACAGGACCTTAATGTCCTGCATTATCCTTTTATTCTGGCAGCGTCGAGTCCTTCGACGCTCTTTGGGTTTTGTATCGTTTGATTAGATATAAATGTTCACTCGTGTTGCCCGTGATGTTTCGCGGTGATTGAATTTCGCACTGACTGACGCAGGCTCTCGCGTAGACTTCGCACGTAGATTTCGCACTGAACTCCTGGCCTGTGCTGCGACGCCCTTTAGGCCTGCGTCGGCAGCCTTTTGTCGCAACTGTACCAAAGTCGCGTGATCTTTTTGGTGGCGTGATCTTTGGTAATTTTCCACTGCCATTTGCTGGCGCCAGCCCTTGTCTGCCGTCAGTGTGGGTATGGATGGCGATATTGCACCCGCAAGACTCCTCACACAATAACGGCACATGTCTTCAATGTTGAAATAAGCACGTTAATTAGATTTTTGCCAATGCAACCTTATTTTCCATCAAAGAAGATTGATTTCTAATAACGTTGACATACGCTTTCAAAGAATTTTTGAAAATGTATTTTTAAATTAAAGGTGAAAAAGCAAAAAACATTCAGTTGTCGACTTTGCACTTAAATAGAAACCAATATACTAAAAAAAAATTAATTAGTCTCTTTAAACTCCTTCCATAATTTAAAAAAAAACTAACTCTTAGTCGGCTTAAATATAAACAAATATAATACAATAATTCCAATAAAAGCCGAAAGACTTAAAGATTGCCACTAAATTTAAAAGTGGCAAGTCTTTAATCAACATGTTGCCGATTGCTGTGCCACTTGCATGCCTGCCAATCAAATGCGTCTGCAATTAGAAACGAACTTGCCGCTTGCCCTGGATACTTTCCTAATGCGACAACTTGCTGAAAACTCCGGCTCACAAATGATGCATAAGCCACATCAATGTCATGTCAATCTGCCTTTTGGTGTCCACTTTAAAGCCGCAGGCTGTGTGCAAAATGTATGCCCAGGCTAATGAAAAGTGCTCAACGAGGTCTGCACTGCAATTTGGCAAACTTGGCTGCCCGAAATTTGCACTGGACATCGCCATAGATCTACTTCTGGCTCATTAGGGACTCTTGGGGTATTATAGAGTTGCCTCCAACAAGGGTAATTACGTGAGAAACTGTGTGGTGAGTGAGAAGAATACGGTCTCCAGAATCCAATTGTGGTGCCACTTAACCCAAAGCAGGAACAATGCGCTCATTTATGTGGTACAAGTGCGTTTAAGAGAGTCAGTTCGTCTGTTGGTGCTGAGCCAGAGGGTTAGGCATCTAAAAAGCAATTGCTCTACACTGTGAAATATGTCTCATTGTTTTCTTGTTAAACTGTAAGAATAGCAAAATAAATGTGGCAAAAATGCACTGAAATTGCGGAAGCCACATAGGGAGCCAACTGGATCCCTTGGGGGCTCTGACACTGCACACATTTCTACTTGCCATAATTTAACCACATGTGGTCGATATTGACGTCAAACATACACACACAAACACTCACACACACGCACACACAGTTAACCCATTTAACCCCTTATGACCAGTGGACTTGGCCACAATAGCAGCTGCTGCCCTACTTGTCATCGTTGTCCTTGAGTCTACTTGGCCCTGGCTTCTGGCCAGATTACCAAGAGCTTTGGTGCTGTGGTCAGATCGGGTTTTTAAGAAACGTGGTTGCAACAACGCGACTGCAGCTTGGCTTAGTTTATTATGCAGCCCATGCACAACGAAATTAATTTATATATTTCGAACATTCTTTAATAAATCACTCATACGTAGTGTCAAATATTTTGGTCCAGCTTGAATGCTTTAATGTCTGTGATTTATGGTAGCTTGGTGTTTATAACTGATGTTTTAAACGCTGTCCTAACAATAATATCCAATATTTCAGAACAATTGGGTCGGAAAAGCGACATTTTCAGATTTGATTATTTTTCATGCAATCCCAAAAGTATGTAACGCTTTTTTAAGTCAATGTAGTCAGGAAACAAACCGCGACAAGCACATTAATCACAATTGTACATAAAATTACATCAATGCAAAATGAATATTATCACTTAAAACAACAAATAAGTCTGCGAAAATTAAACAGTAAACAGCTGGCAGTATTTACAATGCTTCCTAATAGTGTCCATTCATCGCTGCTGTCCAGTTGACTTGTTATTTCTTTAAATCAGCCAAACGCAAACGCAAACAGCAAACTGCAAATGATTTATTGATCCCACATGCAGCAGACTTGTCAAAAATGCCGACAAAAAGCGATTGCACTTCCAAAAAAAATAGAAAAGCTTTCAGAGCACACAAAACTACTGACATAATATTTTCCGCCAACCACTTGGGAAATCAATTGATTGTCACGCTAAAATGGCTTGGCTTTTTAGCTCTGGCTCTAGCTCAGGGTCTGAGTCTGGAACCCGGTATGTCTCCGGCAATGGATTTTCGTGTGTTGCTCCATGTGATTACTATGATTGTAACTCGGCACCAGGTGCATAAGCCACCCCAACACTCACCCAACAGCACCCGCTATCAATTTAAGACCACACACAGCTCCCGTTGTCGTCGACTTTTTGTCCCATTTTGTAAACATGCTGTTGTTGTTCTTGTTGCTATTGTTGATGGCAAAAAGTGCAGCAATATGCCACGAAGTGTAGCCGTGTATAATTGTCAAACGTGTTCGGTTGTATTGAAAATGCGGGCACATACAAACACACATAACACACACACACACACACATAACCAATATGTGAACAGAACGAAGCTCAGGCCAATTCATTTACACTGTCATCTTTTTTTTTACGTCCCGATCGCATTACAAATTTCTGAAAAGGATAGCGTGGTTTTGTGCAAATGTATGTAACAGACAGAAGGAATATATATATATAAATATACATTCATGTTCAGGATCAACATCCGAGTCTTTATAGCTATGTCCGCTTGAAAGTCACAAAAGTCAAAGGCTTCTAATTAATATATAGTATATAGTGACTTATTATTAATCAACTGAAAACAATTTAATTAACTTCGGATAAGAAACAACCAATTATAGTCCAAAAACTTCATTCATTTTGGTATACTTAACAGCTTCATATAATAAGTTTATTCAGAGTATCTCGTAGTCGAGCTGCGTCGACTACATCATTCTTAATTGCTTTTTTTTGGGATTTTTTTGCGCTGTCTGCCAGCGCCATTTTGTGTGCAACGAAACGTTTTTCCAATTTTATTTAATCGAATTGGTATTGGGCACATTTCATAAAAATTTGCTTGCCCCTTTTACGATATTTAGTAAACATTTTCGCCATTAAATGCAAAATAAAAATATATATGTTATTTGATTGACATTGTTTTGCAAATATAAACGCGTGGAAAATATCCATAAATATAATTGGGCAACATTTTTTTTGCAAGCAAAAGATGCATTCAAAAGATAATCGGTTTATTTTCATAGTATCCGCGACTTTGCTGCAAAGTTGAAAAACATTATTTATAGTAATTTTTTGTTACAATCCAAAATAGACGATGATTATTATTATTGATCGTAATTAATAAATGTTCAAAAATAAAAGCGAAGAAGACGTCAAGCTTAAGAAATTGCAATTCTTCCGCTGCTTTCAGACTAAAATTCAATTTGCAAATGCAGGAAATCCGGCTACAAAAACAAACCCAGCAAAAAATGCAAGCATGCCAAAGATATTGGTACTTTTTTCAAGCAGACGACAAATCGGCTTTTGTGAGGAAATATATGCATATAGAAAGCAAAGCAAAGCAAAGCCAAAAAAAAGAGAAGAAGAAAAACGATGCGCCAAAAGGTGGCAGCGTGAAAAATTATGCGCTCAAAATAGATTTTCCAGCGACACTTCAAAATGGATATAAAAAACTCTTGCCGCCTTTGTCCGTCCAGAGCTCAGTCGTCCGGGCTGTCGCGTCTGGAGTTAATACATTTTTGTGGCACGTCCTTTGCCGGCGGCACAAGTGTGGACAAATCCACTGGCAGAGCGACTAAAATTAAAGAAAAAATGTCTATACTTATAATAAACTCGTTGCAAGCATTTTTCACACTTTGTCACATGTTGTGACGATGACGATGTCTGTGTAAAGTGTCGAATAGAAAATGTATTTTGAACTTTTCTTATTTTTTATACTTATTATTTTTGCATTTAATAATATCATCGCTCAGACGATCAGTTGGCAAACCAACTGCAGCATAAATTGGATTATTTGTATCAATAGTTTTCCATTCTTTTTTGGCTTTGAGTTAAGTTGCCAATGAAGAAATATGAGGACAATCACAGAAACTAATATGTGTGTGGCAAGTGAGTGAGGCAGGAAGTGCTGCAGTTCGAGAACCAGTGACAATTTGACTGAGCCACATCATTTGTTGTCGGTTTCGCTCGATAATTGTGAGATGAAAAATGCTTTTCGCAATTTGAAGTTTTGTGTTTGTCTATATAAGTGAAAATGTGCAAAAGAATTGGCAAAAAAGAAACAAACATACCGTGTTCAAATTTGCAAATAAATTTTTAGAACGACTTTAGCTACGACTTAAAACTAAAAAACCTCTCTTAAAGGAAAACAAAAGAAGAACAGAAGTTAAATAAATTTGTATATCAGCACCTGAGCTCTTGAAAATCACACATATTAAATTGAATGTATCACTTTTCCATGGTGATACTTTCACTTGCATATTAACATAAATTCATCCAATAAATCCTTCAGTGCTCCATTATGATCCACAACCCGTCCGTGAATAATGAGCCGAAAAAGGCAGCCGCAAAAATACGTGTGTAAAATGTGATAAAAATCAAATTAAATCAATCGAAATGCCGGAAAAATAAAGCAGAGCGACAAAACGTTCAAATGCATTTATAATTCGTATCGAAATAAGCCAAAATACCACAACAAATACAAACAGAAAAAAGGCAAAAATATAAAATAAAATATGAAAAAAAACTGTGGCAATAAACAAGGCGAATCGTAATGCTCATTGAATTGTTACGAGTATCACAACAACACTCAAGAGCGCCACTCAATTGGCCGGCAGACAAGCCACTCAGCTCATGCTCAGCGTACGACACAACCACTTAATGAGCCAGAAGCTCTCAGAGAGACATAAGACGGAAGGAAGGAGGGGCGAAAAGCGCAAGCGGGATACAAAACAAAGCGCACTACTCAAAAAAAAAAAAAATACACAGATAAAAACCTATACATTGACATGTAAACAGTTTCACGGCATAAACAAAACTCAAAATGCGAGCAACAAGTTCTCCTCTGCATGCGCGAGTGTGTATGAGTGCATGTAAGAGAGCAAGTGTGCGTGTGTGAGTGTGTGTGTGTGTGTGTGCTTGTGTGTTGTGGATTGGGGAGAACAAGTTTCGTTTCGTGCCATTGGAGTTTTGAGCGCAAAGTGGCTGCAGCCACGCTAACAGAGACGCCAACGCCAACGCCAAACTCGACGTCGTCGTCGACGTCGACACACGCTGACTTAACGCATGCGGCCGGCGTTGTTGTTAGGTCAGTTAACGAGACACCGGCGCGTAAGTTGGTTGCGTTTTGTATGCAGAAGAGGCGCGCGCAGAACGCGATCAGCCGGCAAAGGCCAAAACGAAACGAGACGAACAACAGATTTGCATTCGTGATAGATACTTGCGAGGATCTTTTCAATGTAAAAAAGAAAATACGTAATGAAAACAAAGTGATTTTGTGCTCAGTGTCGTGTTGCAGCTGCAATGCTTTTCATATTTTATGTGCGCCCATTTGCTTCCCATGAGGTGAAATATAAAACCAAACGCGAAAAACGATTGTAC
This sequence comes from Drosophila cognata, assembly GCA_035041535.1. Taxonomy (NCBI): domain Eukaryota; kingdom Metazoa; phylum Arthropoda; class Insecta; order Diptera; family Drosophilidae; genus Drosophila; species Drosophila cognata. The sequence continues at coordinate 321,981 of JAWNLC010000236.1, forward strand.
AACAAACGAGAGTAACAAGAGTAATAAGGTCGAATTTATAATAATAATTTTTGTCAACTCGGCGACGTCGGCAACATGGCAAAAATTTGTGTGTGATAAATGAAATGAAATTCTTTGTAACAGTCACGTTTAAAATTGTGCGCCCTTTTTTCGGAGTTTTTTTTAGCCTCTTTTTTATTTGCGTTCTGTGCGCATTGTGCGGTGAATTTTCATTTTGCAGTACATCGCTGGCTGTGCGCGTATTCGATACTTTATCTACATTAAATGAACCAACGCTTCTGTTTTTTCTCTTCTCTTTTTTCCAGTTGTTGTTTAGTGGTTTTTATTGTTGTTGTTATTGTTGTGGTTATTGTTGTTGTGGGGGTTTGGGAAAATATGTCGACGGCGTTAAGCAAGAATTTATGCTGCATGCGCTGAAATAAACAAATTTCTTATTATAATTATTAAAAATAAAGCAATTTATTTTTATATAATATAAAACAACACATTGATTATTTATTTATTTTTAATTAATACAAAAAAAAGAAGTTGTTAACAAAGTCAAACGTTTTGAAACAGTTTTGTTTAAATTTTTCTGTTGTTTAAATGTATTGCAAATAGCATTGTTTTTGGTTTTGAAGAGAAGCTTTTTTAAAGATAATACCTAAAATAGCATAATATATATTGATTTTCAGATAAAAATATGCATACTTGGTTTTCATGGACCAAGTTTGTCATCATAGGTTGCCAAACGATCTCAAGTAGATCAATCTCTATGGCCATGTGCCACTTTGTGTGATAATGAAATTTACAAGTGACTTATCGTTTAATTGCATGCAACAATTTTCTTTGCACATCAGCCAGATGAGCCAGATAAGCTAGATATGTAAGTTGTGTAAATAAGCACTCGATCTGCATCTCACATTGTCTGGGCTCCCTTAAAAAGAAAAAGAATGTCTTTATTTGCTTGGCACCCATACTAAAAAACTGTTTCCGACCACACTTTTAATATCCCACGCTCGTCTGTCAAATGCCTAAGGGCGAGTTTCTCGCCAGCGAAGGTCGTTTATTATTATTTATTTTGCAGTTTATTGAATCTTTTCGGTGGCTCGAAGGGAGAGCGGGTAAGGAAGAATAAAAGCCGCCTCTGATTATTGTGAGTGGACTATGAATTCGAGCTCGAACTTTAGTTGGAGTTGGAGTACTCGCACAGGACTTCTCTGTGTGTTTTTTTGTTAAAGTTGTCACTTAGCTTGCTTGCTGCCCCAGCATCATCAGCCTCAGACCCTGACTGAGATTGAGAGCCAGACCCAGCAACAGTCTCGCCAGCACCTTATGTACATATGTGTTGGCTGCTTCGGGATTTCAGTAACTCCATTTACTCACAGACACACTTTTGTCTGGTTGTATCTCAACTGGATTTACATTGTCGCACATCTTCATCTGTATATATCTGAAGAGTGTGGTGTGTGTGCGATTTTTTATCTTTTACAGTTGTTAGTCATTGTTATTGCTGCTGTTGTTGACTTATCTCGTTGTGCACATTCCAACCATGTCTCTGGCGAGGACGAGCTCCAGAATGAGAGCGGGGGCGGGGAAGGGGATGGGGATGAGAACGGGAAGAAGACAGTCCCAGATGTCTTTGTTTGTCAGATGGTTAATTAGGACTATATGACTCAAACTGCACAGGCCTCATCTGAATTGTGTTCGAAGTTCTCAGTCCATATTGCTATATGCATAAATTAAATACTTTGCGCTGATACAGCTGATCTTACTAAGGCAAATATCGACTCCTATATATTTATAAGTTTACTCTTATCTATACACCATTAAAAACCATACTTCGCTTTAATTATTTGACACAAAATCTATTCTAAAATTCATGCCCCAATATTGAGGGTCTGCTATCTGAAAAGCGTTCGAGGTAATCAGTTCGTATTGCTATATGCCTCCTAAAAAATGAAATACTTTGCGCTGTTTACGGACGATCTAACTCCGATTAACATCAACTCCTAAATTTGAATTTGTACTTATATGTACCCAATTAAAAACCAGATTCCACTTTAATTATTTAAGACAAAATCCATTCAATTACTCATGCCATAATGTGGGGTCTGCTATTCCCCATTTGATTTCCGCACGCCCCATTTGCAATGTGTTTTATACAACCCATAAAAAATGAAAACTTTGCACTCCTATATGTTCTAATTGTATATTTGTATATACACAATTAGAAACCGTATTCAACTTGAATTTTTTCACACATTGCCCACTCATGCACCAAAATTAAGGGTCTTCGGTGCCCCATTCGATTTCCATTTGCCGGTTATTCACATGAAATTCCTGGACACATCGATGATGTCAACATTTATGTATTTGAACTGGCGTTCGTTAGACTCGTTTGTGGGCTATTTTAAAAGTGCAAAATGAAAAGCAATCTGAAGTTGAACGTTTGACAGCTGCGGCACGCATTTGTAGCCAGAACATCTGGTTCAACATCTTTTAGGAAACTTATTTGTGGCTGTTTTAGTACTACATTTAATAACTTTCATTACTGCATTTGTACATAATCCGCGTTTTATCTGTCAATATTCTGTTCTGATCTGTTTCTTTTTGATTTTTGTATTTTGCAGACCAGTTCAGTTTCAGTTGTAGCTCAAATTCTTATTACCAACACGCTCAAAGTACGTTTACTCTTTTATGCAATAATTTTCTTCTTACGTATCCCCATATATATGAATCACTACCAAAGCACAATACCCACGTCATTTTCTGGAGTTCCATAATATTCATTTGTTGTACATATACATAAAACATGCAGTGGCCCATACCAAAACAAAAGACGTACATAAATTTGTCACTTTTATCTAACAGTCTGATGATGACAATTGGAGTACATATGTAAATATTTATGTGTATATATTTCGATGCGGTTCTTGTTTATATTGTTCTTTATGGGGCTGACGATGTGCATGACGATGATGATGAAAAGCATCACAAGGCACATAATTAATGCCATTGGATGCAGCAAATTTGTACAATGAAATCGAAAGCTGTTCTCGTCTGGTTTTTAATGGGCGAGTTGTGATGCTGCCGTTTTATTTAAGCTGTACTCGAATTTATGAAAAGCACACATGTTTGCCGCCCCACAAATTTATGAGTTGCGGTAGGGATTTGAACCCCAAAGCAACTTTGACCCACTTCGTATGGGTGGTTGCGCAGATAAGCGCCACATCGCCACCAATTAATAGCAAGAGCTCATATTATGGGGAGGCACGACTGCCAAATGCACTGCATGTAATTACTTCGCACTCTACAATAAGAGAAAGAAATGTTAATAATAATTACCACTTACTTGGAAATTTCAATTCAGACAAATGGGTATTGTTGAGCACCCGAAAAGACACATTCCCAATTGAGATACCCAATTGAGGGCACAAATGTTAAATGACACAAAAATATTTTGATTTCTTGATGAATTCTCTGCATAACTAATAATTATTTTCTAGCAATGCGTTCAATTGTTAGATTTGGCTGGCATTGTCCATAACGGGAAATTAAATTAACATATTTAACATGTGGCGATACTTAAATTTAAATAATTACAATGAAAATACATTGAGGACAATGAGACATTTATTAAACACATTAAATGCTTGCCCCGACCATAAATTTTAACTAAACAATTTGACCTTGAAGCAAATTGTCCATAAAGATAAAAACTTGACTTGATTATTATGGGGTTCAGTAGTTTATTTGTTGCAGCTGCAGCTGTTTATGACTTTACTATATGATATGAAATTCTTATTTCATTTGTAACTGCGGGTTTTCAAAACAAATTAAAAATTAATGTTATTTACAGCAAGTTCAGCAAGGCTTTTGATTCCTTAAATCAAATTAATCAGTTTCAATTCATAAACTTAATCTCCTTATTTTTTAAGATTACTTAACACTTACAACAGAAAAATGTTGTTTGAAATAATAATAATAATAATTGCCATTTAACGGCTTTGTCTCAAAGTCTGTTTAAGTCAGTTTCATTGTAGAATACATATTTCACTTATTCGTCCTATTCTTGAACATAATACCTAAATGTGAAATAATTTTTAGTGGCGAGCAAAAATATATTTTTGGGTTTTTCAATATTTTGCGTTGTTATTCTCTTGCCTGGTCTCCCCTTACAAAAGGCAGACAGATATTTATACAAATTTCTCAAATATTTGTGTTTATTTACCTGCGATTGCCAGCAATGTGCTGCACTTACTTTTACGTATTCAGTTTAGCATTTCGAGAATTCCATACTGATAAATAAGTTCCAGATACGAGTTTTGTACTTCATATGTACAGTGCCGCTCAACTGAATATGTTCAAGAAACCATCTTTGAATTTTGCTTTATATCTGCTTCTACTTAAATTATATTTGTTTGGCTTATATCGCGACCTGCAGTTTGTTTCATTCAAATTAAATACGAATGTGTAGAAAACTTTTCTTAAAAAAATGTTCCCATAAAATTTCGACTGGAAAATACAATCAAAATATTGCTATAAAACTTATTTTTTTTTAATTTAAGCTAATGAGCCAAATCAAAGGTAATTGTTTTATAGTTTTCAAATACATAAGACAAAAGTATTTTGTGCTTTGCATTAACGGGGGCAGATTCAAAAGAAGCAAAAAAGTTCATTAAAATTTAAAATTTGTTAATTTCTTGATAAAATATATAAACTTTTGTAAAGGCGTTGAACATATTTAGATGAGAGGCACTGTGCATAAATTTCCATAATTCTATAAATGTTTTTATTTACCACTTATATACACATACGTTTTTATGTGCTGCATACTTATTAAATGTGTAAACAAGCACCGACAATATGTCTTCTCTGGACAGGCTGGAGCTGTGCTCGAAGGTCTTCTTCATTGGAACTCCTTGCTGCGGCTACTTGTGGACATTTTGTGAGCCCCCTTAATTTTGAGTGGCTTCAATTTATGGCATATCTAATCGGTTCCTCGTCTGCAAATGTTATGTGAAACTTTTGAATTGATTCGCTTGAGAACAGCTGCTGTATGAAGTCATCAATTTAGGTTCCTGTGAATTTCACAATTACATAATGTTTGACTCAATTAAGCCCAAAGTATTGTACCATTAATAGGAATAAGTAACTGTAACAGATTCCATTAAGGCCAACATTTCTTACATTCACATTGTTTACATTTGGCGATTCCATTGTGACCTTGTGTGAGAGACAAAGTTACCGCTTTTTTTTACCGCGATTTTTATTTATTTTTGCGAACTGACTAATAAATTAAATAATTAAAATATAAGGCATGCGATCAATAATAATCGAATTTAGATTGCTTTTGTTAATTAAATTAATTTAATTATAATTTTAATCTTGAAACATCGAAACTTGATAAATCATCGCAAAAAACACGAAGCAATCGGGACGAGTTTCTAAAATCCGCAACATATTTTACGAATGTTGAATGTACTTTACATTCTGTAGATATTCGAAAATGTAATAAATGTTGGTCAGGCAGGCTACAGTTTCAGTAATACTTCCAAATCAGATGTTAAACTTAAGTGCAAGTTTTCTTTCAGCAAGGGATATGAAAAAATATTTGAATTCAGTTTGATTTCGTTCGCGTATCCTTGCCATTTGAACATAGCGATAATGATTATCTGACCAAGGACTCTTGAGTTAAACAAATCTTTCAAAAAATCCGTAATTTAAGGCGAAAACTATAATCAGAAATAATCTTGCACATATTGGACAAACAATGTTGCGTTGTCGGTTGCCAAATTTGGCTACCTAATAATCGGAATGGATGCCAAGATTAAGAACTCCTCGTAGTTGATTTACCATTTTTGCAGCTCGCAGCAAGCAGTGTGCATTTCTCGTGGTTGTTGCATGTGGCATGTGTGGCATGTGGCTGCTCCTGGCAGTTGCCGCTTGTGCATAAGTTCCCCTCTTGATTAAAGCTAAAAGCTGAAAATTGTTTATGCTAATTGCACTTAATTTATGCATGCGCAGCAGCGTTGCAAGTGTGTATGTGTGTGTGTGTGTGCACATCTGTACTAATGTACATTTGTTGTAAGAAAAGCAAAAGAAATTCAAAGACAAGACATACAGTTTGTGGTTTGTGCTTGCGTTGTTGTTCTTCGCATAGTTGTTGTTGTTGTTATTGTGCATACAATTGATATTTATTAGTACGAGAAGAGGCAGAGGCAGTGTGGGGATTGCCTGACAATTTTTGCGTGCCTCAAATGTGCAATTATCGCCACAATTGCCGCCAGCCCGCACCCACACTGCAACCAACTCCCCACTCCTGGCTGACATTTGCATGGCAACGGTTTAGTGGATAGTAAGCTATACATATGTATACATATACATATATATATATATATATATATATGTAGGTATTTGACATACGCGACTTGCAGACGCCGACAGCCATTTAAGGCTTTCCACATGTGGCAATGCGACGCCTTCTATGGCATCTACACAAATGTCAGGCAAATGTCGAGACTTGGTAACTTGTCGTGGCGCTTAATCCTGCTGGTGTTATTTTCCTGGTGTCTATTTCGGCCAATTAATATGCGGTTAATGGTGTTAACTGTTTGACGTGGTTATTTATAGACCCGAAGATGCAACTGCAACTCAAGTCCAAATGCAACGTGAGTGCCAAATTAATGGACACACATACAGACAGATAGACAGACAAGCAGTCGGGTTGTGCATTTTGCATGTCAAACGATGGAGCTGCAAAAATGTATCCGATGGATTGCATAAGCTCTCGAGCTTGTATCTTGTGGTGCCCATCGGCGAAGCCAGAACGTCAAGAATCCCATTTTGTTGTTGTTGTGCTGACGTTGTTATTGTTGTTGTTGTTGTTGTTGTTGTCTGGTGTGGTGGCATTGACACATTTCAAGCAACTGCTCGAAGCATGAAATGTATCTTTGGCGTCAAAAAGAAACAAATAGCAGTAGCAGTAGAAGAAGCAGAATAAGCATATGCTAGCGTGCATAAGAAGCGTATCTGAATAAATGGCAGCTGAACATGTCGGATAAAAGTGAGTTGAGCTGGCACAAAATGCAGCAGAAATTAAAATAATTTAACATACAATTAAGTGTATTTGAACCAGAAAACAGCTGCAAACATTGCGCAGTTGAAAATTGTTGTCGCGATTTGTAGCCAGATTAAATATGTAAGCACACACTTCATATCTCGATGCAATCAAAAGTTTTATCTGCTCGCTTCGGTTACTCGAGTATTCGTTCAAAATCACACCAAATGCTGTCGCATATCAGAGCATGCTTTAGCGCCTAAGCCCAGCGATTTGCTTTCATCGCCCATGGCTGCATGCAACATACACATGATGCAGCTTTTCCAATGCTTGGCTGAGCACGTAGCATGGCTAAAGCCTACTTATCTGCGTTTGGGCCAAGAGTTGAGTGATAAGAACTGAGCAACAGCCACTCTTTGATAGTCTTGTACTTTTTTCAGGCTTTCACACGCTCAGAGCCCATGGTTTCTGGGACTATCAGTGACAGTCGCTGTCAGCGTTGTTCCAATCAATTAAAATTGCTGCACTAATTGCCGCATGTTGTTTATCGAGAGAGCAGTGGACGCTGGCCAGCTCAATCGCTTCAATTGAACAATTATGCTGGGAGTACTCTCACATTTACAACAGTTGCACTCAATTAAGTAAGGATCAGAAATTGGGGGGCGTGCTCACGTCTCACCGCCCCCTTCGCAGTGCGCACATGCTTCATTGAACTGTTAAGCAAATCAAGGGCGGGAGGGGTGCAAACAAATGAAATAATTCAAATCAACGACTGTCGGAGTTGACTGACAGATGCTTTGGCTGCCTACATTAGCCGGGAAGTGGCAAAGCAGCTCAACCAAAAGAAATCACAACTCACTGCCCAAGAGGCAGTTCTGAGAGGCATTTTATGCAAATCACCCACAAATTGCCTACCACTCGACGTTTTGCTCTTGGGCTCAGTTTGAGTCTGAGTTCGACTTCGCCTCGGTTGGGAGGCTGCAGCAGCAGCCAAGTATTAATAATGCTAGCAAAGTCTCTAATGAATGCAAATGTTTGTCAAAATGTTGACAACTTAATTGAGCAGAAAATTTACATGTAACAACAACAACGGTGCTCAGTTGAACTTTAGAACCAACTTTGCTTCAGTTATGCATTATCAAGTTAGTTAGTTAGTGGACGGATCCGCACAACCTACAGCAGAACCTATTCGCAGACAAGCGGAGCACCTCATTTATCAACGTCAAGTCAGCCCGCATCAAAGAGCTCGGCTTCAAATGAACAATTAGCACCACCAAAGAGCTGGTGAAGCATGAAGCATTAAAAACCAAACTAGTTGAACTCTTTTCTTTTCTCGTTTCCAAAATCACGGCACAAAAGAAAAGTAAAAGCCATCATTGCAAATGGCTTAAAGTGCAAACTAAGCCGAATTACAAGCATAGCGAGAGCAAAGCACGACTTTAATGTGACTTTAATGAGCTGCAACTATTTATTTTACTTGGCTCTTCGAATATTCGAAAGCATATCAAATTGTTTTTGAGAAAGAGTCGAGTCTTTTGCGACCTCAAAGAGTGGATTTTAATGAGCAGCTGCCAAAGTTGCTTGCATCAAAAATTCCAACATGCAACAATAATTCAGTAAATAATGAATTCATTCTCATTTTTGTTGTTTTCTATTTATGAAATTGTTCTCATATCATTTCTAGAATGGCATTATTATTATAATTATTATAATTGGGGAAACAGGAATGCAACCTATAAGGTTTATTGTGCCCCCTTTCTGAGCCTACATCTCTTCAATCAATCTCAACTCCTGCACGAATGCCAGGATTTTTGTTGGGTTGACATGCTTGCCTAGGACGCTGCATCTTTTCGTGATTAAGGCTACGCATTCTGCTAGGATGTGCGTTGAGGATTCCTCCTCGTGTCCACAAACCTGCATATATTGCTACTATAAATACCTAATTTGGTTAGGTGACTTCTCAGTCTACAGTGTCCTTTCAATAGACCGGAGAGTATCCTGAGCCTGTTCTTTCCCATGGATATTACTTGCTTAAATCGATGTTGATTATAGCCACCTAAAAGACTTCTGGCTTGTCAGAGTCCTGGTGCCTCTGCCCAGCTCCGTTCTTGCCTCCGCCTTTCTTCATCCCTGATTTGTAGCCGTATTGTGTGTCTTCCTATGCCACAATACGGTTCAGGTTCTCTGCCCCCATTCTTGCCTATTGTGTGTCCCGAGTTGGTCAAGCTTGGATCTTACTTCAAGGACTACTTTGGATGTTATTTTCGTCCCCTTTAATGCTCTTATTGCTTGACTATCGGAGAGGATGGATATATCCACATTTCGATAGTATCGTTTTAAGTTAAACTCCGCACACCTCCCTATCGCACACACCTCAGCTTGAAATATGCTAGTGTGCTTTCCCATTTGGGCTTCCTCGCGCTATGATAACAATGTCATCGGCATATCCTTGAATACCCCTGGTGGCAAGTCTGTTAAGCAGTTCGTCTACTAACAGACTCCAGAGTATCGGAGACATTACTCCTCCTTGGGGACAGCCTTTGGTAGTTAAGACTGTCACAGTGCTGTCATGTGCTGACGTCGTGACTAGTATGGACCCTAGCAATGCGAGTATCCACTTGCTAGTGATAGGGTCCAGGCCCCTCCTGCAGAGGGCAGCCCTGATCGCCTCATGGGACGTATTTAGGTAAAAAAAATCCGGGTTTTATTGCACCCAGGTGTCCACAATGTACCTGCTCCGTCGGCGGTGTCAGCGTGCTTTGGGGTCGGTGCCGCAACAGCTTCCCTCGGCTCTTTAGCCTTCTTGAGGGCTTCTTCCGGGGCCAATCCCTGGTGGAAGTATCTCAGATACCATTTGACTCGTGAACCGCACAGATTTCGACGGTTCGGGTCATCCAGCCCACCGGGTTGGCCCCTCGGTGGCAGATATTCTCCCTTCTTCTGTGCTGGCTGTGCCCATTCTGTGCCATGGGCACTCTCCTAGGTGTTGGAGTGGGACGATGTGGAGGTTGGTCTACCACATTTGAGGACCTTCCCCCATCCGAGTCCTCCATCAGTCTTGCGACCTGATCCGCAGGGAGATCCTGCGGGATTTTAATATATCTTTTGTTGTGCATAATATGCCCACGAGTTGCAGAGAAAGACTATCCACCCGGGCAGAGAACTGCGATACCCGCATAAGGCTGATTAGAACAGGCGCTCGCCATTTGCCTGAGCCCACCGTTAAGAACTGGGCTATTTGTTAATCCGGGCCCCCAGCCAAGCTGACTCTCGGCACGGTACAAGTGACACCTTAGTCCGGCCCGGAGTGAGATGTGTGGGGATAGGATTGGGGTAGGTAGTGTTTCGGGGAGTTTGGGGGTTGTGTGAGGCTATAATTTTTAGAGGCGGCAACACAAGGGCCCTGTCGGTACGATTAATAATAGTCGTACCCGCTGTTTGTCCGGGACTTCGTATTTACGCTCACAATTGCCACGTATTATTCGCAGCTAATCTCTCCAAAGGGAGGCCGTTCGCTATCCGCAACCTGCGACCCGCCTGGTGGCCTCAGCTCAGCCCCATCCGAACCATCCCACAAGTTCTTCAGACCAAGGAGAATGGCATTACACATTCAAATGTTTTCCCAGTTACAGCACATACCAATATTTATTTGAACAGTAATTATCGATCATCCATTTCTTCAATTGTGGAAAATTCTTCATCACCATTGAATATCCATACATTTTTGTGTTTCATTTTTGAAGAAATATTTTATTATATTTGATTTTATCTCAGATAATCCATTCTATTGTATTTTATTTTCTTGCCCGAAATTCAAATATTTGCACAACTTTTGCATGCTTCGCATTTGATTTGGTCAATGATTTTACATGACTGACTGCAATATAAAATCATAAATAAAAATAAGCAATTTTCTTTCAATTGCAAACATATTTTAAAATGGCGCCACACATAAAATATTTGAAACAGCTCCCCCCCCCCCCCCCCGCACCTTCGCCCACCCAGTTCGGAATGGGTTGGCTTCTTCTCTGCTTTGGCAAAATTACTGCGCAATTTTCCGCAATTTAATTGTAAAATAAACATTTTAGATTATGGCCAGGTGCGTTTCGTTGGTTTTCAAATATTTGTTGTTGAGGTTTTCCATTGTTATAAGCAAGTGAGTAAGCAACGCACAGGTAAAAATATGGCCCAATAAAGTTTACACTCGATTTCGAAGATTGATTGAATTAATTTAATTAATTAATTAATTAAATAAATTTATATTTGGTCCCCACATTAAACAAACAAGAATTCAGCCAAAGCAGTGAAGAATTTTTCATAAGAGAATTCTTATTCAGATAAGTACTTCAAATCTTTTGCAGTTTTTTAACTGAAAACGTTTGTTATAATTGCTTTTGAAAGAGCTGCAAATCCATTAAATTTGATTGAATGACTTAAAGACTAACTAATGGTTAAGTGAGGTGCCTGCTTTGTTTATGTTTAGTTTCCGCAGCAGTAAAATATAGTTTTATTTCAATTTGTGCCACTGATGAGATTTGCGTATGCCACAGAACTACCTGTGTTTTATTTTAAAACTACGCGATCCGAATTTGCGTCGATTGTTTGTTTTTACTTTACACACAGACCGAGAACTTTGTGCACTTTAGGTAATTAACATGAATGTTTGGCCCTGAATTTCGAATATTTGCCCTAGCTGGCAGCCGCCAGTGTCTGTTTAGAAGGCCACCAAATAGGCCATCAATAAGCACAGCTCAAAATCAGCACACGAAAAACAGATAAAAATGGAGAAAATCAATAATCATTTAAAATTCAAATGGGCAAAGCATGAACCGGAAAATGTGCGAGTGCTGTAACCAAAACACAAAACCGGCAAATGCAAATTGGAAAAACAGATAATGAAAATCCAAAGTGGGGCTCTGGGGTCGCGCCACGCTAATGAAATTAAAAATTGATGCTTTGGGGCCATAGGCGCAAATATATTTGTAATGTATAAATATATATATATATATGCATGTTTCTAGGCGAAAACAAATACAAGCCAAGCACACAGAACAAATGTCATTTAATAAATTGGAAATGTGGGCGACTGGGCGCAACTTCGCTGCGCAAAGTATGGATTAGGATGAGAGCTGGGAGGGGGAGGTGGACAGTGTGTATTGTAAATGTGGAAAGTATGGTGTTTTGCCATGCCTGATTGATTTTGCGGCGTTGGCGGCGTCTGAGACTGGAGCTGAGGCTGACAGGCAGATACAAAAGCAGCCACAAGAAAGACAAACGCCGCCAGTTTGACGCGTCTTTGATGAAGTTGCCAAAGCGCCGATATAACGATAGCGACGCCGTTTTGCGGTCTCGTTGCTCAATCTTCCTGGTTGTTGCACCAAGCCGTTGACATCAATTAATTGTAAAGAGAAAAATTGACTATCAGCCAAGCAGGCAGGCCGGCAGTCAACCAGCCAAACATCTAGCCAGCCAGCGACTAAGACTCAAGCAAATTATTACTGGAAGCCACTCACATGGCGACTCTTACTCATTTGCAGACCCTGGATTGCAGCTCGTGGGCGTTGACGCCAGCTCCAATCGGTTAGAATTGCTGCTGCAAGATCTCCTCATCGTCATTTTTCTTTCGCTTCATTAGTTCGCTCAATTTATTTCTCCTTTACACGCCAATTAATCAGATTATGTCGAAATGTGTCACTAGGTTAATGCAAATATATTACGCCTGCCCGTTGCACGTCTATTCCGAGTTCTCAGTTCCCATTCCTATTCTCAGAGCCATCCTCAATCGTGTGACAAACGGCATACGAAGTTGTTTAGTTAGTTGGTTGATTGGTTGTTTGGTTGGATAGTTTTAAAGATTTTCTTCTTCTTTATTTGTTAGCGCTGGAAATGCGCTTAATGCTGCTTAATTAGTGAACTGAAGCCAGAAACAATTTTAAGCTTATTTAACGATTCAGTCGGAATTAAATGTTTGCCATTCCCTTGCATGATTGATTTTCGAAATATTTACGTTTAATTTGTAAAACAGCTGTTCCAAGGATTTCAGCTTAAAGCTGCTTTGTTATCTTAATTTGTTAAAAATCTTAACATTGTATGTCGTTATATACAATATATTTAGTCATACCTGCTCCCATACTGACTCTTAGAAATTTTACTTAAAATGTGCACTTTCCATTTATTGGATTTCTATGATTTGATTTTATGGGAACGTTAAACTGTATTTATTTTAGTTTTTTTTTTACTTTGAACAACTTGTAGTGATTAATGTTTGTGACTCTTCTTAGAGAAAGAAATCCTCTGTTAGTTTTCAAAATTGTTGTTGCTGCAATATTATTTACAACAAGTTGATGCCCAGAATTCATTTTAATTCATTTAAATTTTTTAATTTCATTTAAATTATTATTATTTTTAAATTCATACATAATTTTAATGTTATCTTTAATTGTATTAAATTAAATTTATTAAGTTTTTGTAATTTTGGTGTCGACTGATCTTAGTTGACAATAAATAAATAAATAAATAAATAAATAAATAAATGCCAACAGATACGAAAAAAAAAGTCTGGGGGCGGCAGCACATTATCTTAAGAATATCCCTTTCAATCTCATGTCAAGTATATTAAGCCTTATATCTATGTTGTATCTACAAGCTCCTCCTGCTAGAATAACACCGATTTGCCTCCCTTTCGCGTTGAAAACAGATCATCTGCAAAAATGATTAGACCAATAACAGCTGTAAATCTCTCCAGCAAAGAATGTAATACTCAGTATTGTTGGCCTGTGTGGCTGTTCAATACTTGAGCATTCAGCATAAAGCCATTAAGTGACACACCCGCTAAAAGCAAAAAAAAAAAAACAAACGCGAAATAGATCTCGTCATATTTATCATTTTTTACAAAGGAAATAACTGGCAGACAGACCTGGGCTTGGTGCAAACATCTCTCTCTCTCTCTCACTCTCGCTCTCTGCCTCTATCTCTGTCTGCCGATATTGCGCTCCCTCTGTTTGTGGATGGTTGAGCTGGGTCTGGTTGTGTTTACTCATCCGCGGCAGCTTCAACTTGTTTTGGGAGCATTCGCTGCGGCTCAATGCAGGCAGCGGGCGGAAGTTGGTAGAAAAAAAACGGAAATTGAGCCATAAAATAATGCGACTAAATTATTTTGCTGCAGCGCATTTAAAACTTTCAAATTGTTATGTCTGAATTTCAGGTGCTCAGCTGACGACATCTTTTGTTGTGCTTGATTCGGGCTTCTTTTGTTGCTGTTGTTGTTCACTGTTAACTGTAAAACTGGAGCTCGCAGCAGCCTCTTCTGCTTTTTCTTCTTCTGTTTATTTGCACGAGTTGTAAAAACACTTTTTATAACTCATTAAAATTATTATTGTTCTCTTCACCCCACCACAGCCAACACTGGTATGCTCTCCTGCTGCGTAGGTGGCAAACATTTAAAGGTTATGCTCTTAACGTTACCTTTCTGAGTAATGCCACCCACCTCGCAAAAGAACACTTCCACCAAACCTGGCAAGTTTACGATTCACCATCTTAAATTTATGATGGCAAAATTTGCGTGAAATTTGTGGCAAAATTTCCCTAAAATTTGATGAGAACTTCCGCAGCTTATTTTGCTCACTGCGTGGGTTGAAAATGGATCTCTAAATTGGGCTTGTTAGTCTTAAAAAGTTTGCCATAGCCAATGTAGACTGTACAACCAGGCGGCGAAGCTATGCTTAAATATTATGCGCAGTTATTTGAGGGGGTGTGAAGGAATTTTGTAAAGGAATTTGGGTGAATTAATTTTGCTAAATTAATATTGACAGGGAACTTAAATACAATTAACTAAAACTACAATTATTAAAAGGTAAATAATAAATTGAATACCTCGGGACTTTAATTCAATATATGGAGCTGTTTCCAGTTATATCTGGCGAACTCCACTCAGGGTTGAGTTATGCCAAAGCCGAGATGCCCAAAGTGTGTGAAGGGCACGTAGTTGAAGGGGCTTCTAGTTAGTTGAATCTGTGATAGTTTGGAATCATTTATTAAGTTCCGCTCCTTAATTTATTTTGTTATCATACCATATCATTAACATAAAGCCATATATCTGTATGACATGCTTATCGATCAACGTGCTTTTTTATATATCATATGGCGCCTGTCAGCTGACGAAATTACTCAGCGATTGCAGTCGCCAGCACAAAAGCTTTCCTCAGGCAGCGAAATCGCCATTTTGCTGAAGCCGTTGCATTTAGCTGAAAGCCATTGAAAACGCTTTATTAATGGCCTTATGGTTAGCTAGTTGCGGCTACAACGACAAAGTTCCGCCTCCAGGTTAGCTGTCGGAGCTTTTTCCCTACTCCATGCAGTGACTTTCTTGCAACCCCTGCTGCCTGCTGGCTGCTGTCTGCTGCACTTGCACTTAATATTATCTATTTTGCTCTATTTTCATCATTGTATGTAGAAAATTAAGATTTAATGCCATAAACGTGTGTGGGTTCCACTTAGAAGGGTGACTAGGGGCGGACAGCCCGCATGGAATCAATAGGGGGCAAGGTGGCAACTAGCCAGCCTTCCAGACTGGCAGCCAAACTATTGTCCTCTGCAGCATCCAAGCATCCCATCATCCATCCGGGCAGCAGGTGTGTGCCATGAAAAGTTTTGCAGGCACTTTCATGTTGTTGCTGCTGGTGCTGGCAGCTGGCCACTCGGTTTGAGGCTATAATAAAATGATTATAAAATAATTATCGCAAACAAAAGAACATGTAGTCGAGTGCTCACACGTAGTCGCTGTAAAGCCCCCCACCTAATCCTTTGCCCCATTCTGTGTTCAGCTGCCGCACTTGCTACGTGCGTCCATTCGATGTTTTCCGAAAACTTTTACAAAGGCCAGACCACCAACCAATGCTCTTGTTTCAAAACCGAACAACCCAACTGCTAAACTGTACTTTTCTAATTGGATAGATTAACTAAATATATTTAAATATATCTTCCACCGACTACAGGTCAACTTTTGAAATAAGTTTCGTTATCCTGATGGCGTTGGCTTGAAACTTTTTCATCGTTTCTTTAGTGTTGTAATTGATTGTTATGTTGTATATGAATGTTTACATTTGTATATCGTCACTAACTTTACCGCTTTGGCCTCTTTCTACTAAGTTTTATTAAACATATTACTGTTGTCACATATTTCAGTCTCAGTGCCATAAAACACGTCTCGAATGCATATATTATTTATCAAAATGAGTTATCATAAAAAACGAGGGAAATTACTTTCTGTGCTACACTGCTGTGATTGATTTTAACCCAATTCTGAGCGTATTCTTATCGTGTTTTTTCTATTTACATATTTTGAAACATGATTACTTTGGCTTATCAAAATTAAAGTTTCTGAAATTCTATATGACCACCGTTCAAGTTATTCTATATCGCAAAAGGTTTTGATTAACTTGTTTGACTTCCGCTTTGAGTGGTACAAAATTGATTAACTTGTCTTAAGTGATCTTAAAATGATAAGATAGGAATCGAACCTGACTAAATAAAAGGCATATGGTCTGTGCTTGATCTCAAACTTGTTGCTTTATATATATACTCGTTTATCGGCTTTTTTATTTTTATTTTCTCACTTCCTTCTAAAGTCGTAAATAACAAGAGATTCTTTTATAGGCCGACGATATTTGCAGCTCAAGTTCTCAAGCTCTAGATAGAATCAAAGACGCATAAAATACAAATACAAAATCTCTTTTGTATAAATAATAGCAATTAATTGCCATAACAATGTCAATCCGACAAACAAAGGACAGACAATGGAGCCTCCTGGTCCGGCCACACACAATGCACTCCACACACAATAACTCCACCCACCTTGGGCCAGAGTCCAGAGTCCCATTTAAATCACAACTAGTAGAACTATATTTGTATTGTGGACCAAGTGAGGTAAATCTAGAGAGTAACAGCAGAATCAAAGGCCTTGCCCATTGGCAATGCAATAAACAAGTCTTAAGGTTCTCGACCATTACAATAGTTTCTAATATCCATATGTACATACATAAGCACATACATATATATATATATATATATATATATATTATATAGTTGCGCGGCAGCGTTCAATTTGTATGAATGCGTAGCAGCAATTTGAGGCAAATTGCTGTCAGGCGGATACACAAAGTGCACCCTCCAGGCAATGATGGTGGTGGGAGCACAAGGGGTCTTGAGAAGCATATCGAGTTGCCTGGCAGCTGATGCAACTCACATTTGCAACTTTATTTATCGTAGCAAAAACATCTTGTAAATTTTCCACGCTATTTTTGCCTCAAGACGGTGCTGCCTCGACTGTGGAAAATTCAACAATTGATTCCATTTGCCAATCCACCTACCCGAGTCGTCTTGCGCCGTCGAACGTTTCCACACGAAATTGATATGAAAATTCGTTTAACCAAAAGCCTTTTAAAAGCCAAGTCGTAGACATGGCCACGCCCTCGCCTCTGGGGCCATCATCCTTGAATTCGAGAGAGACTCTCGGCACTGACCTCCTTCCTATTTTCGTATTCCTATTCCGATTCCGATTCGGATCGGATTCGGATTCCCATTGCCATTTCTATTTCTCTTTCAGTTTCCAATTTCGCATTATCCACTCTCCAGTCTCCGTTTCATGCCGCGGCTTGTTGCGATCATTTGTTTGTGATAAATTGTGCCACATCGCTTGCCACTTTTGACTTTTATTGCTGGCCATGGTCAAAGCGCCCACCAAGCCATTTAGCTCATAGTCTTTGCACATTTTTTTTGTCTTGTTTTCTGTTCAGAAAAACTAGGTAACTCGGCCCAAATTCACTGCTAACTGCTGCTGGCTGCCACTCAGTACTTATGCTGCTGCAACAAAAAGTTGCATTTTATACACAAAATACTATTTTCAACGCCAGTTCGAGTTCTGATTTTCTATCACGCCTGCCGCCCAAATTGATGTATAACAAGGGCGTGGCAAATGTCTTTGTGGTTACTACTTGATGCATGACGCATTCGTTTGCGAATGCCCCGATCCGAAACCCTATCAGCTTGAGGCATGCAGTCATTTACAAATGTGAGTTTTTTCTAGATGCGAAACCAAATTTGTATGGAATACGCACGTCGAAGGCGCACTTATTTTGAGTGAGTCGTGCCACTGAAATGCAACAGAGTCTTATGAGATTTGAGCAGTTTGAACATGTATATATTCCATTCAATTTATGTTGAATGAAATGAAGCTATCTGGTTAACATTATTATTAGATCATTTCTTAGATGATATCGTAGATGCAGGAAGTTTTCTTATGTAAATTCGATTCGTTATCGCTTGAAATAAGACAAGTCCATTAGTTCCCATGTTCAAATGTCTGCTTATCAGAGAGTCTAGATCTGCATGCATACAAATATTTTTATCCTATGGCCTTGTATGCCACAGAGCCACACAACCATTAAAAAGAGAACAAAGCACATTTGAAACAAAAACCAATTCGAAAGCAAAACACAACGCATGCTAATACACCCACACATTTTCCGTTTTCCCATTGTTTGTATCACTCAGTGAGAAATGCATTTCGAGTACGAGTTACGCACTACAACAACAACTGCATTGACAATGGGTCGCTCGGAGCTCAGAGTTGCAAGATTATGCATGGACGGGCACAGAGAGGCAGCTTTAAGCTCGTTCAGAAGTTGGGAGAAATGGGATGCGACAGGGCGTAGAACTTAGCTGGTAGTTTTGGAAGCAAATGCCAAACAGAGCGCAACAAGCCGTGAGGCGGCCGTCAAAGGCCAAATTGAGGGGACCAAGTGAGAGTCATGACACATTATGCACTTTTGCTGTTTTTTATTATTACTCTTTCCATGGAGTCGCAACAAATTGAATAAAACTGACGAAAACTTCCGGTTCCACATTGGTTATATGTTAATATAGTGATCCGTAAATACAACGTGTCCGATGTTTCTCCAGACGACTGTTCTGTTTTATATTGAATTGTCTTTTTTATCTTCTTGTTTTCGGAATTAATTTCAAAGTTGAATGCACTACGCAAAGTCGTTGGCTTGACGAGTCTGCGTTTTGTGGCTCGGCAATTACTCAAAACAGTTATCAAAATTTATTACGCACTGGCTGATTAAAAATGCCAGCAGCAAAACTGAGCTTTTTCATTGACTTCTGCGTCTCAATCAATTTACAATTATCTAAAGCACGTGCCGCATTTGTTGTCAGAAACTGCAACTGATAAAATAACTGTTGCTTTGGCTTGGCCAAAAGTCGTTGTCAATTGAATTCGTGGCTTTATGATTTAAATGCACACTTTTCGTTACAGTTTGATTGTGGTCCATGAATCAGCATTTCTATTTCCGCAGCCCAATAACTTTGACTTTCCACGCTTGAATTATTGCTTGTATTCTTGTCACGGTTATTGATCTCTCTCTCTCTCTCTCTATCCATATCTGTCTACCTCTCTCAGTTTCGAGTTTTGTGTCTTCCCTTTGTTGGGCCATCGAAAATCTAAAAAGACACCTGGAGATCGTGACGAGTTATGGAGGTGACCGCAGGCTTTCTATTCGCATTGTCTTCGGCCCGGAGGCCAAGCTTTGGCAACTTAATTAGTTTTGGAAATCGTTGTTGATAAACAACAAAAATGGTTCTTCAATGGGGCGCAGGTAAACGGATTTACCAGTCAGTTGCTTTTTGCCTGTTGTTAATATGTTATGTGGTTGTTGGAGTTGTTTGATTTCTTGTCTACAATTCGCCACTAAAATCTTTGGCACCATTGGATGTGCCGCGCATTTTGTATTAGTCGAGCTGAAAGTGAAATTGTTTATTGTTAATTCACCAAAATAGCTACCGGACAGATCAAAGATAACTTCTAGTTAATGTGCTGCGAATCGCAAAACAGTTTGACAGTTCGACAGGAAAGCATAAATAAAGTTTAAGAATTTCGTTTAATTCTCCAACAATTTGCTCATTTATTACACCCATCATTATTTTTTGTTTTAATTTAAACTTAAATTTCATTATGAACTTTAAGTTTTATGTAATATAATTTGAAATATATATGGCAATCATTATTTTGGAAGCCTATTTTGGAAATGCTAGATTGTCTTTCAAACATATTAAGTTTTCTCTATTTATTTACATTGAATTATGTATTATTTAATTTTCGAGTTTGGTTTAAATTTTTACATTTCTAAATCTTTTCTATAAATTGTGGACTGTTTTTATTTTATAATTTGATTTCATTTAATTTTATTATATTTAACTAGTAACTTCAATTTCAATTCCAAATTTGTAATTTAGTAAAGAATTTGTACAAATTGGAATCTGTTTTAAGTCCAAATTAAAGTAAATAATTTATTTTCCATTTCATTTTGTAAGGCATCTATTAAATATACGTTTAGCTGAATTACACATAAATCAGTGCAGTTATGGCTGCACCATTTATGCGCGAAGTCAAGGCACAAGTGAACCAAGCCATTTTACCCATAAATACTTTCTTACAATTGTCTGGTGCTATTCAATTACACAATTCACAAATGCGACTGAAATCCATTCCATTTCCCATGCCGCGCAGCGATTGAACACTTTATTGTTGTTGTTATTTACTTTTAGCTGTTGCTGCAAAAAAGTATTTGCATATCAAAAGCAATGACCAACAACAGCAACACAACATTCCAATATCCATCTCGGCATTTATTCAAACATCAATGCCGCATTCTGTCAAACTGGCACAGGGATTTCGTATGCAAGGCAGCGTCCCAGAGCAGATACCATATGCATATTTTATCATTTGCAAGACAACAGAGTCGCAAGCTGAAAAGGGACAGACAGAGAGAGAGAGAGAGAGAGAGAGAGAGAGAGAGAGAGAGTGGGCAAGGGAGATAAAGAGTAAAAGTGAAATTCATTTGGATTTTCCTCATGTTCGTCAGTGTGCATTAGTCAAATTTGAAATGCATTTTGTACGCAAATAATTTGAATGGCATTCAAGAATAACAACAACAAATTACAAATCAAATAATAGTTACTAATTTTTGTTGTTGTTGCACACGCGTCTCGCATGTGCCATACAAAAACTTGCTGTTGCACATGGATTGCAATCAAGGAAATGTATGTGCAGAAATGTAAAGTGCGTGTGGCACATTTTCAATTAGCTGCGAGGCGCATCTGCGAGTCTTTCAGTTTTCCGTTGAAAACTGAGGAGACTCTGCATAAAGCAACTTTAATTTATGCATTTTCCAAACAAACAACAACAGATTGGTACAACAGGGGGTTGAGGAAAGGGGAAGGGGGTACGTGTTTGCCCAACTAATTAGACACTTGTCATTCGTCGTAATGTTGTAATAAATACCGTTACAATGTCATTACCGGCATTACTTGACGATATTCCAGTATTTTTGTTTCTCCTCTTTGTTTAAGAACTTCTCTTAACTGGCAGCAGTCAACGGATCCGTCAAAGAGGGCTGGGAGGGGAGGGGAACGTCTGGCCTGTCTGTCATTGGCTTGTTAGCTTTCTTGTCTGTCGTGAACTCGCTCCGCAACGAACGACCCCCTCCAAACCCCCCAACACCCCTCGACGAACCGCTCTTGACTTTGTTTTAAACTTTGTTTTGCTTTACGGCTTAGAATTTTAATGAGCTTTCGTCTACTGCGCTTTCTGTCACTTCATTCTGAAATATCATCTTTTTTCATCATCGTGCTATTCACAAATCCACGTTTTTCGAGCATAGATATTGTTGTCATTTTTTTGTGTGGTCATTGCTTAGTTATAAGTATTAACTGCTTGACACTTTTAACTTTCCGCATCAAGTTAAGCTTGTCATAAGATGGTGTTTTCTTTGCTTGTTCGTTTTCTTTTTTATTTTTAAGGTTTATTGAAACCCTTGAAAGTATATAACCATTTGGCCTTGTAGAAAGCGAAATTCGAGTTCCTCTTATATAATTAGTGTTGAATGAGCATGAGTCAAGATTTGTATGACTTAATTAATAACAGCATTAATTCTGGTCAATACAAAATCTTTGACTTCCACTACTTTACTCACACAATTCATTTCACGTTTGCTCCAAGCAAGTGTAACTTATTCTCTTACATACTTTCTCACCTTTTCTGTTGGTTCCCACCAACAACATCCTCTGCTCCCCCACCTCCCTCCGCTACACAATTCTGGCGAACTCATTGTCACATATGTAAGTCGGAAATGGAGACGGCCACAAAACATCTTAACTTGATGTCTGTAACATTGAAGAGCTTATCTATGGGCAAATATTGCCCAACATAATTTACACACGCCCAGCAATTGTGCAAACAAAATGCAGCCGACAACGTTTTGCCCGACTCCACAAACACCAAAATCAACACCAACAACAACAACAACAACAAACAGTAACAACAACGTGTTTATTAAACATTCCAAGATGTCTGGATAATTAACGCTAGGCAATGCTTACAAGGCTGGGCTGCCCTGAGAAATTTCGGCGTAATTGAGTGGCTTATTTGCGCCGTCGATTACGATCAACAAACATGGAAATGTTCTCTTTATGTGTATTTGTAGTTGTTTGGTCATTTGTCTAATGCCCGCTGCTATATTTATATCCATATAGCTGACTTATAATAAGAACCGCAAGAGAAAAAATAATCCTGTCTAACCGGTCTATAAAAATAGAAACGTTCATTACGCAAGAATGTGCCCTAAAACGATGCAGCCAAGTGCCTAAGAAAAAACATCAACAACAACGAAACCTGAAATCTGCATAGTAGTATAAAGATTAATTAAACCAAGCAGCGGCAACAACTGCAGCAACAGCAACAGCATCAGCACCAGCTTCAAACAACTACGATGCGACTTTTTGCTGCAATAACGCCGGCAGCGACAATGTCGCACAGCTCCAGCTCCGATGAAGCTGGCGAAATTATAAAGAACGCGCACATTGAGGCCGTCAGAAGACAGCGTCGACAGTCACCAGGATGCACGGCTGCAGCTGGGCCGGATGGGGGAGGTGCTGGAGCTGGTGGCGCAACGATCTACATCAACCACAGCAAGTCAAGGTCATTGGAACGCTATTCGGGTGCGCCATCCCAGCAGCAGCAGCATCAACATCAACTGCCTCCCTATGCCACGCCCACGAGCAGCACGCGACGTCGTCTGCTGTCGCCGTTTCGCTCGATGAAGCGTCGCAGTCGCAGCAGCAGCAGCAGCGGCGACTCTCAAGCCTACAATCATCTTGCGGTGGTGGTGGCCAATGCAGCGGCTGCTGCGGCGAGTACTGATAGTGCTGCTGCCACTGCTGCGACTGCTGCCAAGGCCAGTTCTCAGAGCGGTGACAGTGGCACGGGCGGGACCGAGCTGGAGCACGAGCTGGAGCTCGAGTTGGAATTAGAGTTGGATCACGATGAGGAGGAGCACGATGAGAGCAGTCAACTGAGTCTCAGCTACTCCCAGCTCAGCAGCAGTGGCTGCGATGAGGCCGATGCCGACGATGAGGCAGCAACAACAGCAACTGCAACCACAGCGACAACAGCAGCAGCGGCAAATGTTGATGTTGCATTGCAACATGTTGTCGTCGAGCGCCGACGACGCAACATGTTGTCACTGTACTCATCCTCGTCGGAGGAGCAGCTGCACTGTCGCATCGGCGACATCACCCTCATGGACGACACCTACTCGAACTGCGATCCACAGAACGATGCGGAACGCATGTTTCTTCAAATTGTTGGAATGTTGCGCGATGAAAACGAGGTTCGTGTCTCGGCTAAACAGCTCGTTGTACTTTACTGAATGCATATATGCAAAAGATGCATAAGTAGTTGCTTCATTTGCCAGAACGGTATATTTCAGCCATACGCTTTTAATTAATCACATTCTTTAGTCTCCCACGCTTTCACTTGGCTGCATATGAAATCTTGATTAAATTACAGCCACTTCTCTCCAACAAGGATTGTCCGTAGCTCACATATATATGAGCATTTCGATGGCGCCTGTAACTGCAACTGCAATTCCAACTGCAGATTTTCCAGCGATGAAATTGCACGATTTTAAGCGGCACAATTTCAGTTACAATCTCAACTAATTAAACATCTGATTTATTGGCTCATTAGTTGCAAAAGTCCAAAATAAAAGCATATTGAAAGTTATCCAATTAGGGAGAAATCGTCTTTAAAGTATTTTCGCCAAACACGTAAATATTTCATATAAGATCATAATATTTAACCTAAAATATTGTTATCAATAAATACTGCCCTCATTTAATTTAATATATTTTCACACATCTGAGTGGCAACATATTTGTTGTATATAAGTTGTATATCTGAAATATGTCTGATTGTTATATAACTGAAACAATAGAAGTTTCAATCACTCTCAACTTTATTTTGTAATATACATATTTTTGACATTTATTAAGATGGACTGTTTGAACAATGCTTCTATTTAAATTATCGATGAGCTCATTTGGCCAACATTATTTTCGTACCACTTAAAATGTCAATTAAGGCTTAACTCTGGTATTAGAACTGATTTCCAATAGATCAATCTGACAGTAGAAGAAAATTTGATATGGCACCAGGTGGTCAACTGCCAAGCCATTCGACATGGCAAACGACAGCAGACGCCATAAAATGCACTCTCTGGGAGCAAGTACAGGCATTTTTAATAAGAAAGCGAAATATGGATGCCCTGAGGTGCACAACTCACCAGCTCGCCAACGTGCTGAGATGCCATAGAAAGTATGACGACATTTTTAGCTTTGCTCTTTTAGTTGGCCAGCGGTCGCGCAAACCAAAGGAGCCGCATTAGCTGCTGCTATGCCTGGCAAGTGCCACATAATACCTTGAACCGTGTTGCACATTTATTTTTAGTTTTATTTTTGTACGGAAGGTAGAGAGGGAAACCAGAGCAGGCATATTGCTTTGCAAGGATTTGCAGCACACTGTCACGCACATTTCAGGCTTTGGCTTTGGCAGTGGCAGTGGCTTTGTTCCCGTTGATTAAAACTGCACCAACTTTTTCTGACATACTTGGGCTTTCCGAGGGCATTGCCCTCCTATCGGACTGGGTAGTTCTTCTAATGACTTTTATATCAAACGGTTTCTTGCCATTGTTGCGGCAACGTTGCCTTTTTGCCTCTAATTAGTGCTGCTGCAAGCAGACGGGAGCGGTGCAGGGCAGAGCAAGGCGGAAATGGGCGTGCCACGCTGTATATTTATTGCAAACATCAAATTATTGATTGCAGCGGCAAACCATTTGCGGCGACAAGTGAAGCCTCAGTATCGTAATTTTCCTTTGTTGTGTGCCCCCTTTTACTAATTAAACAGCAATACAAAGTGGTTTCCCCCACTTGTTGTTCATGTTGCGGTTGTTTGTGGCAAAAGGAAGCGCACGAATTTGTAACTTCAATTATGTTTACACCTAATTAGCAAGTGAGCAAAACTTTTCAGGACAAACATGTTTGCTTGAGAGAGCAGACTACATATAATTCTAGGAAACAATTCGAGAATACATAGTTTTAAGATAACATAAAGCCTAAAGCGTTCCTAAAACTACGAAATTTATTTTGCAATAAATAATAAACCAACTCGATATTTGTAAGACCACACAAATGTTGAATGAGATTAGGAGTAAAGTCATTGTCCATTAACATTAAACTTAATTTGATGTTTCAATATGCAATTATCATTAAACTTAAAACTTATTTTTATTTATGTACGTAAATTAAACTCCTCAAAATGTGCATTCTAATTTTAGTTGAATCTAAAATACGTCTTGTTAAAAACCAAAAAAAAAAACATTTGAAAATATTAATTTCTCTACCTAAACTTCAAACACACAAAACAAAATCATAGAGTATGGTACTCAACCAAATTAAACTCAAATTGCGAGTAAGAGCTAAATGGCAAACAAAGCCATGCCCATTGTCCGCAACTCCATTCGGCTTCGGCACATGCACATTGGCCTTGCATGCATTATGGAACATAAACTTGCCCCTGGCAGCTAGCAGGAGCTACAAAGTTCAATATAATAAACACAAACTTCAAGAAAACAGAATTACGCATTTGTATGTGTGTCCATAAAGAAGGACAAAAAGATGATAGCTAGAAAGCAGCAGGAAGATAACCAAATTAAATAATAGAGTAAATAGCGAACTTGCTTGCCACGCACGGTGTGGTACCCTAGCATCCTGCTGAATGCTTGCTGCACTGTGGCAAAGTTGAAAGTTGAAAGCTGTGCACAGGTAAATGCATTTTGCTTGTTGCATGCATTTGCATGCAAAATGGCAGCAAAAGAAAGTTTTTGCTGCAAACTCCAAAGGGGACGACAGAAGCTCCGCCAAATGGTCTGCTAAAGTGAAATTGAAAAGCGAAAATGATGAAAATGTGCAAAATGAAACGTGCGCCATGCTGTAGTATATGCTGCCTCCTCAGCTCCCCTCAGCGGCCACCAGCATCCATTTACAAAGCGTTCAAATTGGCAGCCCCTCATCTCCAGCCCCCTGTGAAGAAAAACTAAAGTGTTCTTTATTGCTAATGAAGAGCATGCACACAAAGCAACAAAGACACCAAAGGAGTATGAGGTGGACAAAATATGCCTTTGATTTACTTGTGTACGCCCAACTTTAAATTGCACCTTGCTTAATACAGCCACAACAATGCCCGGCCTTAAACACATAACTCTATTATCGCAGCAACAATGCGGGCAATGTGTCGTATGCGTAATATACTCATTACCACCGAAGGGCTACCTCGACTGATGTGTTTGCCTCTCGAGATAATTAAACAAGTCAGTCCAAAAGTAGGCAGAAAATAATCTGGGACAATGGAATGAATGTATGTGCCATATGTATGTATGTACATGCCACTGCACTTAACTGGTGTTAGTTTCTTACATTTTATCACTACTGATGCAGCTTTGTGCATATTAACTAACTTGGAAAAGAAGAGCCAGCTCCAGACCAATACCTTCTAAATGGGCTTGATAAATATGCATACAAACATTTCTTCGGAGTACACTTTATTTAATTTAGCACGTCTAGCACAGGACTAATGCATAAATAAAGAGCAATGCACAGTAAAATATTTTCAAATGCAAAGCAAGATAAACAAGAGTTTGTTTGATCTACGGCAAACTAAATACTTAATTGCTTCAGTACAAATATTTTGTGGCCAGGCTAAAAATATTGCCGTTCAAATCTTAAGCAAACATAAACATAACAAGAATTCAAAATCCCAATTCTATTTAAATAAATATTGAATAAATATAAAATGCTGAATTCGACAATGTTCGATACGGAAATACCCCCGACCCTGCATTCATATGTATTAAATCGGTTAAAATATGGTATTTAGTTGTGTTGCTCAATTACCTTTAAATTGCTTTGTAGACTTAAATGCCAGGGGTAGTTATCCAAGTTCTAATTGATTTATTTTATATTTTTTGTAGAGAATTTGTGTTTAATTTGTGTGATCTGTGAGATCTCATTTTGATATTTAAATCGTCTTTCTTGCAGAAAATGCGCCAATTCCAGAAGGTGCTCGAGGATTTGAGCTCCCGTGTCGCCCTTGCTGAGCAGACAAAGAATGCCTGGCAGATGCCCCCATCTGTGGGCGAGGCAAATGAACAGATGCAGCAGCTGCAGCGTCTCCGTGATAAGATGACAACGGCAAGTGCATTACTCGATGATTGCAACGAGCAGCAATCCTTCTTCACCGCCAATCAGGTGCTGGTGCCGACGCCATGTTTATCCAAACTAGAGGATTTGAATACACGGTAAGTGGAGACTAAGAAATTGATCACAGAACGGCACTGATTTTTGGGTTCGCTCCGATTACTTTATTTTTTTTATTGTTTTTTTTTTCGTCACAGCATGAAATTGCTTCAAATTGCGATGGACGAGCGTCAAAAGGTTTTGTGCCAGGCAGGCGCAAATCATACACACGAGAACGGCGACGATGGACGTAATACATCGAACAGTGGCACCATTGGGCCATTACCTAATTTGGGGCAAAGTGTTAAGCCGCCATGGGAACGTGCCACAACCGCCGCCAATGTGCCTTACTACATCGAGTAAGTATCAACATCTTATTATCTCAGCTCCCATTTACATTTAAACGGCGGCCAATTAAAACTGAACCAAATCCACCCAAATCTCCATAATGCAGCCACGAACGCGAGACCACACACTGGGACCACCCGGAGATGATTGAACTGATGAAGGGACTGGCTGACCTTAATGAGATTCGCTTCTCAGCTTATCGCACGGCCATGAAGCTGCGAGCCGTCCAAACCCGACTGGGTAAGTACCCAATTGCGGGCAGTGATTCTAAATGCGGATCATACATTGATTTGCTCTAATCGGGTGTTCCAATTTACGTTGTCTCTTTGAAGCTTCAAAAAATTATACAAGTTAACTCAAAGATTGTATTATAAGAAAAATATGCGGCCACATAACTCTTTTACGTTTCATAACTGATTATAATTCACAATAAAATCAAATTTCTGAATCTTATTTTTTATTCAAAAAGTAATATATGTAAGCTTAAGTGTTTAAAAACAGGGACCTATAATAATTGAATAATTACTTTTAAGTCGGTTTCATTTCATTTTAAAATATATATGTATATCTTATTTATTATTGATGTCTCTTTGGATTCATAATTACTTCACAGTTCAATGATATAATTTTTGTATTTTAAACAATTAACTCCTCTTATAAGTCATTGTATACTTAGACTATTTCTGTTCTGCATAAAATAATTAAATCTAATTCTAATTTTAGCACTTGATCGTATTTCAATGGCCACCGCGTGTGAATCTTTTGATCGTCACGGTCTCCGGGCACAGAACGACAAGCTTATCGATATACCGGACATGACGACGGTGCTGCATTCGCTCTATGTGACAATCGATAAAATTGATTTGACGCTAATGCTCGACCTGGCGATCAACTGGATACTGAATGTGTACGACTCACAGCGCACTGGCCAGATACGTGTGCTCAGTTTCAAGGTGGGACTCGTGCTGCTCTGCAGGGGTCATCTCGAGGAGAAGTATCGCTACCTATTCCGCCTGGTCGCCGACACAGAGCGAAGGGCGGATCAGCGTCGCCTGGGACTGCTGCTGCATGACTGCATACAGGTGAGTGTGGGGCGTGGCAATCAGACAATGTATTATGTATGCAAAATCCAATTAATTGCTTACAGGTGCCGCGACAACTTGGCGAGGTGGCCGCATTTGGTGGCTCTAATATTGAGCCCTCGGTTCGGTCGTGCCTGGAGCAGGCGGGCATCTCCCAGGAGGCCATCGATGGCAATCAGGAAATCTCAATTGAGTTGCAACACTTCCTCGGCTGGTTACAGCACGAGCCCCAGAGTCTTGTGTGGTTGCCAGTGCTGCATCGTCTGGCCGCCGCTGAAGCCGCCAAGCATCAGGCCAAGTGCAACATATGCAAGGAGTATCCAATTGTGGGCTTCCGCTATCGCTGTCTCAAGTGTTTCAACTTCGACATGTGCCAAAAGTGTTTCTTCTTTGGACGCAATGCCAAGAATCACAAGCTAACGCATCCCATGCACGAGTACTGCACCACGGTGCGTATGCCTAATGAACACCCCACAAAAGACACGCAATCGCCAACAATTGATTTCATCTTTCATTCCACAGACCACATCCACCGAGGACGTGCGCGATTTCACGCGTGCGCTGAAAAACAAATTCAAGAGTCGCAAATATTTTAAGAAGCATCCACGCGTCGGCTACCTGCCCGTGCAGAGTGTTCTAGAGGGTAAGTACACTGACAAAATATTATACAGCGGTCTTAGGAAAATGATGTATTATTAATTTTTAATTTAGTCATTGCTTGACTTAAGCAGAAAACAAAATAAATTTAAGAAAAAAATTATTATTATTATTATTATTATTATTATTGCAGCAATGGCAAATATAAGCTTTACAACTATTTAAGAAAATTCATTTCGTTCCACTCTCACTTTATAATCGTCCTCAGAACTCAATATTTGATATAAATTTAATTTATTTAATAATGTAATAATAAATTGAAGCAATTAGAAGCATGGTTTTGGCTTTTACTAAAAGTACGTTTTGTAACCATTCGCAGGAGATGCACTTGAGAGCCCGGCGCCCAGCCCGCAGCACACGACACATCAGCTGCAGAGCGATATGCACTCGCGATTGGAGATGTATGCGTCGAGACTGGCGCAGGTGGAGTATGGCGGCACTGGGTCCAATTCGACGCCGGACAGCGATGATGAGCATCAGCTGATAGCACAGTATTGTCAGGCGCTGCCCTCGAACAATGGCAGCGCTCCGAAGTCTCCCGTGCAGGTGATGGCCGCCATGGATGCGGAGCAGCGCGAGGAACTGGAGGCCATCATACGCGACCTGGAGGAGGAGAATTCCAATTTGCAGGCCGAGTACCAGCAGCTGTGCAGCAAGCAACAAAGCGGCACACCCGATGACTCCAACGGCATGCAGCACTCCAGCTCCAGCACGACGGGTCTGGCCACTCAAGGCGAGCACGGACAGGTTAGCAAATGAGACTCACAGAGCATCCAAATAGATCAAAGTAACTTTTTTGTTCTTTCTGCCAGCAGGACATGATGGCCGAGGCGAAGCTGCTTCGCCAGCACAAGGGCCGCCTGGAGGCGCGCATGCAAATACTCGAGGATCACAACCGCCAACTGGAAGCGCAGCTGCAGCGTCTGCGTCAGCTGCTCGACGAGCCCAACGGCGGCGGCGGCGGTAGCAGCAGTGCCACCAGCAGCGGACTACCCAGCGCACCGGGCTCAGCGCTCAACTCCAAGCCAAACACATTGCAAACGCGCTCGGTGACCGCCTCGCAGCTGAACACCGACTCCCCAGCCAAGATGAATCAGCAGAATGGCCACTACGAACACAATTCAAGTAAGTGCGAACTGCCCAATTATCACTGGACTCAGAAATCGTCAATTATAATAATAATGATTACTTTGAATTTTCAAATCGAAACACTCATCCACTTAGAGAAATCTGTAAGCCAGTTGGCTACTATTTCAAATATTGTTGATTTTCAAAGGTACACATTGAGTTTTGTTATAATAAGGAAATAATAATTCTTCCCTGAGTTGTTAGGAAAAAACTGAAAAATAATTATTATTGTGTAAGCAAAGAGATAATATATTATTAATAATCATTAAATTGGGATTTTTATAAAATAAGTTATGAAAAACGGCCGAGTACAATTTATAGTCTCTAAAGCGCTGCTTAACTAAAGTGTTATCCCCATTAAATCCAATTACGATCATGCCTAATATATGTATCTGTGATTCCCCATATCTATATGCATATGTAGAGGGTATTATGCTGCCCGGTCTGTGCAACGAGCTGCAGCAGCATCCCCAGCTGGCCAATCTGGCCGCCAAGCATCATCAGAGCCAGTTGAGCGGGGCTTTGAACGCACTGCATCAGCAGCAGCAGCACGCTCAGAGGGGAATCCTTACCGGCAACGGTGGCATCGATATGCCAAACATAGGCATGCAGACGTCAAATTATTTGGGTGACGACGGACGTCCGCCGCCTCCGCCGCATTCCAGTTTGTTGCAACAGCACATGAATGGTGCGGGAATTTCTTGAAAATTACTTAATTCCTTTGAATTATTGTACTTTTCTTCATTTTTCTCAGTTGGTTGATTTGTTTTTCTGTTAAGATATTTAGATTTAAACTATTATTTTATTTATTTTTTTTTTTTGAGCTCTTTTGCTTTTAATGTTGTTTGTAATTTGTGTTTGAAAGTCAACATCTCTTTAATCCGAAAAACTAATGTGAAATCTCTCTTGCTTAATTCTCCTGCCATTGCCCACCTAATGACCATAGATCTTGGCTAGAGCGTTTGGAGTGTATGTCAAAGCGGTAATACAAACAACTATGTTCTCTTAAAAAATAAAACAGAATATATAACATAAAAATAATTACCACAAATGTCTGACAAAATATATTTCCGTGTCTTTGGAAACAGATGGCGCCACCAATTTGGTCACTGTCGTAACGGAGCAGGAAATCGAGCCAATCAACGATGACGTGGATGAGTCGAGCAGCTGCTCGACTACGAATACAACGACCACCACGATCACAAATACGGAGAAAACTTGTGTGGATTTAAGGAAATGAAGAAGTTTCGATACTTACAGATGCAAGGCAATACTAAGAAATAGAAACCCAACTTACGGATAATTCACTGGAATGGCTGGCGTGCAAGCAAATTCTAAACAGTATACATATACTTACATATACATTTACTTATATATAATTACAACACGCAACTTAACATATAAATATCGTGGTACATATATTTACATATATAAAAGGAAAGGATGCAGAAGGAAAGAAAGAAAGCTGAAAGTTTTTTATTAGTTATCACAATATATCACTAACAGTAAGTGAACGATACATATTAAAAGCTGAAAATAATGCAGAAATATAAAGTATAGTTAAGAGTCTAATAACCATCGTAATAATAATGCATAATCAACTGCGAGCACTTGCAAAACTGTTATAAATGCACTCTTTTCGAAACCAGCAACAATAGATTAAAATTAAATTTTTGAGGTACCCACTTTATATTTTGCATACGTTAAATGAAAAAAAATGGTAAAGCATATTTCATTTTTCCTTGAATAAAAACTACTTTATTTCAGTTTAATTTTTAATTTATTAATATTCCATTAATGTGTATTTTGTATTATAATGTACGTGCTAACTAAAAGTGTGCTGCAATGTTTTTAATTAAAAAATTAGTCATTATTGAAAAACAATTTATTTTGTATTTTTATTTAGATTAATTTATTCATTTCACAATTTCAGGTTAACCCCTTTAAGTATATATATATATATTCTTTTAAATTGTAGATACAATACCATTTGGATTTCCCCGAACTGAATCAATGTAATATTGACGAATACGATCACTAAATGGACCACATTTTTTATGATCTTTACTATCAGAATAAAAGCAAGTCTATGACTCATAAATCAACTGATTGAGATGTTTACTAGATAAATCAATATAATTCCACTTAATACTACTAGTCAAATTACATCCATATTTACCTACATACATACGCATATGTGAAATCGATAAATACAACTCAAATTGCTTTAAACCCCAAACAAATCGTACGTTTTTAGATGTCTAACATATGGAAAAATAATCATACCACATAACATATACATATATCTATATGTAAGACTTAAATTCATACAAATATCAAACAAAATATAAATCAGATATGACCAATGGCAAATAAATCATTTTCGTAGAATATCCTCAACAGTGAATAGTAGCATTTTAAAAATTCAAAAGTATATGAATCTTTTAAATTAATATTTTCATTTTGTCCAACGAACTATTAAGTGGCAATCTCTAGTTTGTTTTAAATTAAAATTTCTCAACTATGGACAATATTCAAGACAAAGAATTATACTTACAACTTATATGAATACCATTTTTATTTTCATAATCGAATACATATTTAAAAGTAAAGTTACATTTTATTTAATTTAATGCATATAGCAAGAACTGACTATGAAAATCTATACATAGTATATATACATATGATCTTTCTCACACTTCACAATCAGTGTAGAAAAGCTACCCACTATGAATATTTTTCTAACCGAATCATGAAAGAAGTCCTACCAATAACCAACAGTTTAAAACCCTCCGTTTCAAGTTAAAAACGAATGAACCAAGAAGAGCTAACAAATAAAGCTTACACCAGACGCTAGATAAATCATCAGATTAATATATGAAATCATTAGTAAACATATCCTTAAAATGCAACAATATACAATTTAACTTAAGCTAAAACTACATACATATATTCAACACGAATTTAAATGCATGCATGTTACTTAAACTACATCAATAATTAAGAAAACTGTCGTTTTCCATTCCATTCGATTTGCAAAATAATTGAGTTAATGCTGTTTATTAGGCAAGCCACAATTTTTATTTTAGAATACAACTAAAAGCTGCCAGCTTTGGAATAATTTTATATTTAATCATATAAGATAAAAAAAAAAGAAAAAAATATATAAATAAAAATGAAGTGAAGCAATTCAAGCATATCCCAAATAGTCTTCAGTGCATCAAGTGGTTGTCTATGATAAATACGGTGTTCTATATGCCATAATATGAATTACTATATGATATAAAGATAGACACAAAGCCAAACAATCAACGAAAATTATACAAAATATATTACGTGCTATATTAGCTCCTTATTTAATAATTACGTATTTATACATACTTATGAATAATACATGCTCGAAATATTAAGCGTAACTCAATGTCACATAAATACACAGAACCATTACTATATAACTCTAAGTTCACTTAGCGAAATTATGTCCAATTGTAAAGCATTAAAGCACATCTTTCACATTCACCTAAGCCCTTAGTTAAATGATTACCTATTCACTAGAGAAACGTCTTTTTACGAATAATAATATCGCAACAATCTATTTAAATTAAAACTTAAACTTATCTTTCGTTTGTTTCTCTTCTACCTAGAAGCGAAGGCAGACACTGGGGTTGAACTAGCTCCAAAATTGTTTTAGTGGTGGCTTTTACATCAGTACGAGCAAATTCAATTGTACCTATCTTTTGATACCGTTTACTACAAAACTAAGGACTATAATCTTATATCAGTGTATATTTTATTTGATGCTGCAAGACCAATGCAAAGAAAACAAATAAATAAATTTAATTTGTAACTGGAGGCAGATGAAATCTATGATGAGATCTTAAACATTTCAATCTGTTCTACGAATGGTAGAAAGTATATATATACACATATATAATGAAGCGTACATACACATACATATACATGAGCAAACATGCAAAAAAAAATATTAACAATATCAACAAATAATACTTAAACGTTTATATACAAAACACACATACCTACATCTATTTATACATAATGGGATAATTATACTATATCATATAATATAAACATATATGACAATTACAAAAAGTTGATACAATAAATACAAAATAAAACACATAAATTGCGTTACAAATTAATGTTTTCTCTTACTTTGTATCTTACAAAGCTTTGGAATTAGACCATTACAATATTACTCCATAATTATTAATGGGTCGTTCAATGATCGCTGACGGATTAATTAATTTCAACCACACACAGGTCTAGCTGTCGACTGAATATTCCATATTTAAAACTCCGCATTTTACCGATCTCCTGTCCTGATCTAATAAATAGCATAACCCTGCAGCTATGTACATATATACACCATCAGGTTCCGGTAAAAATACGGCTTAATGCCTTTTAGATCACTAAGTAATTGACTCTCCGTTATAAAACTGATGATTATGGGAACTAAAAGTATATTGAAAGAAAGCAAATAGATCGGCGATGGCCTGATCTAAGTCTGCCGTCGTTTTCAAAAAATCTGGTCGGAAGAAGTATTAATAATCCACGATTTGCATTAAAAAATTGTTTGGAACGTTTGGGATCCTGCTGAAACTTTAAGCTACAGCTTCTCCGGTAATCAACCAAGTAATGAGTGTAATCAAAAGAGCCAGTTTTTCGTTGAATTTCTAGTAAGCTCACAATGGTTGGGTAGGCCTACATGGCTCATAAACAGCAACACACAAATCAAATAAATCATCCAAAGTTTTTTAAAAATGTTGATTGCAACATCCATGTCAGCCAACTGTAAAGTCAGCCTACAGACAAGTCAGTCTGTAATAAAAATCGAATTGATTTAACAAAATCGGCTTTCCAAAATTGATGAACTCATCCTGAAAGCCTGTTACCCTGGCTTTATACCTTAGCAGGCATATCAAGCAACACCTCCAACGTTGGGTGATAGGAATCTTCAAGATAGGATATGTAGAAGGATGGATCGAACACAAAAATGAGATCAAGCATTTTACTTTAGGAATTTGGCATAACATTGATTTGTTACAATGACATCCCAAATTATGATTTTGATACCCCTTGCTTGTAGCTCTTACTGAGACTTGCGTTTCACGTCTGTTGTCCCTGTTGCTCTATTGATTATGAGATAGTGTACGTCAGCTTAGTTCAGAAAAAAGATGCAAGAAATAAAATAATTTAAATAAACATAATGATAATAATAATTACCGAGATTTTCATGCGCTGCTTAAAAGTTTCTTTATTTGGTATTTTTATTAGCTGATAACGCATAGCTTTGTTAATATTCCAAGTAAACATTTCTTTCTTACCGCAGCTGAATGTCTTCACTTGAACCTATAATTCATTATCAGCACTGATGTCAAAAGTTCAGACGCAGCCATGAGAATTCTTAATAACACGCCATAAATATCTCGTTTATTCTTTTTAATAATTTTATATATATTCTATAGATTAAAACTTTGTAAAGAATATTTTGTTGTGAACATATTGAAAACATAAGAGTAACCTGCTGATGCTATGGCTGCTTAGGCCATTGCATGGATTTCTTATTTTATTTTTTTTTTACTCTGCTGAAGATGGGATATATTTGGTCTGCTAAGCTTTCTGACTTTTACAACATAACTTTACAACTGGACCTACAAAACAACTTAACTGCAAAAATAAGAATGGCAAGAAAAAATTACGTGAGATCGTTGCAGTCGCAAGTATCCGAATCTAATAACAGCTGCCAAAGGAGTCTCCTGGAAATCTACTTTCCAATTTAAGCTTTTGTTTTTTAAAAAAAGAAGAAGATATATATGCTTTCCACCAAAAATTAATATGGGAGGACGTTTTTTAGTTTTTTTTCCTATCAAGTTTGGAAACGATGGCTCTTAAAGTGCGGAAGATATAAGCATTTACCGTTTTGAAGAGCAATATACCTTTAAAATATGATGATTATAAGGTTTGATCAGACAATGAGAACAACTATTGTATATAGAATAGTGGAAACTATATTTTAACAAGTTAAAGAAGATATCTTTGGCACTTAGTAATAGTAATAGTAATAGTAATATTCATAGTTTCATCAGGATAGCTGTAAAGGAAATAGTTGATTAATCAACAGGCAGACGATTAAACTTGCGAAGGTGCTGAGTGGACTAGGCGATCTCCTGGTCATCATTCAAAGCCAAGTGCAGAGCACATGCGAACATAGAAGGATGGATTTTCGTAAGCAGCTTCTACAAACTGTTTACTTCATAATCATGGAATCTTAATTATTGTATCTGGTGCCAACATTATTATAGCTGAAGTTAAATAAATAACGTTACTCTCTATGCTCTGTTTCATTTTCATTTCCGCACTTTTGATCACAAGCTTGTAGTTTTTTTTATTTTCACATAGCATAGCTAAATTCTTAGTTCAATTCGAGCGAAAAATTATAAAATAATATATTAATATTTCAAGAATATATTTGTTGTGTCGTGCGTATCTGCACCGATGTGAAAAGTTTCAGTTAAACAACAGCCGTGCGAACATCTTATAAAACATTATCTGATCACATAATCTACATAAAATAAAACCTGTTATTACACTTTAAAATATTTAGCATTGCATTTAATATTAGAAATACTATTTGAATCCACCTCGAAAATACTCCCTTCTTTGTTCTCCTACTAAGACTAATAAGACTAATACTCTTAAGCTAATTCTAAGCCATAATCTTTACGTAATAATTCATTTGTCAGAAGAGATCGCAAATAAGGCTCACATAACCCAATTTTATGCATACCAAAAGTCATAACGTCTAGCACATGTAAGTATCTCCGAATCTCCTAATTAAGTATACTGATAATTTATTATATGGGTGTAAAGAATTAGGACATCTGGACAGACATACGGATATGGCTATATTGACTCGGCTGTTTTCTTGATCAAGAAAATATATTCTTGGCGGGATCGGAGACTTCTTCATTAAGACCTTTATTGAAGCGTTGGGGTTATTTTATTTATTTATTTATTTAATGATAGATACGACCACCACCCGTACGTTTAAAATTGAGTTCTTAATTATAGAAATGGAGGGCTCTGAATTGATTAAATGATATACTCTGTCGTAATCATTTTAGAGTTATCGAAACGGTGCATGCAAGGAATAATTAATAGTACAACGATTAAGAGAGAGTGGGATGACTACAAACATAACACCTAGTATAACACGACGATTAGTTAAGGAGGGAAGGTAATAAGGAGCAATATATTGGTGTAAGGAGACAGTACACCCCAGTTATAGCGACGAAGAGCAAAAAGTAAGAAGCTCTTCGGCACAGATTTCAATCTACTTTGATGAATATATTGCTGCGGAGACCACACACAAGATCCTTATTGCAGAATTGAACGTACTCGTACAAGAGAAGTGAAAAGTATCTTGGTCGTATAAGGGTCATCAAGTTCCTTTGATCAACGCTTAATAAAACCAATGACCTGAAAGGCTTTGTTGACAGTGAATAATATGATTACCGAATTCTAACTTATGATCAAGAAGTAAATCTTAATCATTAACTTCATTCAGTCTATCAAGTGGCATGCCATCGGGCGCGTAACTAACAACATGAGGACAGATGCGATAAAATGGCATAACCTTACTCATATAGCAGTTCAAATTGAGCAAATTCATTTAACAACAAGACAAAAATAAAAGAAAGTCCGAGTCCAATAAACATTGTGAGGTCAAATCATTATAGGACATTCACAACTTGAGGTCATCTGCATACATTAGTACGTTAGAATACAATATTACAGAAGGGGTATCCCAGATGAAACTATAATAGGTTTAGAAAGTACAATTTTGAATACAACTTTTTGATTTCGGTTACTCAGATACTCAGAAATCCAGATAAGAAGGTTAGTGGGAAATCCCATAAAGTTTAGTTTATGAAGCAGGTGACAATGGTTGACAGAATCAAAGGCCTTACTGAAATCAGTATAAACGACATCAGTTTGCATCTTTTTCTGAAATCCTTTTAGCAAAAGGAAAGTAAATTCAAGAATGTTAGTGGTAGTAGACCTACATTTCATAAATCCATGCTGGGAAGGTCATATAATAGACCTACAGTGGCGGACAACTTAATTGGATCAGTGTCAAAGACAAAAAGTAATTGTCTGCCATAAACTAATTATACATTATTTTTCAAAAATTCCAAAGGCCTATGGTATTAACCACGAATTTGAATATATGACCCTAATAAACTGAAGTCAGTCATAAAAAAGGAATATATTTTGCGTATAAAAACTTTAATAAGCATGTAAATACTTAGTATGATATCCTTTAGTATTAACAACTTCCCTTAACCTATTATTCATCGAAGATACTAGCTTCCTGGTAGCTTCTGGTCTGATTCTGCTCCATTCATCCCGTAGAGCATTTTTCAGATCCTCTTTGCTGGATATGCTATGGTTCCGGATGTTATTTTCCAGCAGAGCAGGTGGAATTATCACGTGGGGGCAGTTCCCGATGAGCCAGGACTGTACTATCTTGGCCTTATGCTTGGGATCGTTGTCCTGGTAGAACCGGAAAGTACGTCGGAACCCTAGCTTCTCAGCACTTTGGAGTAAATTTTCCTTTGGTATGTTGAGGTACACATTCTTGGCCATTGTTGTTTCAAAACACACAAAATTTCCGACACCGGCTGCCGAGATACATGCCCATACCATGACACTTCCTCCGCCATGCTTGACTGTTGCTTTTACGTGTTTCGGATTCAGCTCAGTATTGGACTATCGCCACACATAATTCCGTCCGTCCGAGCCAAAAATTATGAATTTGGACTCTGAAATCTGAAAATATGACTGTGTTCCAGAACACCAAATCCTTGTCCAAGTGGGTTTTGGCAAACGTCATTATAGTCCCTTTATTTGATGCGCTTATAAAGGGCTTTTCCGTTGTACTCTGGCATTGAAGTCATGGTTGTGCAGAACCTGGAGTACAGTTTCCACACACCACATTTTCCCCATTTCATCCTGCACCTGTTGAGTCACTTTTGGAGCCTATTGCCTGGGATTTTCCCTTATTTTTCTGATGATCCTCCGCTCGTCCTGTTCGGTGAAAATCTGGTTTGGTTTCATTCTGTCCTTGCCCTGAATCCGTCGACGAAGCGCCGAATGATGTTATACACAGTTGACTTGCTCAGATTGACCATTTCAGCTATTTGGCGATTTGAATATCCGTTTTTGTGGTGTTCCAGAATGAGTTTCCGTAGTTCAATGGTAGTCCGTTTGCCCATAGTCCTTGTTGGCTTGTTGCACTCGAGATGCAGGTTATAAACTGACTACGAAGGATTGATCCATTTATACCGAAAATACTCAACTTAAAAAATCCGGGTTTAATGGCACCCAGGTGTCCACAATATACCTGATCCAAATAAGCTGTCCCCTAAAAATAAGGTACTTTTTTACATAATCCTACCTAGCAGGTGGGGAAACCTCAGCTTTTTAGGGTCATATATTCATATTGGTGGTTAATACATGTACCTACCATAGGCCTTTGGAATTTTTGAAAAATAATGTATAATTAGTTTATGGCAGACAATTACTTTTTGTCTTTGACACTGATCCAATTAAGCTGTCCGCCTCTGTACATAAGCCTTAGATATTGCGGACAATTTAGAAATATCCCTGTATTTTTTTACATCAGACTTTGAACCATTTTTATGGAGATGAATATAAAGGACTCCTTCCAAATACCGAGAAAACAACAAGGATCAACAGACAAGGTAAATAATTTAAATAAAGGTTTGCAAACAGATTTAGAACAGTACTTAAGTACACATCCCGGAACTCCATCAGGACCTGGCGAATACCCAGGCTTTATTGAGTGTAGATCATCAAGAAGTGACTTTTCAGTGATTACAGCACCAAAAATACAAGTAGATCTTTGAGCCAGATAAGCAAAAGTTATTAGAGGAATAGGTAGACTGAAAAATCACAGCAATCAAATCGGCTGCAGCCTGTTCATTCTTTGCTTTTGTATCTTCATAAAAAACGAAGTTTGGTAATGAAGACGATTTGCGCTTCATATTCTCAAAGTTTTATAACTGCTTAGGATCCTGCTCAAATTGGAGGCATTGCAAATTCCAGCCAAGGAGGTAATTATTATAACAACGCGAGCTTATACAAAAGGATTACTTGATCTCTTAAACTCCTTTTAATACCTTGGCTTCACATTTTTCAACCTAGCTGATTCCCGCGAAAACAAGGGAGGCCTATTAGCTTTCACTTCGTACGGGGAACACAAACTTTAATATTTGAGTTCAAGGTAGTATAAATTAATGAAATTGCATAATCCATATTGGTATAGGATTAAAATTCTGACCAATCTGTTTCAAATAATAATTGAATAAATTTAAAAAAAATCAATTTTACGAAAGCATCGATTCTAATGTGTAGAATCCGTTGCTACAAAAGGCACAAGAGCAGACAACTCTATAATCAAATCGAGCATAGGATGATAAAGATCTTCAGGATAAGCAAGTGGATCACAGCGACAGATAATACTACAAGTAGGATCAGATATAAAAAATAAATCAAGCAAACGGTTGTTACAGTTTTGTATAGGGTTAACTTGAGACAATGACAGTTCATGAAGCCCATCAATAAATTCATTTGAGCTGAGTGGCACCAATACATTTGGTCGAGCTGACCAAATAAATTCAGGAAGATTAAAGTCACCACTTACAATCAAATAGTGTCTATCAGAAAGAATAGAGGAAATATATTGGTTAGCAGATAGATGATTTAGATACATAGAGACATCAAAAAATAATGGTGGTAAGAAATAATCAGATGCAATATCAGAATTGTCAGCAATCAGACAACCACCACCCAAGCGTGATACGCTTATATTAGAAAATAATGAATGCAGGCTTAGTTGTTAGTGGCTTAGTAAAACACTGGGCCCATGACCATTAAGAACACGAGGAGTTAATGATAGAAATCATACACATATACATAATTGAGATCTTTGATTTGTTATGCGCGTCTTTACTGTGATTTGTTAACTTAAGGAAGATTGCAAGAAAGCTGAGAGACGCGCATACAGAATGTTGTTGTTGTGTCTCCAAGTACATTATGCATACAAAAAAAGATTGTAAACATTGTTGCCTTAACAGACTATTCCCGATAATAATAACACCCTTCTTAACAATTTTGAATGGATTCATGGCATAACAACAAGAACCGACTATTCTATTCACGCCACAGACAAAATACTCTTGTAGACCTCAGTCCATCTTAGTCCACTACCAACAAAACACTACCGAGCTAAATGATATATTTTTTATTTATTTTTATTATTCTTATGCTCAAATGGAAAAATACCGAAGTTTGTATATTTTACACACCAGAATCGAGATCGCAACCTAAAATCGATTCAGTTTTATTCAGATAGCTTCAAAGATAAAATACTTGTTGGCATAGAAAGCGACAGACGACATAAAGAAAAATACTTTATATCCGTTACACACGCTACTAAATTGTAACAGACTATGCAAAGGTATAACAACACAGTTTCTAAATAGGCCATCTTGCCAATTATATGTATATTCACTTGACTTTAAATTCTTGGAACAACGTAAATTATACTACTGAATAAGTCAATCATACTTTTAGGGATACAAAACATAGTCAACAGCAGCCGGTTGGCTTATTTTAAAGTGTTCCTGAAAGTATGCTATGCACAATGCACCTATTCTAGACGGTAGGACTCAGAACTGAATTTGTAGAAATGCGTTCCGTCTCAAAAGTAAGATCTCTCGCTATTGATTTAAGTGTTTTAGAAACTCTTTAATCATATGTACTTTTAGTCCGTAACTATTTTAACTATTACAATATAAGTTTCGAACTCTTTCCAAGGTACACAAGCGTCTTAAAATTAGTTCGCAGAGAACTTTGATATTATTCAATCTTCAACTTTATTTCAAGATCAAAAACCTTAGCAGCGAATTTAAGTTTATACATGAAAAATATCAACACATACAGTTTTAAAGTATTTGAACTTATATTAAGCAAAACTTGTGAAGTAAGCCCGCGTATATTTTTAATATAATGTATAAGCACGTATTACCAACATCCAATGACGAACACAACAAGTTCAGAGAGTAGAATGAAGTCGGAGAAACAGATAAACAGATAAAGAAGATGGTGTCAGTAAAGTCAGAACTCATTAAAGATCGGAGAAAGCTAGAAAGAGATTGCCTTCTAGTTGCCAAATGCCTGCGAAGCTCAGTGATGATAGTAGGCGTGATGAGGGTCGGCAGCAGGTGCGGGAAGAGCGGCGGGATAATGGGCGTAGGGACTATGCGCAAGTGCTGGATAGGCAGCATGGAAATGTGCAGCGGAAACCACGGGACCTGGAGCAGGAGCTGGGGCTGGTGCTGGTGCTGGAGCCGGCGCTGGAGCTGCACGATGTAAGGCGCTCAAGGCGAATGGGTAGGAGAGCAGCGGGAGCGGGGCCTTGGGTACTGCCGGCAATGCAGGTGCTGGCGCCGGGCCTGCGAGCAGTGCATGTGGTGCAGGTCCTGGCGCAGGCAGTGGCTTGTAAGAGAGCGGCTCTTTGCGCACAACCGCATTAAAGCCATGATGGGGATCGGCTGTGTAGTCAACCGTGCGCTTGGTGCCATCTGGATCGACAACTGAATAGCTGCCCTTGACCACGTCGCCGTGGCGGGTTTCATGTTGGCTTTTCAGGTCACCGGTGTAGCCGTCCTGTATGTCGTAGCCGAAGGAGTACTTGGGATCAGGATCATACGGTTCAGGGGCAACTGGCTTGGGTGCGGGAGCTGTCAGGCCAAAGCAAATAGAATATAACCCCGAATTTGATTTGACTTTTCCTCTGACTCACCAGGTGCCACATATGGCTGTGGTCCCTGATGCGGACTGTAGCCCGCATAGGCATGTAGGGGTCCAGCTGGGCCCCCATAGTATGGACCGGGTCCAAAACTGCCGGCGTAAGCTAAGCCAAGCGCAGCGCTCAGCAGAAGTATCTGCAAACGAGACGATAGCAATTTAAAACGCTGGCACTTTAACTGAGATCATTCAGAGATCTCTTAAAGCTTTACACCTTGTGATCCGTTGTAAATTGGTAATACTACAAGTTTATAACACTTCCATCAGTACATAAAATTTTTAAGGAGTGCACACACCTTCAGCATTTGAGTTTTAAGTTGTCCTTGCGTGTCTCCCCACTGTAATCAATCCTTATATAGTCCAGACACCAAATACCAAACACCACTTGGAACGTGGCTAACCGAATTGAGGATTGCAGCACAACAACGAACGACAAACGCGCCAGAAGAGGAAATAACAACTGCAAACGTTTCGACGCCGTTCTCGCAATTTATAGTAAAACCTGGCAGCAAATGTCGCCTGCTTCACATGGTGCAAAAGACCAAGCGAACGATAAACTAATTGAAGATCAACACAGAGACCAGCTACAGCTAGA
Organism: Drosophila cognata; assembly: GCA_035041535.1. Lineage (NCBI taxonomy): Eukaryota > Metazoa > Arthropoda > Insecta > Diptera > Drosophilidae > Drosophila > Drosophila cognata. The sequence goes on from JAWNLC010000236.1 coordinate 366,439, forward strand.
CTGATCATGCCACATGCCGCGCACACAACACAATCAGCTAGACACCCAGACAGCCAGACATCCAGCAAAATCAACAACAACCAACCAGTCAGCCAGTATACAATAACACAATAACAACAACAACAACAACAACAACAAGACGAGGTTGGAATATATATATATATGTTAGCTAGAGTGGGCAGCAGCCACCTGGCGCTGAATCGTGTGCTTGGGTTCAACATTGATGCTGGCATCGCTCGGATCGACTTAGAAAGGTTATTCTTCCGCTAAACCATTTAAAGGGACCCGTTTGCCATTTGCCCTTTCACTTTTGTGCCATGTTTGTGATTCGCTTACGATTGTGAAAATTGTGTGGAAATTTATTTCGCTGCACACCCAATTGAATCGTTCATTTTTTATTGACTAGGACTTTGACCAAGCTTAAATGCGCATAATGAGTGCCAGCTAAATGAAAATCTAAGCCAATGAAATGGCAACCGGCAGCAGCAATAACAACAACAACAACAGCAAAGTTGCGCATACTCAAAAGGTCAGACAGTCGACAATTAAATTACAGCACAACAAATGCCTGGTTCCAGCAGCCGCCGAATAAAGCGAAAGGTCAACTTACCAACCGCTTTGTGCCCTGGCACAGGTATACCATATAACCCGTACCCAGTACCAGTACCAGTACCCAGCACCCATTACCCAGTCATCCCCTCAAGTCCTCCAGTCTGCGAGCGAGAACGAATAATGTCATTAGTTTCATGTTCACTTTGTGCGCTTAATTTATGATCGCAAATTTGTATCAGGCTGCAGACCTGCAAGGGTATCGACAGTTCCAACCATTGTTTCTCATCCAGTTTTGGTATGTGACAACTAAGGCAAGAAATCGTGCATGTTGCCATTATTGAATTCTACGTTTGGTAACATGAAGATCAAAGCAATTGATCAAAACAAATCAAGCAATGTTGCAAACGTGCATTATGTAAATTCTAAGTGCATACGCTCCTACACATACATATATATACATATATAGCTACCATTCTCCATCAGTATGCCAAGCTGAACTAATGTAGAATACCTTTCCGACTTCATATTTAAAGCGGGCATCTGGACGCTCCAATTTGCGAAAACGGAAAGGCAACTCTATTGAACTGCCACCTTAAAAAGTAAATAGTTATTTTCATATGAAATAGCAAAATAAATACACTAGCAATTATTTTTATTCGGCTCTGTATTGTTTTATAATTATTTTGCGTACTAATTTGCTTTTTAATTTGAATACTGTATTATTTTTAGTAATTTTTACCTCAACAGCTGTATTATAAGTATTTTTTTAATTTTTGTCAATTAAACTTTTCTGAATTGAAATTTTAGTGAAACACCCCAACATCTGTCTAACTAATTTAATTAAATGACTTGATCACTTTGACAGCTGATGTACTAGAACTGTCGGGATCAACTTAATATATAAGACTGCCCCGGTATTTACTCATAATAATAATAATAATTAATAATGCTGATAGCAACTACGACTCTAAACTAATAATGAATAATATTATTAAAATTATTAAAATTATTTGATCAAATGTGGTTTTAATTGAACAAATTTTTATTGGTGTAATCGGTAAAATTTACCTGATACCAAAGCAGTTGTGTATCAGTCCCAGTTGTTGCAATTGGTCAGCTGTTTTCTAAATATTTGTCATCGTGATGGCTAGTATTTTATCGGAGTTCGTTTTACGTTTAAGCGGCAAATCTTAAGTCAACCTTAATTTAGTCCACAACTGCAATTTGCCAGTAGAGGTTCAAGCAGTGAAATCATGGACTTCATCAGTGTGCTCGACAAATGCGGAAGTTTTGGGCGTTTTCAATATATCATATTACTATTATACGGTTATACGAATATACTCAGTTCCTTGCATTACTTTTCGCAAACTCTTATAACATTTACACCAGAGCACTGGTAAGTACCTGAAAAGAGCTACCAAAACCTCTACACACTTCTTCAATATTTAAAGGTGCTACCATGAGGACCTGCAGAATTCAAATGAGTCAGAAATTCGATCGGCATACGCAAATGTGACGCACAAATCCTGCACACTATTGGATGCAGTAGTCAATGGAACGGGTTTTGTCGCAAAGACTGGTCTGTGCCAGAACTGGATATTTAAGCGTGAACATGGCTATGAGAGTGTTACAACTGAGGTATTTGGCCAGGCTGACACATAACACTTATTTTTAGCAACTCAAGCAACGTCTGCCACTTGCAGCTGAAATGGGTCTGCGACAAGTCACATCACTCAACAGTAGGTCAATCGTTCTTTTTCTTTGGTTCAGTTTTGGGTACCGTCATATTTGGACATCTCTCGGATCGCATTGGACGACTTCCAGCACTGTTAATGGCAACATTGACGGGTGCATCTGGAGATTTTCTCACCTCGTTCGTTTATAGCTTTCCATTATTTGCTATTTCACGATTTGTTTCAGGACTCTCCACCGACACCATGTACTATTTAATGTACATTTTGGGTGAGCGAACAAAACTTCTGAAAGATTATTGAACACTGATTATGAAAATATTTATCATTTCATCTTTTCAGTGTTCGAGTACCTGAGTCCAATACGTCGCACCTTTGGCCTCAACATTATTCTCGCCATCTTTTATTGCTTTGGACTGATGACCTCCCCCTGGGTCGCCATCTGGATAGGCAATTGGCGTCACTATCTGTGGATAGCTTCGCTGCCAGCTCTCGGGGTGCTCTGCTACCCGCTGCTACTGTGTGAGAGTGCTCAGTGGCTGCTCACCAAACAGAGATACGATCGCGCCGTGCAGAGTCTCAAATGGGTGGCCAGGTTCAATGGGAGGCAAGTGGAGGACTCTGTGTTCGATGAGTTTGTCAAACACTATCGCGAGAAGATGAACGAGCAACAGAAGCTAACAAATCGTGAGGACACATTCATTGGAATGTTTAGAACACCGTATCTGCGCCGCTGCACGCTGTCCTTGATGCTTAAATCGTAAGTAGTAGCGAGCAGATCATGATAGATTGATATCCCATCGACTGCGCAGGGTCATCATTACTCTCACCTACGATGTTATCAACCGGAACATGGAGGGTCTGGGCACCTCCCCGTTTAAGTTATTCTCTTACACATCGATCAACTATTTACCAGCTGGTTGGACGATTCTGTTACTCCAAAATAACATCGGCCGGAAAGGAATGGCCTGCGGTGCCTTGCTGATAGGTGGTATAATCACGACGGTTACGGGCGTTCTTATTGCGTTCCTAGACCCAAAGGAAAACTATATTTTGCTGGCCATTATGATTGGCCTGGGCCGCTATGTCGTGACGGTCTCCTATGATGCGGAAATCCAGTACGCTGCCGAGATAATTCCAACTAGCGTTAGGGGGCAAGCTCTTTCTAATATACATGTTGTGGGCCTGGCTTCCAACTCTCTGGTGTTTTATGTGATCTATTTGGCAAAGTTTTATAAGCCATTGCCATCAATTTTCGTTAGTTGTTTGATGTTCCTCGGAGCTGGTTTATGTCAGATGCTACCAGAAACTCAGAACAAGTATGTTGTTATTTTTTTAGTGCCTTTTGCGCAATCCTCAATTGTATACTTGTCTCATTTTAGAAAGCTGCCAGAAAACCTTGCCGAAGCGGAAAATTTTGCTATGAAGACGCATAGTTTTTCTTTTCCATGGTGCAAGAAACGTGGACAAATTTCGCAGAATTCAGTTTAATTCAGTTTATACAAATTTAAAATTTTCGTTTCGAATGTGCTGTGTAATCAGACAGTCATAATACCATTCGCGTAAGCACTTTAAATTGACAAAAGATCAAAGAAGACAAAAATCGGTTAAATGCTTTTTAAATAATAAAAGGTATTTTACTATTTTTTTTTAACATATTTTGAAAACCCTTTAAATGACTCATTTTTCATTATTTATTGATTGCCTTTATAATTAAAATGTTTTTTCTGGCTCCTGGATTTTATGCATATACAAGTTAAGAACTATTATTCCAAATCATTCAATAAATGTCATTCGGATCTTGCGCCGCGTCACCATATTTCATCAACGACGGACTCAGGTGCAACCAGCGATCACAACCAAAGGCGCATAGAATATTACGAGAAGCACTTTCGTCAGCGTATTCTACTAGAATACCATCGTGGGACTCAAGTGAAAAAAAAAATTCAAAGAAAAAAAGAGAAGAAACCATAAATTTAAGATTCAAAAGAAAAAATTTAATAATCAATTAATTTTTATAAAAACAATTTCCAATTGCTCCTCATTATTGAAACATTCCATAACAAGCAATAATCCCAAAAAGTGGTCAGAATATAAAAAATGCAAGCAATCGAATTGTCCGAATCCCTAGCCAATATGAGGCTGAGAACAGCTAGGACCAGCTCAAAAAAAATGCCCAACCAAGTAACACGGTTTATTCAAGCCAACTTCTGAAGGAAACAATAGTGTCTTTAATAAAAGAAACCCCTTAAGGAGGCGATATAATCCGACAGGCAATAGGTATTGAAGATAACGACCATCTTACTCGTCAAAGATCAGGGGTCGAACCCTTAACACATCCCCACGAACTGGAAGGCCATTTTCAAGTGCATCACAGAACAGAACGCTGATAGGGGAGATTTAAAAACCCTTGAATATCAAATGTTTTCCTTGACTCAGGGACGTGTCTTTTGAAGAATTTTACCAAATGGTATTCCACCAACTCTATCTGATCCTCAATCAAATAAGCGTGCAAGAAGACGCACTCGAGGTAGTTAATTATCTAGGCAAAGCCTTGGATATGTTCGTGCGAGATTCTTAGCAATCAAAGAGACAAGAGATCTTAGTCAAGCTTTGCACGTGTGCAACTTGGTGGAAAACCAAGAGCATAGAAACGCTTACCACCTAGAAGTCATATTCCAGTATGTCAGTTAAGTAAACCGCCACAATCCACTAACTCCGGACAATGGAGAAATTTTGATCCTAAAGTATACCATACCCCAAGACCAAATACAACTTATCAGATGACACAACAACCTAAACAGTTTCCTCAGATACCACAACATACATTGCCACAACAATTTTTCAGTCCTATAAAGACATACCTGCGCCTCCGCGCCCATTCTTTACAGAACTAGATCCAAAACCTGTACCAATGGAGATAGATAACTCCATCAGAAGCTGAAATATCAATTACATGAACAAATCACGCACAAATAATTTCGCGGGCAAAACACCCACTACGCGAAGTAATGAAAGCTTTCGGTATGCCTCTATTAGTTGTTAAGGACAACGAAAGAGCTTTGAACTCCGCACCCATCAAATTCTTATTGGAAAACCAATTAATGGCAAAAGTCTACACGACACCGCCATACAACTCAACCAGTTGAAAGATTTCGTTCAACGCTAACCGAAATAATGAGATGTGTCATAAAAGATGACGGAATATCGAATTTTGAAGACCTAATATTTAAATCTATTCAATTATATAACCAATCCATGCATTCCACGGTGAATGCAAAACCAATAGATATATTTTTCGGAACCCGAAACCCCAGTAACCCCCACAAACTAGAAGAAAATAGAAAGATAGTCAGAGATACAGTAAAAAATAAACAAATTAATGACTTAGAATACCATAAATAGCAAGAAAAAAATAATAAAACAGTACGAAAAAGGAGTCAATTTTTATTGCAAAATTGTTAAAAGACTGGATTCAAAACTAACTCCAAAATATAAAAAAGAGATTGTAGAAGGAAATAGAAATAGCACCATAAAAACACAAAGTGGCAGATAATTCGCAAAAAATATCTAAAAACATGATATTTACAAATTTTTTTGAACAACATGTCTCGGTTGACTGGCTCGCCAGATCTCTATGATTACGAGATTTTAGTTTCAAAGCCAGACGAGCAAGTGGAAAATATTAACAGACAACTTATAATAAATAAAATCTTAATTTAAAGAATGAATGAACTAACCGTAAGATCAAATAAAATATTAAATGAAACTATAAATAAGAAAAACGGCCAAGATTAAATTGCCACACTTCTAAAATGTAAAAGACATATTTTTAAAGAAGAATTTAATTGGGCAAAAACAAATACAATAAATTCAATAATTTTGTCAGAAATGCAAATAGAAAAAATCGCATACTTGTTAGGAAAAATGTATTTTTCATAATATTGTATATCATTAATCGTTCCATTACCGTCAAACGAAATGTGCACAACTTTGTTATTAGTACCAATAAAAAGAGACAAACACATAAATAAGTTAAAATTCAGTAATATAATGAAATGTAAGCAACAAAATAGCGAAACACATAATGACAAAAGTATCTGTTGGTGGTTAAACTACAACTGATGATCGTGCCAAAAGCAATTGCAATTGTTAATGTGAATGTGAATGTGAAAAGTGAACTTTTGGGTCAAGTGACGAAAAAGTGAACACTGGCCAACAACAACACTAACAACTAGAAGAATAACAAGAACACCAGCAACATTAATCAACAAATATTGAAACAGATTCTAACGGCGCCCGTTGCCGTTGGAACCTGTATGAGGCCATGGACATCCTCAGGGATGAGAGAAAGGGCGCTTCACATGCCAGCTATCTCCGTTTGAGCACCTATGCACAGCACTTGCATGACAACAACAACAACAACAATAATCAACCGGGTGCGGTTTAAGTTTACTGCTGTAGTCGAAGAGCGCATTATGGATTAACGCACGCTGCTGAAAGCAAACGAATTTCTTTTCAACTTGCCATTTAAATGCGAAAGATTATCAATTAATTATAAATTTTAAACACTTTTTTCAGTTTGCCATAAAATTGCTCAATTCACAAGCAATGCCAAAATTGTGCCAAAAAAAAAAAAAAACAACAAAAAATAACAAGAACAAATGTAGTAGTACCAAAAGTAGCAACCCCTATGGAAAAAATATATATATTTTATGTAGCTAAACCCAAAAAAAAACAAAATACAAACAAAACACAAACTCAAAGAAAATACGCAACAGCAGCAACAGCAAAGACAAAGAATATTAGCCATTTATGAGATTTAATTGATTATTATAAACGTTAATTTAGTTCTAAGCCTTGATCTACAAACGTGTATATATATATTATCTTAGCCATCGTTTCATCACATGCAACTGCAACTCGTAGAATTACATTAATCTGCAGGTTTTTTTTTAAGTTAGCTCTTAACTCAACTCAAGAGGGCAAAAAGCATTTGAAATCTTGCCAATGCAGACAGAATTGTTGCACTCAACTCGTTTAAGTTCCTTCGAATGTGGCAAATACCTATAAAATATATTATACTTTTAGTTGGTCTTAGTTTAATCACAAATATTTTAAAACATTTATGTTTCGTTTGCAAAGCGTTGTAAGTACTGCATATGAAAGAAATGTTAAATAAAATACATTTAATATAAATTCATCGATATATTTTTAGTATAATAATCTTGCATAAATTATAAATCTCATATATATACTAAGCTGATCTTGAGGTTCTTTTTTATAACTATTCTAGGAATGTTTATAAAAGTCAAAGAATTGTTGACATTCTAAAAGACCTTTTCTGAAAACTATATATAAATTCAAAATGATTTTGGATAAACTGCTGATTGACAAAATTACATCAGTAATTCTCTAAAAGATAAAAATCTTCAATAATATTTTATCTTCGTATTTCATTTCCAATCTTTTATTTACTAAGAAATAAATGTTGTCATCTTAAGAGGATATCTAGAAACTTAAAAAAAAAAACAAAAAAACTTAGTTAAAAGATCTAAGCAACGATACCTGCATAACACGCGTCCTCAAAAGCAAAGCAACCGATTGCCAACTATTAACGGTCAACATGTACCCGATCATGAAGAATTATTCACCTGAACGATCCTGCTCACCGACTTCAACGGCAAAATAAAAATCGACGAAATCATCCAGTTCGAAAACTCTACAGTCAAGGTTGGAGAAGACCTATACTTATCAAAGGTTATGACATTCGCAGAAGTAACACCACTATTACTCCAAATAATAGAGGGAAAGTCAAAAGTGGAGCAAGTACTGTACACATGCTAAAGGAAATAAATATTAACAATACAAAGAAACTCAAAACCCTTAGAAGCAGCAGTACAACTACAACAACTGTGAACTTAGTACTCTCAGCCACGCTTTTCATCTTATTGATGGCCATAGTCATCCACTGGATCAAACAAAAAAATATCCCACAATGGATCATCGGAGAAGGTAACAGACAGAAAGACAATACCACGGCGCAGAATCAAATAATAAAAACAAGATTCTTCATCGCGTCCGAGGACGTCCGCGTTTAAAGGGGGAGGAGCTAAGAACTATTATTCCAAATCATCCATACAATCAAACTAGCTGCAATAAATTTCATTCGGATCTTGCGCCGCGTCAGCATATTTCATCAACGACGGACTCTGGTGCAACCAGCGATCACAACCAAAGGCGCATGGAATAGTACGAGAAGCACTTTCGTCAGCGTATTCTAGTAGAATACCATCGTGGGACTCAAGTGGACAACTGACATCGCCACTAGCCGCCGTCAGCGGATTCCACTAGAGGACCAGCGTGAGACCCAAAGCGACAACATCAAGACGCCAGCAGAACTCAGCAAACCGCTTTTTAATTATAATAAACCAGATTGTACAAATTCAGCTATAATAAAGCACTCAAACAAAAAAGTTCAGATTTTTTTAATAAAAACGTAAAGGACGGGCGTTACCGGCTCCGATACTTCGATACCATAAGTAGATATAGGCTTTTGTCGTTTTTGGTGGCGTGGTTGGGGAGGTAGAGATGGCTACACCCACATCCAATTTTGTATCGATATCTTACGGGAGTTCCCATTCATATACTTTCAAAATGGGTTGACTTACAAATTGTGAAAGTGATGCGAATTTTAGATTTCTAGTGCCGAAGTGCCATGGGGCGGCGGGTGTGGGCGTGGACTCAATTACCAGCAAGATACTTTCTAAGGTTGATGACTCTGTCTTTAAAATTGTGAGAGATACATAGGTGGCTTTATTGATTGGCGATTATGGATTTTATTGGTTCTCTAGCCTCCTAGCGGACATAGCACCCCTGATGCGGGCACAGACCACTATATGTTTCAATTTTCAGGTCTCTATCTCAAAGGGTGACAAAAAAGTTGCGCTCATATAGAAGGACAGACGAACAGGTAACATGACGGACATTGCACAAATCCAATATAATAATTGGGAAATTTCTAACTCCCACAGTCGTGGCGGTAGAAGGAGGCTCACATAAAAGGACAGAAGATGGACATGGCCAAATCGACACGGCTGTTGATCCTGATCAAAAAGACATACATTTTAAGGGGTCGGGCAGGTTTCCTTCTGCCTTAAATCAATTTGCACAACTTCATTTTTTACAACTTATCAGCTTTTGACCCATTTTCAATTAATTCTGATTGCAAAAAACCCCTGGATTGCGAAAATCACATTAACACTTTTGCATAAGTTTATACCTAGTGAAATCTGCTCGAGCTTATTACAAATATATTAGTAAGGGAAAATTACTTACCTTCCTCACCCATTGCTAATTACTTAATTATTAAGCACAATTTACGAGACTCGATACGTTTACTTAACATATTCCTCATGTGACTCTCAGTCACAACAATTGTTGAACAATTCATTGAAAAGAAATAGGCTTACCTTCCTCACCCATTGCTAATTACTTAATTACTATGCACAATTTACGAGACTCGATAAGTTTACTTAACATATTCATCATGTGACTCTCAGTCACAACAATTGTTGAACAATTCATTGAAAAGAAATAGGCTCTAAAAGACATGTTAAGATACGTTGCATATATTTGTTTGATCACAAATTAAATAAGCATGATATGCATATCTAATTCGAAAAGTTACATTACACACTTGAAGTACAGATCGGCCGATTATATAGATCGACCCGGTTGATGAATCTAATCAAGAATACATATACTTTAAGGGGTAGCGATGCTCCCTTCTGCCTGTAACATACTGCAAGTTCAACTTCATTATACCCATTTTCCCCATATTAAATGGGCTCAGAGTATTCTAATTGACAGCAATTCGATGTTATGACCAGAGCATTTGAACATTTACATATAAATGTGTATTGCATTTACATGTTGCATACTTAAGTACTATGAAAAAATTTTGAAGGAATAGTTTGTTAGGTTCTTTACAAAACAAGCATTTCAATTCGAAACTTCGTTTGAAAAAGCGATTTGACATATTTTCTTTCTGTCAAACTCCAAAATAGTGGTAAATTACCAAATACCTCTGCTTAGCGCGTAGATGCACGTGAGTGAAGGCTATACTGAAGAAGTCTGCTCAATATAATTTTAGAATCACTTATCAAGTTGATATAGTCAAATCCGTTTGCCTAACCGTAGGTCTGTCTTTCAGTTTCTATAAGAACTAGTCGCTTAGGTCAAAGCCTTTTTGATGAAACTTGGAATGTGTCTGGATCGGATAACTAAAAATTGGTTGTTTTTCATGTTATGTTATACCAGCTATTATTATTTGGACAAAAATTATCAGCATCGGACTACTATATCATTCAGTTTCAAATGGTTTCAATATATCAGTTTTCTGAGATGCGCAGGTTGGCTCTGGTCTGCATGGGTATCTAATCATCGACGATGTGCGTCGTAGATTTATTTAATTACCAATTGATTTTTTTCTGATTTTAATTGTGCTAATTTTAACTTATCTTTAATAAAGATTTTATTATTTTTATTTTATTCTTTTGACTAAGAAATCAAATCCCTATATATATATATTTGAATCGCAGTGTATATTACAATAAAATTAAAATAAACAAACAAAAACATTAAAACAAGAATATTTTTTTTGCATATTTTACACATTGTATTTTTAATTATTTTCACACATATATTAATTATTATTATTTAATTTATATGTCGCGCTCTGGTTATGATAAAATTGTGCAGTATCATAAAACCAGCAAATCGAAGAACACCACAAAATGAATATTACTTTAATAGTCTCGGTGGAGTTAATATTAATATATCTGCACAACTAGATTTCATCGACAGAATAAGTTATTTTTAAACCGCGACACACATTATTTACGAGTGCTCCTCAGGAGAAGATATGTCAAGCATTATTTAGTGGGCGTGGTCAAAATTTTATTTCCTAATTTTTGATGGGTGTTACTAGCTATTTAACTTTCGAAATCGGAGACTCTGGCTTTCAAATTCTGTGAGGTATATGGTTTTATCGATTTACACTAAAATGTTTATGTCTGTGGAGGCAAAGTGGGCGAGGCCTTTCAATTTTTAATCGATCTATTATGGGACTCTAGCTTACAATATGGTATATGCCTATTATTCAATCTTACAATGGTAAGATAACAAAAGAGGACTCTTAAATACCTACATAATGTCCTAAGTCTGATAAGAATAACTGTAAATAGCTTTAAGGTAATATAGAATTTTTCAGAAATCATGCCGATGCAGTTCGACAGCAGTCTATTTTGAATGTTTAACAACGTTGTCATGTTCTAAATTTGCTCTTGGGATCACCTTTCACTGTAGCCATAAAAATGTAGGAGATCTTGGCTTTATCGATTTGCGATTATCGATTTTTATTGATTTCCTGCCTCCTAATGGACGTAGCACCCCAATTTTGACACTTTTATTACCCGGGCACAAGCCATTATACATATGTGGCAAGTTTCAAGTCCTTATCTCTAAGTATGTCGAAAAAAGTTGCAGAGTACAAAAAGGGACTTTCAGTTCAAGTTTTAGCTTAGTAGTTCCAGTGGATCAGTCATTGATGGAATCTTATTAAACAAGTATTTTATTTATAATGACAAAAATATTATATTTATGAATTAAGCTGCTGCATTTTTGCAAGTCATTTGTTTACGTTTGTACGTTTATGCTAGATGATAGCCCAGAGCGAAACAAACAAAACAAACAAATCATATAAGTAAGACTGAAAATATTCGACTACACCACGCCCTGTAACAAGCTGCGAAATACCGAAGCATTCAATAAATCAAATTTAGTTTGTTCAAAATAAGTTTTTAATAATTAGTTATTTGATAGTTACCACCTAAATATGTACACAAATGCTTTTTTTTTGTTTTCGATTATATTGCAATATACAAAAGATTTAACTTAGAATATTTTTCAATTCCATGAAAAATGCGTAGTGTCAGAATACATACTTACAAAAACTGTATGATTGTATAATTTAGTCTAGCACAAATTTAAATCAAAGTAGAAGAGGCTTAATCTCAAATAAGATCTTAACATGATTGGAAATATGTACGATCAAGGTAAGTAGGTGAATTCGACATTCGTTCAAATTGCAATTGAATTTGTGTGAGGCTGTGTATAATTTGAAATTTAATGCTATAAATTGCGAAAATTTGAATTTTAAAATATAACATATCACCAGTACTTACTTTAGAGTTCCCTGTAAATTTGTATACACTCGCAAAAGGGTATTTTAGTTATTCGAGCAGCGTGTAAGACATTAAATAAAACGTTTTCGACCCCATAAAGTACATATTTTCTCCATCAGCTTGAAATATGTTAAATTGTGTACTTATGTGCGTTTAACTTTTTACTACCATATGCGTTATACCCATCAGCTTTTATTTATTTTTCATACCCTGAACCTATTGAAAATGGGTAAAAAGGGTTTAACAGTTTCGCGCAATTGTTTGTAACAGGTATATTCGACTTCGTGATCAGGCCATATCCGTCTGCCTGTATGAATACGCGGATCTCAGAGATCATAAAAGCTAGAAACTTTAATCTATCGATAACTGCCTCCGTTTCGTAAGTATCATTACAATCGTTTTCCGATAGCAATGAATTTCACAATGTTGATCAACTGCTCAAATTTTAATACCGAATTTTCAGTGTGCATTGATATGCGCGTGCATGTGTTAGAAAAGGACGACAAGATATCCGATGAGAGCGTAATTGCGACTGCGTGTTCGCGTACACATACATCTATATATATATATATACGTGTGTATGTATGCGCTTGTCGCATGTGATTTCAGATCGGCCTTATTTTATTAGAATAAATTCTAAGACTATACTTAGCAGCTGTGTTCAGGGTATATCATAGACGAACTCACTCGACAACATCGTTCTCCATTGTTTTTGCAAAGCAATTTTCAATTGATTGCTTTCAGGCAAAAATTAGGCGAAACAAATGAAAGCACACATAAAAAAGTATATAAAGCAAGATAATTATTATGCAATTAAAAAATGTGTCACAAATTTTAGGGAACTTTAATAAATTATTCGTAAAAAAAAGTCAACCAATTTTTTTGCATAACATTTTTCGGTATCGGTGCACGTGCAACGAACGGAGAACGTCAACATTTGGATTATTCTAAGAGATAAAGGTAGAGCTCGTTATTAAAAAAAACAAATTACAATTCTAGAAATGGGCGCACGACAGTTTTGTCACTAAATTCGCAACTAGACGCCCAACGACACGCAGGCTCAAAACTCACGACTACGTCACGCAGGCAAAAAAAACAAAAGCTATATTGTAATAACTGTAAGCGGATCGGATTGCATGCAAAATTGTTAAGCACGGCAATCGCATCGCTCAAAATCTATATTTGTCTTCCAGAAACACAACGGCTATATGTATATAGACACACACATATGTATATGCATACGGTTGCATTTGTTTTCGGCTGACAATAACAATCAGCGAACTGGCGACATTTCCAACTTGACTTCGGTGTGCTGCGGTTCGCATTAAAAGTGTTCTGCTCTAGTCGAAATATAAAATCATCACAATCGCATCTGTCGGTGGCTGTCCCAAGCGCTTGTTCAAAACACTCGGGCTTCAGCTGTTTTATGGTCATTTGGAAAAATCTGTATCCTATCGTAATGTTTTGTGCGGGCTTCTGAGTCTTACAATCATCTAAAGAAAGCAATTCATATTGGAAGTTAACTCAGCGTTTTTTTTTGCTCAGTATTGTGAATGAGGAAATAAATCAAAATTAAGAATATATAAGAATTAATCATAAAAACAGTACTCCGAATTTAGGCTTCCGGCATTGTTCACTTCGTAATTTCAATATTTACGTAGTTTTGCGGTAAATATATATATATACTTCGATAAAATGTAGTGTCGTTTGTCATAGTGTATTACTAGACATTAGAAATTTATTAATATTTGCGAATAATGACAGTGAAATTTCGATGATAATAAGATTATTGCAATACAAGTTGCCCATGTATTCAAAACTTTTGGTTATCCTTAACGGCTTCTTTTTACGGTATTCGTTGTGATTAAAAATAATTTGATATTCAATTTAAGCTGATTTTCGATTGCCTGATGAAATGTAACCCTAACACGTTATTGGGTTATATAATCGGATTTCAGCTCGTTTTGATCCTAACTCATAAAAAATAAGCACCAGAAATTTCGCATGTAACTGAGAGATCGATCTCACAGTCAGTTAAATATCTTTTTTTATATACAATACGCACATAGATTCAAAATAATATAATTAAAAATTTTAAGGCTTCTACTCTCGACTAAGGAATTTTCAATCGCTTTTTAATACTCTGACACCGAAGTTATCACAGCATATTGGTTTTATGCAATGTCCGTCCTGCTTTCTGGCCGACTGTCCGTCTGTATAAACGCAACTTTTTTCTAAGCCTTAGAGACAGACTTGAATCTTGGAACATATAATGGTTTGTTCCCGCATCAACCAAAATGTCAAAATCGGGGTGCTCCGTTTAACAGGAGGCTAGGAAATCGATAGAGTCGATAATAAACATATATCATACAATTTTAAGGCTACAATTACACAATTCGGTTTGTAGGTTGTTGGCAATGTCCATTAAATATGCCATGCCCACCTCCTCTGCTCCCAAGCCCCCACCCCTAAAAGTTTGAAATGGCTATATATTCCGCCGTTTTTGTGTTAGTGCCGTCAAACATAATACGCATGTTACTGGAAGACGCCCTTAGAACCGATATAAAATTTGTATGGTCACGCCTACACCTGCGCCCATAATCTCCAAAACCGATATTTCGAAAGATGTGTGTCGATCAATCCACATATTTCTTACAATTTTAAAAGTAGAGTCACCAAACTTGATTGGCGTATACATTTTGAATTCATTATACATTTAGAAATCTGAAATGCGCATATCTTCCACAATTATACAATTATTTATATTACTGGTGGAGAGAGAGATCTATAAAAAATTGGATGGCATTGCCCACTCTGCCTTCCCAAACCGATACACCTGTTAGTGTAGATCGATAAAATTTATACATATATATTACACAATTTGAAAGCTTGAATCACCAAATTAGTTAGGTACATTGCTAGTAACACCCTTCAAAATTCGGAAAAAAAAACTATAGAACCACGCCCTTTCTCATCCCAGAAATGATCAAAAGCCGCTGTCCCTCGCACGCTTGGAGGATTCCTGGCTTCACCCGCCCTTTTTTGTGGCACCTGATATCAGGTGGTATAACTTATTTGTATCAGAGTATTTCGCAGTCGGCTACGTCCGACAGTAACATTCTTACTTGTTGTACATATTATTAATAAATATATATTATGTTAAAAAATTAACACAATTACTAAATTATGGTAACAACAAGTAATTGAACAAGTGGATATATGTAAATTTTATCCTTGCAAAATATTACATCAAGTACACACACTACTTAGAAAAAACCGTCAGACATTTATTATATAATTATTTTTCATGAAGCTGAGTCGTTACGGAAATCAAAAACGCTAATTGTCGTCCAAGCCAATAATTAAGTAAATTCATCGGGAAACTCTACGGGAAAAATTTAGTTACAGATTTAATGAAGTGAGTTGCGATGCATGTGGCACAACTGCAACACTACGGCTAACCAGGAGAAAAATTGGGCAAATCTTGAGCTTATCAGAGAGAACTGAACGTAATCGAAGGGAGTAATAGAAAGTATCCGCTGTATATGTGAATGCAGTTTGTGAGGGAGCAAGCAGGTATAATGCTGGAAGTCGACAAGATGTTGGAGAAATGCGGCGACTTCAGTCGGTTGCAGGTGCTCATGATGCTGCTCTTCAGTTTGATAAATGTGCTCGCATCTACGCATTACTATTCCCAAACGATTATTAGTTTCGTGCCAAAGTATTGGTATGTTTGAGTGTATCTGTGCTCATAGTTAATGAACAATTATCATTCATACGCCCAGGTGCGCCGATGGCTGGGACCCTGAATCCGGGGTACCAGACACATCCAGCTGCTTGCCACTGGGCAACAATGCAACCGATTCACAGACATGCTATAGTTACAACTATGAGCTCTACATGGACTACCACAGCTTCACCAGCGAAATGAACTGGATATGCGATGAGGCGTGGAAGCTTACCCTCGGACAATCTATGTTCTTTGTGGGATCCGTGGTGGGCACTCTGGTATTGGGCTATCTAGCGGACATTGTGGGTCGGCTGCCCATCCTCATTTTGGCCAATCTCATTGCGATGCTGGGAAACTTATTGACAATATTTGGCACGAATCTGCCACTTTTTTGTTTATTTCGCCTCATTTCCGGCTTTGCCACGGACAGCAACTTCCTCATGATGTACATATTGGGTGAGCAGTGTATGAAATTACTTATAAATTATTAACTTGTAGTATTTATTTCTTGCAGTTATGGAATACATGCGACCCTCGCTGCGAACTCTTGGTCTAAGCATCTGTATCGGCATCTTCTACTGTATAGGCTCGATGGTTGTGCCCTGGATAGCAGTCCAAATGGGCAGCTGGCGTGGCTTTCTACTAGTCACCTCACTGCCATTCGCTTTGGTGCCGTTGTTCTACTTCGTTGTGCCGGAGAGTGTGCAGTGGCTGATCTCCAAGCAGAAATACGACCGGGCTGTGGCCTGCTTGCGGCGTATGGCCAAAATCAATGGCCGCCAACTGGATGAGAGCGACTATGTGCAATTCGTGGAACAGTGCAAGCTGCGCCAGCTGACCCCCAAGACAACGCCAAACATGCTGGACCTCTTCAAAACGCCACGCCTACGCCGCAACACTCTCATATTGTTCTTCAAATCGTGAGTGTAGCTATCAGAGTCTCAGTTGGTTGACTAATTCACTAAAATCTGTATTTTTCTGCTCACCGCTCACCCACTAAGCATGGTCATTACCCTCTGCTACGATGCCGTCTCGCGGAATGTGCAAGGCCTTGGCATTTCGCCATTCATTATGTTCTCGCTGAGCGCAACCACAATTTTTCCCGCCTGCTTGCTACTCATTGCTCTCCAAGATCGCATCGGACGCAAGGCAATGGCTTCCATGTCGCTGCTCCTCAGTGGCATTTTCATTTCGGTGACGGGCGGTGTTCTTTATGCCGCTACTGCCGCCACTGATCGAAGTAAGTCAAAGCTGAATCATCGTTTACTTAGGATATTTTGGCAAACGCGATTTAATGCAAGAATTAAATATTTTTTATCTTTAACAAATTTTAGTTCATAATTTCAGATGAATACATTTTAATAAATTTTTCTAGGGTAGAGTGTCCTCACTGGTGATTTATAAAAACATTGTCTGTTCTTTTGGAAATACACAGTTTTATGATTCCTTATTATTAAATGCAAGTGAAAATGAGCCCCTAAATTTGATGGATCTAAATAATTGACCAAATAAACCCCCAATAGTTCTCATTTAAAGTTATGCGTACGTGCAAAATTAAAATGATAATAAATGGCTAGTTAATGAGTTTGAGTCGAAATGCTCCTCCTAAGGCAGATACTGTGAAAAGAGGGAATTCTGTACATACAAAATATACTCATAAAGCAAGGGTCGATAATAAACAAAAGAATGTTCCTGTATTCAAAAATTATAGATGTTTGTAGGCCGGATGGTTTTCTTTTTGTTCCAGCTATTATATATATATTAAAACAACATAATATTAAAATTGTTATATAGGACATCCATGGACATACAAAAATCATTTCTCAAATGAAAATTATTTTCTTATTGGACAGTACTTTACTCTTGGGAAGCAGCCTTATTAATTATAACTGTTTACATTTTTATCCACATATTTATACAATTGAAGTGAACCTAACTAACTGTGTACATTTTGCGTAGCTACAACATTACTAGTGACGCTCTCAGTGATCGGTCGCTTTGGTGTCACGGTCGCCTACAACTCGGCAGCCCAATATGCAACGGAGCTGATTCCCACCTGTGTGCGGGGTCAAGGCGTGGCTACTGTGCATGTGATGGGTTATGCATTCACATTCTTCAGCGCCTATATCCTGTTCATGCGAACCATTTTCTCGCCACTACCGGAAATCATTCTGGGCGTGCTGTCCTTGCTGGGCGCCTGCCTGTGCCTGCTGCTGCCGGAGACCCTGAATCGCACGCTGCCTGCTTCATTAGAGGACGGCGAGAACTTTGGCAGGAACGATAACTGGTACATTTTTAGCTTCATGGAGAAGCGCACGAGATCGAAGTCACGTCTCGCCCCGGGAAATGACCAGTCCCTTTCCACTTCGAATAATTCCTCCATTTATTTTTAAGGCAGGACATTATAATCAATTTAATGTTATAGTCATTGTAATATATTTACTTAAAATAAGTTGAGTCAATTAGAAACACTTTTGCTAAGTAAATAAAAATAATTCCAAGTCCAAAACAATACAGCGTATATATCAAATGATGCCCACCATTAACAACAATCGTCGTTTGCTAATTGTTGCACTACCAACGATTTGCTTTACTTGTAGTTAATAAGTCATAGTTGATTTTGATACCGTTATACTGTTTTTGATACACGTATAGCGTTAAACTAAAAATAGAAACAATTAAATATATTTTAAAACTTGCTTTCTGATATGTAAAAATGTTATTTATATTACCCAAACAATTGGAGTTCCTTTAGTCGTTTGAAAGTCGACGAATAGAGAAAAATGTATTTTGCACTAAAAGAATTGCAGCAAAATTTAATTCATTTGCTTTACTATTATTTTAAAGTCATTTAATACAGCGTCAAAACATCAGCAAATTATATTGTAGCAGGCTAGACGCTGGAATCGTTTTTTTAACGTTTATCATAAGCTTGAAATATGAATGGATTCAAAAGATAAGAATGTATAATGAATTGACAAAAGAGCTTGCATTAGAAATACCCTATATCCAGATGGAAATGACTTAAGGCATTTCAATCATGACAATATTTAATATTTTCCAACATCAATGGGTTTAAAGAAAGTTGGAAGTTGCAAAAAACAAAATTTTTAAATTACCATTTAACTTCGTAATATTGTTTTATTTAATTTTTCTTTTAACTTGCAATTGCATTTTTGAGTCAAGTATTCGAGACACAACGAGTGTTGAATGAATAAAGAAAGTATTTGCTTGACTGATTCAATATGCGACGTAGACGTGTTGCAATGCTACCAGAAATTTTAAATATATTCTCCGAAGTCTTTGAGAAAATACCGTATTAAATGAATCTTAACTTAATCAGCTAATCACTTAACAGCGTCTGCCGATCTCTTATCTATATGTATACATATTACACAGTTACCGAATGATAAAACAAAAACAGTAAGCCATTCCAGACTTTTTTGCGTTGCTATTTGCATAGAAAACGCTTAGTCTTGTCAGATAATGCGGGCAATAGATGGTCTTAGGGAACGCGATGCGATCGCGTAAGGTAGTCGTTTTTTGGCACACGATCGGCGGCCGACGACCAATGCAGACGTTGGGAACCGCTATTCTGGTCACATAGAACACGAGAATTCTGGCCACGATGGACTTCGAGAGTGTATTGGAGAAATGTGGCAGCTTTGGGCGCTACCAATTCGTATTGCTGGCTCTCTATGGCTATACGAATATACTGTCGTCGTTTCATTATTTTTCGCAGACAATAATAAGCTTCACGCCGCCGCATAGGTAAATCCAATTTCATGCCAATTTAAATGACCTGAATAAATATAAATATCTTTTCAAATTTTACAGATGCATGCCTGCAGTTCCGCAAGATGCTTACGCTTTTCGAAATAGCTCAGCGACTAGTCGCTGCAACTACATTCAGTGGGATCCGTTGCTCTCAAGGAATGAGGAATTCAAATGTCAGTCATGGCAATTTGAGAGCGAGAGTGGCTACAAAAGCATTACGACAGAGGTACGTTAACCCTAAAAATAGGCAGCAGTTTGTGGAGTTCACAGAGTTACACTCGCTTCTCTGAATATTGTGCATAGCTTGAATGGGTTTGCGACGATGCCTATAAATTGGCCGTGGGTCAATCATTTTTCTTCGTGGGATCCGTTCTGGGCACCATATTCTTCGGCTATCTGGCGGATCGTATTGGCCGACTCAAGGCCTGCATGCTAACCACATTGACGGGTGCCTTTGGCGATTTCATCACCTCGTTTGTGCACTCGCTGCCATTTTTCTCGGCTGGCCGATTCATAGCTGGTCTATCGACGGACACTCAGTACTTTCTCATGTACATACTGGGTGAGTCTGAACAATGAGTCTGAATGCGAGCTCCAATTGTATTTAAGCTGTTCTTGCAGTATTTGAGTACCTCAGTCCTAAACGGCGCACATTGGGCCTTAATATTGTGTTGGCCGTGTTCTATTGTGTGGGTGTGATGGTCTCTCCGTGGGTGGCTATTTGGGTGGGCAGTTGGCGGAATTATTTGTGGGCTGCCTCATTGCCGGCATTGGGCGTACTCTGCTATCCGTGCCTGATCTTCGAGAGCGCCGAGTGGCTGCTGACCAAGCGACAATTTGAGCGGGCTGCGGAGTGTCTGCGTCGTATTGCCAAAATCAATGGACGTCAGGTGGAGGAAAGTGTATTCGATGATTTCATTAAGTTTTACAACGAGAAGATGAACGAGCAGCAGAAAATCTCATCCGATTCATTCATGGGCATGTTGAGGACGCCTCGATTGCGTAAATTTACCATCATACTGCTCATCAAGTCGTAAGTTGAAAACGAGTGTTTAAAAAGTGTTTAAGTTGGAAGAGAACTTATAGCGATGTTTCTCCATCAGCATGATCATCACGGTGGCCTTTGACATACTCAGTCGCAATATGGAGGGCCTGGGCACCTCACCCTTTAAGCTCTTCTCATTCACGGGCATTACGTACCTGCCCGCCGGCCTGACCATAATCCTCTTCCAGAACTTCATCGGTCGCAAGGGCATGGCCTGTGCCTCCCTCTTTGTGGGCGCTCTGATTACGGCCGTAACTGGTTTTCTGGTGGCCAGCTTGGATCCGTCGCAGCACTCGCTTCTCTTGGCCTTAATGGTGGGCCTGGGCAGATATGGGGGCGTTGTCGCCTACGATGCGGAGGCTCAATATGCCGCCGAAATTATACCCACCAGTGTACGGGGGCGAGGCATTTCCAATATACACGTGGTGGGCTATGCATTTGGCTTCTTCAGCTCATACATCATATTCCTGGGCACCTTTTATAAGCCGCTGCCGTCGCTTTTCATCAGTCTGCTGATGTTCATTGGTGCCGCCTTGTGCCTGACTCTGCCGGAAACATTGAAAAGGTAAGTGAAAATTACCCATTATTCTTCAAATCATTTATTTTATCGATTCATTTAGGAAACTGCCTCAAACATTGGCGGACGGAGAGAATTTTGGAAAAGACGAAAACTGGTATTACTTTCCCTGCTTTGGCCTAAGGAGCAAACTGACCGAGGAGACGGCTGTGTCCCTTGCGTCCATAGAAAATACTTGTAAAACACATATAAAAGAAAAGCTCTGAAAATAAAGATCTTTAATTTATTGTATTCATTGTATTTATTGTATTTGCGAATTCATCAGGCACACGAATACAAAAGGCACACCCACTATAATCAGTTTTGCTTAGAGTGGCGTGATATCTTTGTTTAATATGATGATGATAAAAATGCCGTTATTAAAGTTAAATAGGGCAATAAATATATAAATTGTCGGTAATTCCATTACAGGAGCCGTGCAGCAAGGTTAATAATTATCACGTCGATTCGGATTTAAATGTGTGGAATGTCCGCATATTGACTGAATTTCGCAATTTCAATACAATTGTAATACAATTACCAAACAGGTGCATAGCGCATACATATACTTATACATATATATTAGACTAGGCCGTACTATAAAGGTGTCAGGCACCGGATAAGCCCAGCGGTAATTCATATGCAATGTTTACAGTACAGGCGTGACTTACAGCAATTGCCGCCACTAACTCCAGTATAAATCTTAGACTAATCACACTTGCGACTGCCAAAAATTCTAAGACCATCAACGTTCGTCACTTGATCGGTCGAGTTAAATGCCTGATAAGAGCAACGGAGTAAAATACGCCTTTCGAAAAATGCCCTTTCGAAATTTTGAATGCACCATAGTATTTAAGTTTGCGGCAAATGTTTGTGCAACAGTTTCATTGCTATAACCATAATGCAGAAGCGGGATCTATTAATATGGATTACAAGATTACCAGATTACTAGATTACCATAAAAGTAAATTCTTGTTTGCAGATATAATTCAAAGAATATTAAAGGAGCAGTGTCAACAAATATGAATGCCACATGAATTGGTAATTGTTTGTTGGTCACGTAAAGAAGACAATTCTAAGCAGGCAGTCACTGACTCTTTGGCGCTACGAATACAATGTTTGCGAAAGGCTCAACGTATTAGAGCCCCACAGAGATAGCCAAACTTAAATTTTATCACTAATTTCACACTTTAATCTGAGGAGACGCCTTATGGCAACTATATAAGGCTGGCACTCAACATCTGAGCAACAACACTTGGAAGCCTGCTTCGCCCCGAGCATGTTGTCAACTGGGAGCCGTGAAGTCTTCGCTCTTAGCCCGTTACCTGCAGTTTAAAGTACCCAGTGATTTGATTACATATAGTATATTAAGTAAATAAAGATCACTGAAAGTAGCTAGGGATTGCTAGAATTGAGTATGGATTTCGACCGAGTGCTTGAGAAGTGCGGCAGCTTTAACCGCTTCCAATTTGTCCTCTTGATATTGTACGGCTATACGAATATTCTCAGCTCGTTGCATTATTTCTCGCAGACACTCATCACGTTTACGCCGGAACATTGGTCAGTACTTGAAGACATATGCTTATGAATGTTACGTTTGCTAATTAATTACTCGAAACTTGGTCGGTACAGGTGTTCCCATGATGATCTTCATGGCCTCAGTGCGGAATCGATCCGCTCGATTTATTCAAATATAAGTCAACCCGCCTGCACACAGCTCTATGGCGTCATCAATGGAACCGGCATTGCGTCCGATACAGAAACTTGCCAGGATTGGATTTTCGAACGCGAAAGCGGCTACGAGAGCCTCACGACAGAGCTCAAGTGGGTCTGCGACAAATCCCATCAGCCGGCCGCGGGCCAATCCTTCTTCTTCGTGGGCTCTGTGGTGGGCACCATCACCTTTGGCTATCTATCGGATCGCATTGGCCGGCTGCCTACCTTGGTAATGACAACATTAGCTGGTGCATCCGGTGATTTTATGACCTCCTTCGTGCACACCTTACCATGGTTTGCATTCTCGCGCTTTATCTCAGGTCTCTCCACCGACACGATGTACTATTTGGTGTACATTCTGGGTGAGTAAACGAAAGCATCTATACGATGACCTAATATCTTTAATCTTTACAAATGTTTCATTATTCACTTGGCATTTATCCAATTTCGGATATCAGTGTTCGAGTACCT
The DNA here is from genome assembly GCA_035041535.1 of Drosophila cognata. NCBI lineage: Eukaryota > Metazoa > Arthropoda > Insecta > Diptera > Drosophilidae > Drosophila > Drosophila cognata. Next base: position 390,224 of record JAWNLC010000236.1, read on the forward strand.
GAGTCCAAAACGTCGCACATTTGGCCTCAACATTATTCTCGCCATCTTTTATTGCTTTGGACTGATGACCTCCCCCTGGGTCGCCATCTGGATAGGCAACTGGCGTCACTATCTGTGGATAGCTTCGCTGCCAGCTCTCGGGGTGCTCTGCTACCCGCTGCTACTCTGTGAGAGTGCTCAGTGGCTGCTCACGAAACAGAGATACGATCGCGCCGTGCAGAGTCTCAAATGGGTGGCCAGGTTCAATGGGAGGCAAGTGGAGGACTCTGTGTTCGATGAGTTTGTCAAACACTATCGCGAGAAAATGAACGAGCAACAGAAGCTAACAAATCACAAGGACACATTCATGGGAATGTTTAGAACACCGCGTTTGCGTCGTTTCACGCTGACCCTGCTGCTTAAATCGTGAGCATAGCTAGTTAATCGTTGATGGATTGCCGTATGATATTAATTCCATTCAGGGTCATCATTACACTCTCTTACGACGTGATCAACCGCAATATGGAGGGTCTGGGCTCCTCTCCATTCAAGCTGTTCTCTTACACATCGATCAACTATTTGCCTGCAGGCTGCACAATTCTATTGCTCCAAAACATTATCGGCCGGAAGGGAATGGCCTGTGGTGCGTTGCTAGTGGGCGGAATTATAACCACAGTAACGGGTTTCATTATTGCCTTTATGGATCCGAAGGAGAACGCCATTCTGCTGGCAGTTATGATCGGTTTGGGTCGGTACGGATCCACGGTCTCTTATGATGCGGAAATCCAATACGCTGCCGAGATAATTCCAACCAGTGTCAGGGGGCGGGCCGTGTCCAATATACATGTCGTTGGCTTGGCCTCCAGCTCGCTGGCCTTCTATGTGATTTACTTGGCCCAGTTTTATAAGCCACTGCCATCAATTTTCATAAGTATTCTGATGTTCATCGGCGCTGGCTTATGCCTGACGCTCCCCGAAACTCTGCACAAGTAAGTTACAATATTCATGGAGAGCTAGAATCAGTTAATATTTTGCTTTTATCTAGAAAACTACCTGAGAATTTGACCGATGGTGAGAAATTCGCCATGAACGAGGGTTACTTCTACTTTCCGTGCTTTAAAAAGCATCGCGAAAGCTCCTCCCAGTGCACCGAAGAGAAGTCAGAGGCTTAGTATTAGGCTTATGCTGACTTGATGATTAGCCTGAATCTGATATAGATAACAAATAACCTGAAGATGAGCTTAACGTGAAGTTAGTTCCTGTAACAGAATGGTCTGATAAGTATTACTCATGTAAAGGATGCATAGTAATAGAGATGTAGCTGATAAATTAAACAATACGTATTCCATTTATACTATTCCTATTGTACTTAAACTGAACTGAGAAAACCCTATGCATACCTCTTCTCTTTTAAACTTAACGCGTATACCAACCACTTCATGTAAATAAATAAATATTTGATTTTAATATGACAATAAGAAATTAATTTATTTGGTTTAGTGAGATGATTTTGTCCGCTTTTTAAGGAAGTTACATGTCAAACGTGGTGACTGTAGCCTTAAAATTGTGATATAAATATTCGTATCGACATAAAATTGTGATATAAATATTCGTATCGACAAGCAGACTCATAGGCTTTTTCCACTACGTGGTCATCATTTTTTCATCGATCTTTAAAGAGTGTTACCAGTAATATATCAACAAAATTTGGTAACATTCTTAAAGAGTTTTTATATATTTGCGATTAGCAAATGTAGCCAGCAATTTTTAACACTTTGTCGGTGGCCGGCAAAGACGAGATCATATTCCAAATTTCAATGAATTTGAGGAAGAACAGAAGGAAGAAATTGCACAAAACCAATCTGCCGCCGTCAGTCTCAGAACATAAGTATACCTTCAGATCATATCAACGCTTTGTGATAGTGCGTATTTATTTAATAATTAAGGCTATAACTATTGTTAATATGGATGGATACACAATTATCGGAAACGGCCAGCAGTGAGCAACATATGTTTATTCAAATTTACCCAATTATATATTGCTGAGACAATATATGTTTCCAAGCAGATAATATGTCTGAATCCTTACGAATATTAATATATTGTTGGAATAATAATATATTTTGTAGCATTTTTTGCTCGAAATGAACAAAGTTGCTATTCAGCAGCACTGTGAAAAAATTAAAAGACTGCAAACTGATAATCGGTAGTTCAGCAGGGTATATAAGGAACATGTAAACAGCAAATCGCATCACGAGCAATCAAGTGGACAACATACACAACAATGAATAATCAAGGATTAGGTATTAATCAGTTAGCAGTAACCAAAATGCAATCTTCCATATTTGCTCTGGCTTTGGCGGCTCTAATGCTGAATGCAGCATGTGCTCTGCCCTCGGCTCTGCAAGATGACCCGGACATTGCTTGAGTTCTTAAGGCGGATGTACTTGCCGTACAACATTGATCTTCCAGTCAGTTCAGAGCAGGAACATCGGCGTGTCTTTCCCATTAATGATGATTAAGCTGGAGCAGAAGCATGGGCGAGCATTACCCAACAATTATGTGGATTGCAGAAAACTGTTGGATAAGCTGTTACCCTGGATGCAAATCTACATTACAGCAAAAAACGGAGTGTTGTGGGCATACTGAGCCTGAAATGGAGTTGACTCAGTTTTTTTAAACTAAAATTATAAAAACAGTTAAATAATAATAATATACCACCAGAATTTTGGTAGTCTTAAGTAGGTCAAATAAATACAGAATTATTTTCAATAACGGTTTAATGTTTTTTAAATTAATGGTGGCAGAGGCTTGAAGCACGACTTGGCATTTTAAAAATAAATGTCAAACAACGAGAAATTTAACAGGAAAAAGCGGGAGAACTGCGCAGAGAGCACTTATCTTACTGATGTCGACTGCAGTTATGTTCTACGTGGATGTGGAATTCACAGAGTTAAGAACACCCCAAGATGGGTGCCAAATTCTAATTAACAATTCTACATAATTACAATTTTGCTGCGAAGAAAAAGTAGTTGTCGCACATCTTAACATGCATACATACAATATTAATAATGAGCATTATTCTTAAAAAGAAATCTCAACTATGAGAATTATGGAAATAATTTTTAGTGTCTTTTAGAATTGTAAAACGGTAAAACAAAAATTAGATTAATATGAATATAAAACCAAATAATTTACACACTGTTATAAAAATTTGTATACAAGAGTTTTATTTTTATTTTTAAATTTGTTCTAAAATTGTAGTTATTATCAGTTTTGCATTTGCATATGCAATGCATCAAATCAAAATAAACTGCTATATACTAATAAACTTATCATAAATTATTTATAAATGTATATAAGTTTTCAATTATTCAGTTAAGTGAAATTGTGCCGCTTAAATGTTAACTATGCGATTCCGATTCCGTTCGATATTTTACATGTTTTTGGAAAATGTTTGAGATGGCTATCTACTGAATCAAGCTATAAGTTATTAAAGAGATATATGTATGTATACACATAAACTTTGAAGTTTATTTATGTAAGTATTTAATCCTAGATTTTAATATATATATAAATATATATATATGTATATATACGTAGTTATATTCATGTGCGTAAGTGTGTACGAGTGAGTGTAGAAAGAATAAGTTCCTAGATGCTGAGCATTTTATATTCTTCAAGTAACAATTAAATGATTGTTTTCACTAAATAAAGAAAAAGTTTACTTAGGAATATTTTTGTTGTTCCTTGGCTGATTGGTTGACTTGGACTTTTTAAAAAATTGTTTAACTACACTACGAACTAGTTATTAGCATTTCAAATTGGCTTATTGCTTGCCATCCTTCATGGCCTGCTCCTCACGATCGGCATCGATCAACGACTGCTTGCGCTTGGTGCATTGGCCGGACTCCACTTGCTGCTTGACATCGATTAGAGAATGCTTGCGCTTGTACTTCTCCAGCTCAGAGTCGGAGTCATCATCGTTGTGATGGTGCAGGCATGGGAAGTCGAACATGCTGTCGCCCTTGCCAAACACCTCACCTTCCTCGATCGTCGTCGGCAAAGTCCTGTTAGGGCAGCAAATTGTTAGATATACGTTTATACGTGCATATGTAGAAACTCATTTTGCCCACTTACCGGTTAAGCGTCTCGGGCAGCAGCAGGCACACAAATGAGCCAGAAAAGAAGAGCACACCCAGAATAATGGAGGGCGCTGCCTTGAAGAACGTGCCCAGCCAGAGAATATAGGGTGCGAGGAAGGAGGCCGCAAATCCAGCCACATGCACAGCAGCCACACCCTGGCCGCGCACACATGTCGGTATCAGTTCTGTGGCATACTGTGAGCCCGACTCGTACGAAATGGCAACGCCGAAGCGCGCCGCAATCGTCAGGCAGGCCAACAAAATGGCATTGTGGTTCTGCTGCTGATAGGCAATGGCTATGCCAGCGGCCGTCGTGAACAAACCGCCAACCAACAGCGAACCCGATGCCATGCCCTTACGTCCAATGCGATCCTGCAGGAGAACCAGCAAGATACTCGAGGGCAGCACGGCCAGGGCGCTCAGCGAAAACATGATGAATGGCGATATGCCCATTCCTTCCACATTGCGAGACACGGCATCGTAACACAGTGTAATCACCATTCTGAAAATAAAATAGCTCTAAAATATCTGTATGCCAAAAAGTGTGGGACTCGAAAAAACGTACGATTTGAAGAACAGAATGAGCGTATTCTTGCGCATACGCGGCGTCTTGAACATGTCCAATAGTGTGGCATGCTTCTTGTTATCGCCGCCTTGCATTTCGCGGGTCATTTGACAATGGCGTCGGAACTCGTCAAACTCCGCTTGGGTCACATTACAGCCATTGAAGCGGGCTACGCGCTTCAGACGAACGATAGCTCCGTCGATGTCATTGCGCGTCACCAGCCACTGGGCGCTCTCCTGCACCACAAAGTAGTAGAGCACCACCAGCAGTATGGGCAGCGATGTGCAGGCCAAGTAGATCTGCCAGTGTCCGGCCAAGACAGCCAGCCAAGGCGTAAACACCAGGCCCAGACAGTAGAACAGGCCCACAGCCATATTAAGACCAAGAGTACGCATGCTGGGACGTATATATTCGAGGACTGCCACAATAGAGTTCAGAGTATTATGAGACAAAGTGAAAAAGAGCGTACTCACCTATAATATACATGAGGTAAAAGTTGGTATCGGCCGCCAGGCCCGATATGAAACGGCAGAGTGTAAATGTTGCAACACTCTTGGTAAAAATGGTAGAGAAATCGCCGGCAAAGCCGCAAAAATTTGACAATATCAGCGCTGGCACTCGTCCAATTTTATCGGACAGCAGACCATAGAATAGGGTACCCACAACGGACCCAATAAAGAACAGCGATTGTCCAATGCGAGCCTTGTACGCTGAATCACAGACCCAGTTGAGCTGCAGAGAAAAACATATAGTTACAATTGTTCACAAATAAAAAAACAAAGGAACACAAAACTATTATTAACAAATTTAAAAACTCAAGTTAAATAGTCGAAAAATGTAAACAATAATGAGAGCCAATTTGGTTAAATAAAGCCTAGTTTCTCAAAGTTCGTTTAAGTATACAAAATATTGTACTGAAAAAGATTGAGATGGAGTCTGAGTAAAGCAAAGCAAGAGATATTTCTTGGCATGATGATCTTATCCACTTGAGTGCTAAGTATAATAAAAAGAGTTTGACTTTGAATTCTTATATCATCCAATAAAAGCTTAAGGTTTGAGCTCAGAAGCATAATATTTTTAATTCTAATAAAAAACTTTTTCATATATTTTTAATTTTTAACGATCGACGTGAATTATTATTATTTTTAGTGTTAGCTAGTTAGCTGGGTCAGGCAAGCGAGAATACCTATACATTCTGACTCTACTATTCAAGTAGATCAAGGATATATTTACACATGTATCTTATTATTATTGTGGAGCTATTGTAGCTATTAACACTGCGACCTAGCCAATAGGGTTTGATTTGTCAGCTCTATGCATACTAATAAAATTCCCTCAAAAAAGAAAGACAAAATTTTAACTGATTGTAGTTTCGTACTATTTTCACACATATTGCTTCGGTTAGTTTTTTATATGAACTTACTTCAGTGTTCATGCTTCTATAGCCAAAGTCATAGTTATAGATCCATCGTTCGCACTTCTCAGTGCTGACAGTCACGTTGGCACCATTAATGTCCGCTAAGCGGGTGCACGAGGGGCTCTCAAATTTGGAATAAATATCAGCAATTTCCTTATATGTCAAATTAACTAGCTTCTCATGATAGCACCAATGATCCGGAACGAAACTTATCACGGTTTGTGTGAAATAATGCTGCAAGGAGCAAGAGTGGGATATTGTTAGTGATAAGATGTAAGCATTTTATAGACTTTATGTGCTCACCAACGATACAATGATGTTGATGAAGCCAAAGAGGGCGAGGATCATAAACTGATAGCGATTGAAGTCCCCACATTTGGCAAGAATTTGATCGAAATCCATTGTGACCTTTTCTGAGCTCCTCTTCCGGGTGTATTGGATGTGTTTGTACTTTGATGGGTGTGTATTTGTTTGGCCACTCTGCTCGTGTTGTTTTTGGATGGCGTATCACAATTTGTTCCGTGTCTGGTATGTGTGTGTGCGTGTGTGTATGCGTGTGTGTGTGTGCCTGGTTTTGTTCACATTTGAAACTGGATTGTCTGCAAATAAAAACAATTAAACATTTAGTTTTTTTCAATAATAAGATAAAAAAGAAGAAAAAAAGGCGATTTAAAATGCGATCCCCAACTAATTTACATAGGCAATTAATTCCTAATCAAGATTTTAGCGGCATGAGCAGACGATAAAAGCAAAACAAAATAAGTGTGCATATATATTTGAATAATCACATAAATATATATTTACATGTAACTAAATTAATTGTAAAGAATCCAATATATTGCTTAATGTGGGAACAGAAAAAGACGCAATGAAATATTAATTAAAAATGCAAACATTTTGCTTAAGAGAAAGTTGTTTAAGATAAAGTCGGCCGACTTTCTCGAAGTAAGTGCAAACATTTGTCTTTGGTTTTGCTTAAATTTTATATATATGAAACGTTTCAAAGAAACCAAAAAAGGTATTCAATAATATTATTGAAATTTTTACAAAACACGTTTTGCTACGTTTAGTTGCCACATTCAGGGCTTTATGGATTTTCTTATTTTCTTAATTGAACCATTAAGCATTTTATTTAAACATAAAATTAGACATGATGCTAACTAAGCAGTAAGCAATTATTAAGTAACAATAATGACTTGAGTATCTTTCTAAGCACCAAACAAATGGACTGGGCCAGGCAATTTCGCTTATCTGTTGCATAGAATTTAACTTTTGTTGTGTCGGGGAATCTAACTAATAATTGTTGACTAATTCACAACAGTGTAATTAGAACCTTGTCACTGGTTGTCAAGTGGTCCAAAATAATCTACTACTAATTGGGTCGAATAATCACGTGTGACAGATACGTAAGCAAGTTCATTTTGATGAAATGCTGAACGCATACATTGCAATATTTTTTCAGCACTATAGTTGCTAGTTGAGTTGAAGTCAGTCAGTGTTAGAATGTCATGTTCACAAATACAATTTGTTTTGTATGCACTTCGACTTTGAATATTTTATATTTTGACAACTGGTTTTAGTTAAAAGTGATTGCAAAAGATCCGCATTAAGTCGGTACTTTTTTAAGAAATCTCATACACAGTTTAATAATTTTTTTTTTCGATTAAAAAAAAGTGGTTCAAGGTTTTAGGATTAAAAGTTGAATGTGGCTGGATAATTTATCAAACATGCTCAACATTAATCGAAAATTATCGAAAACACTTTTAAATTTAAGCTTCAGGGAATTAAACCATTAAAGAAAATAATATATAGATTAAAATCTTACTGACGTAAATATTTGTTAAATAATTATAATATTTTGGAATACTACAAATTTTTTAAACGAAAATCAAAATAATTATATACCTGATTTGCAGATTTCAAAACATGAAACAAATTTGTTTACGAAGAGAACATCAAAACAGAAAACAGATGCGTATTTGAGAGAAATTGTACACAATTTTTTGTTTGTTTAGCGACAGCCGCAATAATAGTATAAATATATATTTTATTTTTTTGGCAAATGCACAGTATACCATTTGAAAAGTATGTATATATTTCAAAGTTCAACGGATCGAAATCGCCCACACGGCTAGGCTAATAATAAGAGCAGTCAACAAAATTAAAATCTTTTGATTTTGCTGCTGTTGAAATTGTTATTATTGTCAGTGCAACGCACAATTTGATGGTGATTTCCTTTAACATAAACTGGGTATTTGGCTGCTGATTGCTTTGGTTTTGGGTCTGTGTTCTGGCGAACGGCCCGATTAGCGCGCGCTTGTAACGTGCCCGCGAATATCTCTAGCGATGTGTATCCACGAAGTATCTTTTGCGTACTGAGCCAGACGACGCCACAGTTTGTTTATAATAAACGACAAACAGCTGTTCAACTGAACGCTGAGCGCTGACGTCGTCGTCGGCGTCGACGCCAAGTCAAATATTATTAAATCCACTGGCGGTAGACCAGGGACAGAGTTTTGAATTGATTCCTCGTTGGGGAGTTTGTGGGGCTGTACTTCAAACGATCGCTTGAACCAGTTTTGCGTGGCGTAGGCGGGGTGGGAGGGGATTCACGGCTTGAGCGAAAACAGGTCATAAGCTGTGAGCATCGTATAATACTTAGATGAAAGTCATACTCAAGTCGGGCTTTTGACTTTTACGTGCGACCACACGGCGTATACGCGCTGATTGGATTCGATACGATTTCATTTGATTTACATGCTCATATGTGCCTTGTGACGTGCACGCGCGGATCAGCAGTAAGCCATAAGAAATTGCCCCGCTAATTATTGGCGCTAAACATACTAAGCATAAATATACACATTATATATACATTTGATTTTATCACAGTTATATCGATATTGCAACATTTTTTACACGATTGGTACCTTTACCTTTACCTTTATTCGCCTTCTGACTGGCAGATTTGTGATCTTAATTCAATTATTATCAATTACATTTCGTATGACTGCATGCCACAAAAGGGAAAATACATGTGGCGCCAGCATTTAAATGACTAATTCTTTAGGGAACTACTTGCTAATTATTTATTATTTTGGGAAGGCTCAAATATGTTTATTTATTGTATGTAACATTAATTTAAAAATCAGAGGGAGCAAAAATATCAACATTTAAGAAAATAATTTGATAACCTCTTTTTTAATAAATAAATCTTTAAAGTAGTACGTTCTTCTACACCATATTTCTTATGCTTTCAGTTATCCTATCGTATCAAATAATATGTATCTAACTATTTAGTTTCCAAATTAACTTATTAGTATTATTAAATCTTTTTTAAATGATTTTTTGATACATTTGTCAATAAAACAACTTAGACTTAGGACTTAGAGCCCCATGCTTCCCGACTGAAATTCAAAATCGGAATCTAAACTTAAACATAAACATTTCTTAAAACCCAAATACCGGAACTGATTTAATAAACAATTAAAAGTTATCCTTTGATTGCTTTATTTAACATTTCCCAACTCAAAATACAAATATCATCGTGGAAGAAGATTATATATTAGTTATAGTTTAGAACCACACAAAATATCTTTACGCTTCTATCTCCTATCAGTATTGATTATTTAACACTAATTTTTATAATAATTTTTAACTAAATGCCACACTCAAATAATAATAGAGCTAATATTTAGACATTAACATTTGTGTATCGATTGAACAATTGTTATTCAAGTATGAACATGCTCTAAGATGCTCAGAGCTGGCTCATGCAGCGCTCTCAAAATTAGGCACTTGAGGCTGGCTTGCATGTGGTCAAGTTATGTTTAGAGATGAAAGAGAGGGAGAGGGAGTTACACTGCGGTCGCCTTACAAGCGGCTGCACTCGATAAGAGACCATTTAAGAATTTTAAATAAAATAAAGGCTCGTCAGAGCAGGCAGTTCGAATTTAAACGTCAACCCAGCTTGACTACACACTATACGTGTTTCAAGAAACAATTGTAGTATCAATGTGATCTATTTAAATATATAATTTTAATGTGCCTTCTTGAGATATTTTATTTTGGTCGGGTCTGCGAGCATCCTCAAAAGCCCCTTAAATGTGCAATCATAGATTAAGAAATGTTTTGAGAGAAAACAACAAGATACGATAAGATAACATAACAACTTCTAACCATAGGCAGTTAAGTGATCGAAAAGACAAGAAAGCGCTAATTCATTTACGGCTCACAACTATTAAGGAATGCGTTAAACAGACAATCGATCAAAAAGTAGTTGAGAAATTTGTAGAAACTGCACCGGGGTCGTGAGGCAAGAGCGTTGCCAAGAGCAGTACTTATCATAGACAGACAGACAGATACATTATTGCGCACCCAAATATTTACATGATGGATTTTTCTTTGTTCATCGTCCATTGGCAACTCAACAAAGAATAAAGAAAACTCTTGGCGCACAAGTCAGCAAAGAGTCAAGAAATCCCCTCAAGGCAACTCTTATATCAAATGTCGGAACAATAACTGGGTTCAACTATTAACACGAGTTATCCGATTGCTGTTGCTTATACACATAAATAAACATATCCACAACGCTCAACAAAAAATGTTTGTTTATCTACAGCTGATTATGATATAATTTATTGTGAAATTTTCAACAACATTACAAATTTGACTTATTTCAAATTATTTCATTTGCATATTTTCAAAATAATTTTTCGCATTGACAGATGACTCAGCGCCATTGAATACAATAGCCAATTGACACTTGTGATTTCACAGTCATCGATGCTAACTTTCACACCCAATTGTCGATTTGAAAAATACATACATATATATCTAAGAAAGAAGGAGGAGCCACGAACATAAAATTATATATAAGACTATATATATAAGAATATATATATAAGAATATATATATATAACATGTAGCAGCCTATGATAAATTAAATTTTATAGAATTTGATGGTGCTCAAAATGATTTCATATTAAATTGCAGTTATACATATTTATAGAAATACATATATCTATTTTTTCCAAGAAGTTATTATCGTAATGACAGGATATCCTGAATCAAGTAAATGTGCACACGATTTCCCCATCGCAATATTGTAATGAAAGGAATGCAACACAGCTGCCATTCAACACCAAGACTCTAATTCAATAACATACTCCAATATTTATTTGTGCGTATTATTCGCACATTTCCTAAAGCGCCAAATCCAAAAGTGAACCGTATAAATTTAAACTCTTTATGTGATTGGTTTTTTTCGTTTCACACACATACGATAAAAATTTGATTATAGTTAAAATTAGATGCTCATATTTAACTTACTAATTATTAACGGTTTACGATGTTTTGCCCTGAAATCAGAAAATGTTTTTGTGGTTTTTTTTTAATTTTAAGGAAATAATAATAAATATATAACAATATACGACTCCTACACTGAAAGCGCCAACTCTTCCTGCTGCACACAGCAAACAAACACACACAGACATAAACATGAATGCACTTGCATTCAGTCGATGCAGTCCGATGTTGGGTTCGGTTCGCGATCTGCATCGGCTGCTGCTCGCGTGACAATTGAATTTGCTTTGACTTCAAGTTCAGCGAATGGCTTCGGTTTTTAAAAGCTTTGCGTGACAGTTTCTTTCAATTGGCCCCCGTTTGTGTGTGTACGTGAGACAAAGAGCCACATAGCGAAGATTTTTTTTAGCCACCATCAACAGCGCAGCAAGCCTTTCATTTTGTGCTACAATACAAACATATTTATATGGCGCCCCCTTAAGCATTTTAAATTGTACCTTTAAAGACACTATTAAAAACGATGTATTTGATAGATTTAAGCTGGCAGCTTGTCTTTGAATTAAATGGGAAAGAAAAGCAAGTAAATAAAAATTATATTAGTTTAATGTTGGTAAGATTTGATTTTACATATATATAAAATAAAGTACTCGTAGTATTTCGTTTTGCTATTGCTATTTAAAAGAGCAATGGCATATCCAATAACAGAATACTAAAATAAATGCTCTTTCGCACTGCACTGCACTGCTCTGCTCTGGCAGCAATAGCACAAAGAACACGAACTGTGCTACTGCTATAGCAATCGAATATTTATTTTGCTCTTTTCCTCTACTACTACTCAAATTACAAAAAATTCAATAACAAATCTGGAATCAGTTGCCAAATAAACTTGTAACATTATCGAATTGATATTAATCGCTAATCGCGAAAGTCTCTAAGCATTCATCGAGAAAACACATTACAATTCTGGTTAGTAAACTCAAGCACGAACCCATCTCTAATTTGAAGAATTTACGAGTTCTAAGTAGCCCTTCTGTGCCTACTCGCACATACAATTTCTTTTATTGGTAAGGCGTCATCAAGTCTCCAACATGCTCGATGCAGTGCAATGCACAACTGCAGGCAGATAGAAGCAATGAAGTAATCAACAAAATTCCCGCTGGGTGCATAGTTAATTGTTACATAGCAGAGGCGTTGACGGGTAAGATATCCGGCAAGCAATACAGCTGAAAACCCCCTTGGACGGACTCTTGTGAGAGAGAGAGAGAGAGAGAGAGATAGAGAGAGAGAGAGAGAGAGAGAGAGAGATGAGAGATGTACAATACAAATGCAACAAATTGTCATTCTCCCAATTATGGAATTCCCATTCTAATAATGTTCAATTGTTTTTAATGACAAATGTTTGCGCCTGCTTGTTGCTGTATCATTTCTTATGAATATTTTTATTTTTATCTATGCAAAGATGAGGGTACTTTGGTACATTTGTTTGAACACACACATACACATAAGTAGCCACACAAAACAGTTGGTGTCAATTAACGTGCTTATATGGCATAGTAACAAAACGGCAATTAAACGTTTTTTTCTCATTATGATGATCGTAATGAAGAGTGGCACCACTCGTAATGCGATTTACTTATATAAATATTTTGAAATGTGAATAAATTTGTTCACGGTTGAGATTTGAAACGTGTTTAAATGCTTACAAGGTTTGTTATCTTATCTTTATAAGATTCATTCTCCAATAGTTAAACAGATTTATTTGCAACTCTAAGCTGTGATTTTTTAATAAACCTAAAGCCTGAATTGCGTCATTCAGTTGTTATTTCAATTGAATTCATTTATGGCTTATCGGCTTTATGCCTGAAATTTACTTTTATTCTTTAGCTCTTCAGTAGAAGGTTTTCCCCTATAGACTTTATTAGCGGCATTTCAACTGTGACGAAAAGTAACCTATTTAGACTCTAATCTATACATAAAACTTCGTGATCTCATCGGCAATAAAGAAACAATGATACGTATATATTTGAAGCTTAAAATAAATCAATTAGCAAAAAGATACAAAATGATAATTATTAGTTTATGATAGTGAGTCATGTTCATGGAAAGAGAACACTCAAAGGTTAGTAATTGTAATTGAGATGTACACCGATAAGATATTCCAGAAACGGAACAAGTTTGTATCAAAAACAATAAGTCGACAGAGCACCTGGATTTAACAATGGGGACGCAGACATACAGGATAATTACATAGTAATTGGCCGGGAAAACGCCAAGGGAATAGATCCAGCTGATAAGATGTCTCTGGACGTGCTTACAACGTAGTAATTGTTTATCAATGTAGTAAAGCTATCAGAACAGACAATCAGGCAAGACCGTCTCGATTGAACCCAATTACCAGAAGCGACATAGACATGAACTAGTTAGGCAGAGAAGCAGAAAGGAAGGACATCATTTCATAATAGTCGGAAAATGTCATAATTTATAGGGTAAGTCAAAGAGAGAACTAGATTTAGTTCAATTGACATCCCGTTTATTAATTGCTCTCTAATAACATGTGCTCTTAGCCGGCTTGATGGTCGTAAGCGTTGAGTTTTTGGATTACTCCGTGTGCAAAACTCATTCATATCGCTTATAAGAAAAATCAGTCGGTTCGATTGCCGCTGCAGGCATGGTTTTTTTGTGTTGTTTGGTAGTTTAGTATTCTTCTTCTTATTCTTATACTATTAATCTCTCTGTCTTATCACTCTTTCTTTGGATCTACGGTATCACAACGAGATAAAAACGGGCCTAAGTGTGCCGATCTTGGTTGGTCACCGTTATAACCTAACATAACATATGGTCTTATGTATACAATTATAAATTTATGCTTGTCATCAGGTGCTTGACCATTAGACTATTAGATAAGGAATATGAGCTAGCGAACTTTGCCTTATATGTAGTTTTATACAGTCAGACCAATATTTATTCACTCTTGTCTTAAAAGAGTTTTCTTCATATTGGGGCTTACATTTTTCTCAATTCTGGCTTTATTTGATTTTCATCTAACTTTGTGAGAGTAAAAATTCCTTTTTGGTTGTAATTAATATTTTAAAGGGACATTTTCTAGTTATAATTTTAAGGATATATTAAATTAAAACTAATCATAATTAAAGAAACAGCTCTTTTATTTTAAATGAGCTTTAAGAGTTAAAAATTAAATAAGCTTGATCTGCGTGGGGTAGAAGAGAATTTATATTTCACATTTGAAGACCTACTCAATTGTTGATCCTCCTCAGAAATGTATATATTGTATGGAATCTGAGCTGCATCCCTTTGTATCTTACATAGATTTTCTCAAGTTCATTATACCCCTTTTACACATTTTTTATGGGTTCAATGACAGCCTTGTTCAATAGCCAACTAGAGCTTGTAAAAGTCTATATACAGTGAGCGACAGCTCAATTAAAGCATTGTTAAAGGAAAAACATAATTGCCTGCCATAAACTAATTATTCATTATTTTTCAAAAATTCAAAAGAGCGATGGTAGGTACATGTATTAACCACCAATATGAATGGATGACCCTAGTAAACTGAGGTTTCCCCACCTGCTAGGTAGGATTATGTAAAAATGTAGCCTATTTTTAGGTGACAGCTTATTTGGATCAGGTACATTGTGGACACCTGGGAGCCATAGAACACGGATTTTTTTACCTAAAGTTGAGTATTTTCGGAATAAATAGATCAATACTTCGTAGTCAGTTTAGTTATATCCTGCATCCCGAGTTCAATAAGCCCACAAGGACTATGGACAAACGGACTACCATTGAACAACGGAAACTCATCCTGGCACATCACAAGATCGGATATTCACATCGCCAAATAGCTGAAATGGTCAATCTGAGCAACTCAACCATGTATAACATCATTCGGCGCTTCGTCGACGCAAATCGGATTGAGGGCAAGGGCAGAATCGCACCAAACCAGATTATCACCGAAGAGGAGGAGCGGAGTATCATCAGGAAAATAAGGGAAAATCCTAAGTTATCGACTCCAAAAATGACTCAATAGGTGCAGAATGAAATGGGGAAAAGTTCTGTGTGGAAACTGTGCGCATGGTCCTGCGCAAACATGACTTCTATGCCCGAGTACCACGGAAAAAGTCCTTTAAAAGCGCACCAAATTAAGGGACTAGGATGACGGTCGCCAAAACCCACTTGGACACATAATTCCGTCCGTCCGAGCCAAAAATGATGAATTTGGACTCATCTCCAAATATGACTGTGTTCCAAAACTCCAGATCCTTGTCCAAGTGGGTTTTGGACACCGTCATCCCAGACTTATGGCAGGCAATTATGTTTTTTCTTTAACACTGCTTTATTCGAGCTGTCGCTCACTGTATACATAGTTCTATTCCATGAATAAAATAATCAAATGTTTCCAATATGACACCCTTACAATAACAACAAGCACATTACACTTTTATTGAGAAACAAATATATATCTGTTTATGTATATATATATAGATTCTTTCTATGCAAGCCATAGGAAATTCCAATAGATTTAATTGATTTGTTTTCATTGCTTTTTCTGCGCAACAGGGCCAAACTCTTAATTGAAATATGTTTATAAATATTGTAAGTGGATAAGACTATATATACAATAAAAGAGTGAATCGCTTCGTGCAAAACTAATTTCATTGACTATTCGTTAACACATTAATAACTTAAAGAATCACAAACTTTTATGGCAGTAAAAACACACAAAACATATATTTCTTCAAAAGTATTAACTATGACTTTGACTAATTTTTCGTTTGAAAAGAGTTTTAATTTTTAAGATTCAACACATTAAGTTGCGACAAAACGCTAGTTATAAAGAAAATTTTTGATCAGTACAAAATCTACCTATGGATGATCATTATCAAGTTATATTTATTTGTAACTACTCGATCCGATATTATCTTTAAAATTGGTAATTTTTAATCGATGCTTTTCACAAGTGTCAGGTCTTAGCTGCGATTGCTCTTTAATATAACTTAAAGTTTTGACTGCAAGTAATAGGTCGGAGATGCTAACTTCAGCCTTTCGGTTCAGCTTACAATCACATTCAGACAAACAAAACACACGTGGACTATTAGTAGTTTGATGAACCACAAATCCAATTAGAATATCTTTCGAGAGAAACACCAAAGCATAGCTCCAAGATTTCAAAATAAATCAATTGAGTAGCGCACGCTTATTAAAACGATCTCAGTTTTGATTATGTTGTACCAGCATAAATGTTTGAAATATATTTCACGGTATCATGTTACCGTGACAAACAAATAGGCACAGGATAATACAAATTTTAAAAAAATTGCTGAAAACTCGAACAACTGTTTTGCCTACAAAATCAATTGACAGTGAAAGAGAAATGTTGAACGATTGATTCTACGGTTATTGTAAAGTGCTTACTCATAGCAGGTGAGCCGCTTGAGTTCGGGATTGTGGTAATCATGTGTAAAAGATAACTAGACACAGAATGCAACAAAATGTATACCAGAATCGACCTTAAATTAAAACTAAAAGCAAAAACAATCAACCCGTAATTCGAGCAGAACAGACAACAGCCACCAAAGTTGAGAGCAAACGATGAAGGAAATGGCAACGACACGGACCAGCCAAAACAGCTAGCATAGACACTTCCCGATCAGCCAGCCCCATATTGTGTCCAGTCCCAGACCCTGACCCAGACCCAGGCAACAACAACGGCGACGGTACGCTTTGAGATTGTGCAAACACAAGTTGAACAACTATTCAGCGAAGGCGTTTGGTGCTAATTCTGGCTACCATGACCAGGTAAAAATATGCCACAGGCTACAATTGAATTGTCTAATGCTGATGACCCTCATTAGAAATGAGGTGATCAAAAGTGAAGCTGGGCAATAATAATTGGCCGCGGGCCACTTAAGCGCTTGGCAACGTCAAATCTGAATTTTAAAAATATACTATTTATATTATTTATACTCTAAAATATATACTCGATGGGCATACAGTGTATCTATTATGTGCACTTATATTATTCGTGGCAGGCAACAGACGAAGAACGCAAAAGACTTTTCTTTTTTTTTGCATTTTTTTAAATGAGATAAAAACGTGACAAAAGTATTTTTTGATAAATTTATTTTTGTACCCAAACACAATTTTTTATTTTTGATTATTTTGTTGTTTTTGAGCATTTAAAATTATGATTGCTTCTCAGAATTGCTTCATCTCTACATTAGGTGCGCACTTAATTTAACTGTCAAAGCATAAAACCTAGTCAATAACGGAAACCAGTTGTCGCAGATCAGTTTTGAACGGGCACTAAATAATCAAATGCCATTTGTCTACACTCTGCGAAACCAGTCAGAAGTATGATGAATACGAGTAAAACACGTTATTAGACGCCAACAGCAATTTCCAAGAACACAACTAACAATTATTGTTATCATATGTTACCAGCTACCAGCAACTTTTCTTTCTGTTATTGTCCCCAGCAATGTGCAATTGGAATTGAATCAAATACGCTTCGAGTGCGGTTTACCTAGAATAACAGCCAAGTATATAACCAGTACTTGACGAGCCACTTATGTACTTGTGAATTGCACATATATATTAGAGGCAGTTTAATTTATAAATCCGAATTATTTTGCATCACATGGAAGATAAAAATACTTCAAGTGGGTTGAACAACACGATTAGAACAATATTACGAAAAATGAAGTGACAATGCAAGAGATAAGCTCTGCTTAAAACAAAAAATCAACAATACTTCAAGAAATAGATGTGCAAAATACATAAAATAGTTGTCACTCTTTATGTGTTTTGAATTCATAAATAATTTGAATGAAGTAAATTATTTAGGTTTATAAATTGATAATTTGATAATCATAATGAATTTATTGTCAACAAAGCCTTTCAGACCCTTGGTCTTATTATCATAGGGGTTGACCGTTGTACGACCAAAATACTCTTTACTTCTCTTCGACTCCAACTCTGGAATACGGATATTGTGTGTACTCTCCACACAATTCAATTCAATTCAAAGCCAGATTTTTTTCTGCGTTTTTTTCCAATCCATGCAACAAGTTTAGCATTTAAATCGCCCCTAAAATCTTTGAAATATTTCTCTTTTTTTAATTTTAATTTCATTTTTACCCTTTGTATTTTTCTGTGTCGACTGATTTTAGTCAAATAAATAATATTCTGCCATTACATTTTAAAAACTCGTCCGAATATTGTGATTAATGTTATTACTTCATGTGGCAAGTTCGCAATATATTATATATTTAAGTCAGTTAAAGGCAAGGTAAGATTATTTTATTACCTATCACCGCAATTTTTTTCTTTTTAAATACGTTTAAAATTTAAAGCATTTATGTGCTTTGTCCCTTATTTGTTATCGGTTAGCTTTGTAACCAAAGGAACCGGAAAAAAGGCTGACTGGCAATACCGTAAAGTCTTGCAGGCTTTTCATTATCCCATATGTATTCTACAAATACTTAAATCGAATTCAATCAAGATAAACACATTTATATATTGTCATTTGCATGGTCGCCAACATGACATTTTACAACTTAAAAGGGCATTAAAAAAAAGAAAACTTTGAGAGAAAAATATTATTGAAGTTTTAGTTCCTTTGTTGCACTTTAAAGTTGTAAAATGTCACACTCGTGGCCGTGGAAATGCCCATATTATAATTATGCACAGTATAACATAAAAACATAAAGTTAAAAAAAAACCAAATTGTTTCTTGTTTTTTAAAAGTTTTTGCAAGTAAAAAAATGTGCTTTACACTTTTCCTAATACTTTTCATAACGCCACTGACAACATATAAACTCTTTGATAAGCATCACTTTCAAAAGTCTTTGAATTGGGCTCTTAAGCTACTTTGGAGCACGCAGCCCGCCATGCCTTGCCCCCGCACACATTAAAGTACGCGCTGTAAGGTCGAACAGGAACATAAAAATGGTCATGCCTGCTGTGCGAATTCTGCTCAATGTTGTTGTTGTTGTTGTTTTTTTTTTTTGATAATTTTGTCAGATGTTGCTTTGTCCGATGTGCCCGTTTTAATGATGTCGCTGCGAGCATAGAATAGCAAAATACGATTAGCGACGAGCAAATAGACGAGTTGTACCATGAAATGTCCAACGAGAACTAGTTAACAAGTGAAAGAAGCAAAAACAATACAAGCTGAATTTGAGTGCCCAACGCAAGAGGCAAGTGAAATTACAAACATTTGGCCCTAGATCAATTAACAAAAAATTAAAGCATACATATGTATGTATGTTTATGTATAGGTTTACATTTGACAATCTGTATATATCCTTATATTTTCTCATATGTGTTTTGTATATAGTTATTTATTTATAAAATACACACTTAAGCGCCTAAGCAGATGCAATACGTACATAGGTGGGAATGTATTGGAACAGTTGCCGCAGTGGGTTGCATAAATTTGTTAATTGCTATTTTTATATACGACACTTGGCGACAAAAATCGAATCGAATATTGAACAAAACTTTCCACTCGCCTGTGTTAAAATTTGCATGCTTCTGGTTCTGCTGCACTTCAATTGTCGTCAATGAGTTGTTATTATATCAACGATCATCATATGCCCATGGTTCATATTTTAGATATGCCACTCTGTGGCCACACAATTTGTTAGTTATTCTTTTTTATTGATTTTAATAGACAAAATATATGTTATAATAGCGAGCAGCACTTGAACTGAACTCTATATAGAGTCCACCACAACATCGCACTTTGATATTTATTATTTTTCTATATTTTACATTTCGCCGTCTCGCACATTTACCGTTGGTTCTCCGAATAAGTCTGCCATTGCATCGACTGTGCGTTTATCTGATCGAAATTTGTGTTTTATTCTTTGTTCTTTCGGTACGTCGCCTGCGGCATGAGCGCCGTATTTAGACTGTTCGCCGCTGAGGGATGATTCTGCTCCTCTTTTCAGGTATATTCGAATATCGGCCATGACTTTGAGAGTGTCTACGCAGCAACAACAAAACTATTGAAAACACATCCAAAGAGCGCAATTGCAAAACACGGAAACACTGATGTGCAATGTTCCAATCGCTCGACTCAAAAATTCCCTGCACTCGCACTAGACAACAAACCATATGAATATTTAAAGTTTGAATTTGCAGTTTTACGTTTCGAAAGTTCAAAGCATTATTTTTTTTTTAATTCTGCTAGCTTTCACCATTTGAAGTGCATTAAGGGAGAGCGTTTAAGCTGATTTGAATTTATTTGTTTCATGATTTATTGTTTTGGTTTTGCGCAAGCCCCTTCGGATTCGTTTTTGCGTTTGCATAGCCTTTGTTTTGTCATTACCATTGCCATTGCCGCTCAGCTGTTAGCACCGATTTTTTTTTTGCTTGCTTTGCTTTGCTTTGCTCTGCTTTGTTATTTATGCGTTTTGCATACAGTATACACGACCTGCTTTGCTCGTGAGTCAGTTTGAACCAGTTCAGTGCGCAAGGTCCGAAACGGCGTGAGACAAACGTGTAATAAATGCACTTATAATGCGATTTTCACAATTCTTATGAGTGAGTCAAAAGAAAAGCGGGCTTTTTGCCAGATATTAATATAGTTTTTCTGCAAATGATACACAAGTGATTTAATTATCTACAATAATTTCCATAATCAGACAATAATATTTGGTTGCTAATTTTTCATGCTGAAATATTCCCATAATTCTTACATTTCACATTTCATAAAATTCTTTAATTTGGAATTTCGTAAATATTTGTATTTTATACACAGAAATATTTAATTAAGTCTATAACAAAGTTCATTTATTATTTCAAATTAAAAATACTAACAGTTTTTAGTGATATATTCCCGCTATATGTATAATTAGACAATAATGACGAGTCGTTTTTCTAAATGAGCCAAAGTAACCTAAAAATGTTCCACAATTAAAAATACTCAAAGACTAAGTTTCAAATAAGAGATATAGTTTAGTTATGCGTTTTGTTTACAAGCTACTTTCGAATGGAATTGCTACGCAAAATCCTGGTGCAGGACAGTTGCAATCAGAAAGCAATAGTGCCATGAACGGTCAAATGTAAAGAAGAGCTTTTCACAAACACATACAAACAATCCTCTTTCCTAATGCGAAAGAAAATCTCAAGCAATGAAAAGCAATAAAAATCCCCCACAAACATAATGAAGATTACTTTAACACAATAGAAAGAAATGGAAACTAGACAAATTGCATGACGCTAAAAATAGGGTTGACAATGCATTTCTTGTTAAATTAATGAACTGCTACTTATATTGCTATATATACATAAATTGCTAAACGTATCTAGCTAAATAGTATTTTATCATCATTTTCTAAACGAAACCAGCTAAATTTCGTAAAGATGAAAACTTATGTTCTACGTATTTCAAGCCAAATGTTTTCTTTTCTAATAAATGAAAACAGATTCGAGCATGCATTCGCATTAATACTAATATTTATTTTGATTGTGCGTCTCCGATTTGCTTCCTGAGAGCATTCAAAGCGTCACTTATCAAAATGTAAACGACCTTCACAGTGAATATTTCGGAAACGTAATCTTAACAGCCGCAAGAATTGTTGATTACTCATTTCTTACCGCTGTCGATTTAATACAAATATATCACACATATAATAAAAAGATTAATACATTATCTTCTAATACGGCTTGAACCAGTTGATATTACAGAAGAACTAGAACTTGGTCCCAGGAATTTGGGGGCTCACCAAATGCAAAACTAAAACGCTATTGATGATTAAGCGACTTCTACAATGAAGATAACAGCGAGAGTATAATGCTAATGGTTAAACGAAGTATTACGAAAACAGAGCAGCGACTAGGAAACTACTACGGGAATTTCCCAATAATGCCAAGTTTTTCAATAATCTTGGTTTGGCACAATTGGTGATAGAGGCAATCGAGAGCGCTTAGTAGGAACATTGAAGGGATTGAACAAACGAAGTAATTTTAAAGATAAAAACGTTATACAAGAGAACGTCTTTAGGGTAATGATCTGTTATTAAATAAAGAAGAACAAAATAGATTGCTGCATAGCGAACGTTATCTTGCAATTAACAAAAAATTTACTTCGCGATGCTGATTAATATCTGAATAATGAATTCAAGATGAAGATGAATTTAATAATGAAGATTGAGCCATGTTGAAACGGAGAAGCTATAAAGATAATGACATTATAGCTAACGGAACAAGCAGTGCTAATATGAATTGAGCACAAAAGTGAAGACAAATTGAAATTACAGAAAAACATTGTCGATTCCCTTTTAGCTTTTGAAACTAGGAAGACTCAATAAGTAAAAAACCGGACAATTTTGAAGATGAATTTATTTTGTTTTTTTATTTTTTTGTTTCAATTGATAAAGTATCTGACGGGAGTGTTAAAAAATTCATGATGATATATGGCATGATGATAAATATGGATACATGGAAAATAATTTATCTCGCGAGGAAAAATATAAAGAAAAAATGTGCTACAGTTGTGGTCAAAGGCGTACCCAGACCCAGTTAAAAAGATTTCAAGCCGTATACGCCCCTTGCGTTTTCGCTTTGTTCTTGTAGAAAATGACATGCGTCAGATATATTCAAACAAAATAATATATTTTCTCAATTGCCAGCTTTTGGTGAAATGTTGATGTGCAAAAATGTCAGTATTCTAAACAAGATTTTTCATGGCATTGTTTCACTAAGCAGACAAGACTATATTACTTATATACATATGTATACATATGTGCTGACGAGGTGCCGTTTGATATAGCTTGGCCTTGATCATTAGTTTGAGAGCGTAGGCTATTTGTAACTATGGTTCTTAACTTATATATTGTCTGCTTAGTAGTCAAAGGCAACCAACTCGGTGGAGCAGAATCAGAATGTATAAGCACTATGGTATTGGCAAGAAGAAAGTGAAGAAAGAGAACCCCAAAGAGAAGCTACTTTGACTCTTGTTATCAGTTAGTATTGGAGTATTACGAAAGAGATGACAAATAGTTTTTGGTTATAGTCGGTTACATTCGAATTCATCGGTCTCGCTTATATATATACATATATGTATGTATTTATTTTTATATTTCTTATGAATATGATTAGAAACTATGCCATTTGAATATGGCTTTAAATTAATCGGTCTAACGGATGAGCCCAAATGATTGTCAACTTTAATTTGGTTTCGTTTGAATAAATGCGACAGACTTTGCTTGCCAACATGTCTCATTTAATTTTAATATTGCACATTTCTTATATTTATATTTCTTATACGAATACAGATTGTACACTGCATTGAGGCGCCGCCAAGTCTCTGAAAAGTTGCCTAAATATGCGATAAGGTAACTGATATGGATTGTGAGATATGTCGCTATAGTACAACAGTTATCAGTTATTTGTTTTTGCATACTTACCATATTTAATTTTGTATTTATATTATTTTAATTTATTGGTCTTTGAATATAAATGACTTGTTGCATGTTCCTATGTTAATCTCAATAATAACATAAATTAGTAATAGAGTTTTCCACTGAATTCTGTTATTTTTATTAATCAAATAATTTTGCAAACACGAAATTTTTATGCCGATGTTTTTTTTTATACTGAAACTTGGTTTATGCTTATGCTAATTTTAATCTGAAGTAAACAAAACAATAAAAATTGCAGCGATACACTTATTTTAATAAGTAAATATGATTAATATAATATAATAAGTAAATTAAAAAGTAAATACATAAAAATCTGAAAATTGAGAAGTTTATTGAAACCGTATCTTGCTTAAGACAACTTCAGCCTGGAAAATTTTCCCCGGCATGCGATAAATAACCGAATGAGCCTTTTATCAAATCAAAAAACGGAACACAGAAACACCGTGCGATGAAGGAGGGTCTCAAACGGAAATATCAATTTTGTAACTGAAATTGGAGGTTGTGGTTGTGACAGTGCCTGAAACGTTGAGTCGCTATATATAGTTCTCAAGGACAACTGCATGTAGTATATGCTTTAAAGCACCAAAGCGAGAACATAAACATTGCGTTAATTTATCAAAACGGAAATCGCGTGTACCTTTTCTCATACCCATGTAGAGAGTATTCTAATTTTGGCATAAAATGTGTTTCGCTCGGAAGGAGACATCACTTAGCCCATAAATTATATATAATCTTTACTAGCATCACTACCCGAGTCTATATGTCATATATGTCGTGTCCATTTGCCTGGCTGCAGGACTATCATATTGCTGCCATGAAAATATAAGTTTTTATATGAAGCATTTCTTTGATTCTTAAGTAATCCCAACAAAACTCACAAGCTACGACCGTTCAGAAAAGAAATCGCCCTGAAAATTAAACAATTTTTCTTGTTTTTCCAAATAATTTCTAAATATTTGAAAAAATGCATTAAAATTAGTAAGTTTCATTTTCAATTTTTCAGAAATATATTTCTTAATAATGAAAGCAAAAATACAAAATTTTATTTAAAAAAAAATCTTTATGAAATTTGGAAAATATATAAATATAATTGGATTGCTAGCTGGCTGTAGTCTACCTTACAGGCCGCACAGCTCAGCAATATAGCCTTTTGTAATTATAATTATAATTGCATATAAATAAATAAATAAATAAAATTATAATTATATTTGTAGTTATATTTTGTCTATTATAATTATGAACTATCTTAAATCTTTGTATATGTGAAATATTAAAATACTAATGTTTAATAAAAATACAAAAAATTTAGTGTAAAAGTTATATGAACACATATAAAAAAACAACACCCTGGAAATTAGACATATTTTTCCTAACCTACCGTTGTACGAACTTTGTGAAAAATATGGCCAATAATAATATTGATATTGGGCAGTCTACAGTATACCGTGAGAATATATATATTTCTTAATATATATTTCATATTTAATATTTTTTGTGGGAGGGTTTACATCTGGACGGCATGTTTTGCATTATTATATCACCTCGTGAGTCAGCAAAATTGAATTTATTTGTTCCATTATTCAAAGGCCAAAGAATTATGTATAGGCTTTGTTCGCTTTGCCATAGTTGTTGATGTTGATTGGATTCTTGTGCCTTTTGTGTACATACAAAAGTAATTTTTGTATTTAATTTGAGTTTTCTTAGTTAGCACAATGATGTGCACATTTGATGCGAGTTTTCTATGAATTTGTTTGCGGGGCTTTTAAAATGTGCGATTGACGCCAAATTTATGGGTCAATTATTGATTACATTGCAAAGACATGCAATAAATATTCAGTAATATTTAAATCTATTCAAACAGAAGTTAATTTATACTCAATAAACTATTTTTATTAAAAAGTATTGCGTATACACGATTTCTTCCACGTATTATTTCAAAAGCCATTTATTGATGCTTTATTGGTGACACGCGTCCTGATTTCAATTTTTGTTATGTTTACACTGGTTTTTATTTGGCGGCACATTTGTTGATTGTAGCCAAAATAAAAACTCTAATTTTATGTGATTTAATCTAATTTATTAGCCCCATAACAAAGAGGAAGTGTGAATTTAATTCGGTAAGCATGTGCCGTTCATCTAATGCCGGGCTAAATATTAGACTCAAGTCATTATTTATCCTCCTCCTATTTATCCTTATTATGACACATTCAGGCTCAACTTACACACATTTCATGCATGTCTTAAATAAAAATAAAAAACAAGAAAGAACGTTGCAGTCGAGCGTAACGGACTACAAAATACTTAAATACTATAAGTAATACCAGCTGATAACAGGTAGCAAGGAACAGGGTAGGTGTTGCCAAGAAATATCGTCCAGGTTTGCGTGGGTGTGGCTGAAAAAAATTGTTGGAAGAGTTTCCTAGTACCCTTCCCTCCAAGTTTGGTTACAGAAGATATGGGCTGTGGAAATTTTTGGGGGCGGGAGTGGGCGTGGCAGAAAAAAATTATAGAAAAGGTTCCCTGTTATATTCCTTCGAAGTTTGGTAACTGTAGCTGTTAAATTGCGGGAGAATAGGCTTTTGGGAATTTTAGAGTAGGGAGTGGGCGTGGCCAAGAAAATTGTTGGAGGACGTTCTTAGTAATCTACCTTCCAAATTTTGTAACTGTTTTTAGGGGCTGTAGTGGGCGTAGTCCTATATTTTCTTCTGGAACTTTTGAAAGGTGTTACTAACAGATTTGGTGACTCTAGCTTACAATTTGTCTGAGATATATGGTTTTATCGATTTACGTGGTATATGCCGATCTTTGGAGAACATCGCCAACAGCCTACCAAGCAAATTTGGTGACAGTAGTCTACAAATTGTGGGAGATATGTCACTATCGATTTGCCATTATTGATTTTATTGATTTCCTAGCCCCCTAGTGAACGTAGCACTCCAGGTTTTTCCACTTTGTCTGATATATGTTCCAAGTTTCAAGTCTTTATCTAGTTTAATTTAGAGTCGAGTGACATCCTAATTTTTCAATGTCACTTAAACACAATCGGTTACTCGTTGTTGCACATTTGCTAGTGCATTCAAAAGGTATGATGACAGGAAACAAAAGACTGTCAGCTGCCCCGTTTGCCTTGTTTAGCAATGTGGGGGAACAGGAACGGTCAGTCAGTCAATCGGAGCATTTGCCCACTGTTTGCATTGTAATTCGAGTGTATGACAAGTGTGGGGGTTCTGGATATTAGCACATATGCCACACAGACCGTTAAGCACACAGACACACAGCAAAGCTAAATAAATAACTTGAAACGCATTAAAGTTACGTTTAATTACTTCAGGAATATTATATATCGCGAAGTCAACACGAGATTAATGACTAATGCATAAGTTCAGTTACCCACTCAGAGTCGCTTATTAAATCAATAAAATTATCAACAATTCCTGAAGCCAGCTCGCAATTTAGCGAGGAAAAAGTCTCAAAACAAAGTCCAAATATATTTAATAATGTATAACACAAGAAGATTAAAATACCAGATAAAATTCTTAAGAAATCCAAAAGTCACAAAATATACAAATAATACACAAATTTTAGTCCGCTTCCTGTTACAATTGTTACTTCAATTCCTTTTTGTATTTTAATATAAGCCATGGTATATTTATTTCGCCCACAATACCACAATGGAGTACAAAGAAAAACTCAGCTATCTTGTTGCAAGTGAAAAACTTGTCGAAATGAGGCGCCCCAGCGAGTCAAACAAAGAGGCGCCAAGGCGGCGCAATGCAACTGTAAAGACGCCAATTCCGAGTGCACACACGCACACACGCACACACACTACACACACTATACAAACAACACATACAAATTCAGTTAGCATTTAATGAAGGAAAGCATTTCCTAAAATGCTAAACCGGCTACCAAAATCGATAGTCTAGAAATCGCAAAAGGTCATTTGGCCTGAAGGTACTCGATTGTGCCGAGATTCAATTAGGATATAATAAATGCACACATAAATGCATACGGAGGAATTTATTTAATTAGGACATAGTTGTGATTTCCGGCTGAGTGGCCTTGACGAATGATGTTGGTTAATTGCTTCCCGGTTTATGCCCCGCAAGTTGCCAGGGCAACACACTCCTTCTTAGGGCAATGCCCGCTGCAATTGCACCTGAATTGGTCCAAGCAGCGGATTCGAATCGAAGCAGCGGCAACAACGAACGGCAATCGAACCCAGCATTATCCCGCGTCCGGCTTTTGCTTGGCCGTTCACACGAGAAATCCGTTATACAAACTGTGCGATGACAACAAATCCGACAACTAAGTAGAATCTATTACAGAAACCGCACCACGAACCGCAGAGAGCACGACGAACAGCCAAATGCGCACCACTCAATGGAAAACAAAATAAACGAATGAAAATTATTATTTTCATGAGCCCAGAGTGAACAGACGACGCTGCCACCGCCAGCAACAGCGACAGCGACAGCGACATGTGCGCTAAGGAAAACAGCTGCGCTCCACATAACAGAGCGCACGCTTTCCCAAGTGACGTCATTGTTTGGCACATGCGCGCCAAGAGTGGAGCACTCTTAACATCAACATTGGCCATCCCGTTCCCACACTTGGTCGCAGAATAGCAACAAACTCTCATTATCTCGCAGTGTGAAGGTTGCTCACAACTTGTGCATGCTTGTTGCGCTTTGGGGATGTCATCGATGCCCAGCAATGGGAAGAGCAACTGATTGATCTGACCTAAACTAGATAATTCTCCAATTAGTTCGGCACACAATTGTGCATAGAGAAGCATGTAATTAAATGAATTTCAAGCAAGTAACTTGACAAACTTCAACATTCGCAACAATTAAAAGTCTATTCTTAAGAAAACATGTACGAATCTTTGAGAGTGCTCCTAAAAGATGCCCTGAACTCTGAAAGTTGTAAGCCTTTTAGATATTCAGTCCAACACAAAAAATGCTTATAAGCAGACAAAATCCCCTCGAATTTTAGTATGTCTAAATAATTTTAACTCCTCTTATCATTCAGAAATTATATTTTAAAAATGGAAGGTTGGATTTTTTAAAAATTCAGGGTCTTCTTTCCTTAACTCCAGGGTACATTTTCCTAAATTTTACACATAACTCTAATATTAACTTCTTTGTTACTTTTATATATATATTTCTGTAAATTTTTTTTATATGTATATAAAAAAATATTTATAAGAAAAATCTGATAATTTATCTGTTGGTTCATTTTGATGGGTTCAGGGTATAAAAACAACCAACATTACTAATTTTCAACAGAAAAAATACCTATCTAGACATTTTTGAATAGATTTTGCTCCGAAACCAAATAAGGTCAAGCATTGTCAAAAAAAAAAAATATATTGCAAAAAATTTGACAAAATAGTTCAATGTGACCAAACTT
The DNA here is from genome assembly GCA_035041535.1 of Drosophila cognata. Lineage (NCBI taxonomy): Eukaryota > Metazoa > Arthropoda > Insecta > Diptera > Drosophilidae > Drosophila > Drosophila cognata. Next base: position 419,499 of record JAWNLC010000236.1, read on the forward strand.
CACTTGTCAGTAAATTATCATTTTAAAAACGGAACTCACGATAAGTTTGTGAAACGTTAAACTAAGCTTCATTTTCATATATGTATTAAAGGACGCTTCTTCAAACCGATACAAATATGAATTTTCATAGTCCACTGAGACAATAATCTTTATGACTCTAATTCAGTAGTCAGTATTTAAAAATGCTGATATCTTTTTTATAAAATAACCTACACAAACAATACCACTTTAATTTATTGATAGTTTTGTTAAGCAGACAGCCTTTCGATGTACTCAAATAAATTGTAAATGATTTGTATAAATCTGGAATTCGTTCCCAATATTACATTTAAATTCAAATTATTTGCCGCATTAAACAGTTTAAGTTTATAAACAGTAAATACAATATTTATTTCTATACACAATATCAAAAGATAATATTTGTAACACATTAATGTTATTAGTTTAATACAATAAATACATTTATTGCACCCATTTATGTGTACTAAATTGTTTTTTAATATAACTACTTTATCTAAATATGTTCACATTTGTTATAGTTTATGCTTGTTTAGATGAGATTTCAATGGGTGTTCGAGAGAGCCTGAGATTTAGTCAAAATTGATGAGATTTACGAAGTATGAAATTTGTGTACGTGCACTCTAAGTACATTGCAAAGTACAAAATAAATTATTTTAATATTATCGTCATTTACACATAATTAATTTCTTTTGACGTGATTATTTTGAAGTTGACAAATTAAAAATGAATTTTAATAACAATAACACAAATATTTTGTGCAACATTTAGTTTGGCACTAGCTTGGCTTAAATATTTGAGATATAATTAAATCTACACTGAGACATTGCACAGGTATCAATAGGTATCAATAGGTATTCTAGTAGTGAATTTGTATCACATTCACGATTGTTATAAACAAATCTGAGTGGTTTAGTGAGTAAAGCTTTTTAACCATATAGCAAGCATTTGCACATACGTATTTCAAAATAATTATATAACAAATTAAGTTTCTGCAAAGGAACTGATGTAACACAATGAACCACTTTTACAACCTAAACTAAAAATCAAATATAATTATATATGCAAATTTGTGCAGATCACTGTGCTTTCGATTTTCAGTCTGCACCAGAGATGCCTGTGGTCGAATTTTCTCCATGTATAATTGAGTCCATTTCAATTTCATTTGCGGTGAGAAGTTTTTCCATTTGTATCAACTTTAAATTGGGTTCAGTCACAGAGGCAGCATCCACACTATCTACACTTGGATTTCGAGACATTGTCATACGCCTAGAGTGTTCTGAAATTACAAATTATAAATACATGAGTATATTATTCTAAATTAGTACCAATATTGCCAAAATATTTTGTTTTTATTTTGTATTGTGTTTTTATTAGCTTGATAATGTCAAAAGTCAAAACATTGTTTTGTAATGGTTTCCCGAAGACTTGATTGTGTGATTTTTTTCTTTGACTTTTGGCAACAGTGATAGGTAAATTTATGAATAACTTACCAAAACGAGCGCGTTGCGCTTCTTGATCAATGATAATCTCATTTGTGATGTAGACTTCACGTCTTATTTGATCCCGCAGCTCCACGCTCATATCGGGAATGCACCAGCGCACGAATATCATTACAAGGGCCACAAAGTTCTGAAAAATATGAAGCAAATTCATAACATATACTATTATTTATTAGCATTAATTAAAATAGTTTCATGAACCCATGTTTCTCCAAATTGTAAAATTTCACAAAACTGATTAATTCGCTAGAGAACAACCTTCAACTAGTATTTACATTTAACTAACTGTTGAACCGTTTGTTGTAATTTTTCACCGCTTCTACCAATTGGGGTCATTAGCTCACAGTAAAACCATAAAAATGCAAAAAATTAAAACGCCCAGCCACCGAAACAAAAGAACATTTTGTAGTTAATTCAATTCTTTGCTAATCACTTGACAGACATACATTAGCCTCCACCCTAATGTAGTCCAACCATTAGTTGAAGAGCTGGGATACGTTTTAAAATGGAGAATCGAAGAAGCCCATACATCTAGTTCATGAGCCACTTACGTACAAGCGAGAACCTTTCTATCTGCAACACAAATGGTGAAAGATACAGAGAAAGTACATGAGAAAATGACAACTAAATTAAAAGCGGATCTCATTTTGTCACACATTGCAAATGTTTGATTTAGTAGCGGCAAATAGTTTGAATCGAACGCACGCGTTCAGAAAAAAATACATAAATAAATATTTTAAAATATAAATATAATAAAAGGATACTAAATAAAACAACATAAAAAATACAAATAAAATTAAAAAAAAAAATTTTAAAAATCTTTCATTTAAACAAAAACAATATTTCAAGAAATTGTCTATCAAAATCAATCTGACAATTATATATATTATAATAAAATATTGAGACAAAGCTATTAACAATTTAGTAGTCCTACAACAATGAAACGATTTGCCTGTTTGAATATACGCTCCTTTGGCCTAAGCATAGCCTGTTTGGATGTTTTAATTGCTCTGGGCACCTTGAGCCTGTGCAGCTATCATCTATATAATGATTTTATGGACTTGACTCAATGGCAACAGAGTGATGTGCAGATCCTGAGTCCATTTGGAACATTTGTGGCCACATTGGGTAACCAGAGGAAGCGGTGTACAGCACTTTTTATAAAAATAACGCATTGATTCTGTAGTGGACTATGTGCTAGTCCATGAATTTTCACAGGCGTTCTATATGATACTGACAGTCACTGTTTGGGTAAAGGCGTTGATAAATTTGGTGGTGGCTTGTATTCTAGTCGATGGCATCAGACAGGTATGTAATTGGTTGCTAACTATGTTGTTATATATTTGATCTACTTTATATTTGCTGAATAGCGACGACTTATTTGTATTGCCCCATGGTTGATTAATGCGTGTGTTTCGATGATCATCGAAGTGGCTATATTTGTGTGCCTAGAGCTAAAAATTGATGAAGTGGATGCCTCCATAGATCGACGCATTGCGCGCAGCGTGCTCTTTGGTGTATTTATTGGTAAGCTAGGCTCACTATCTCACGACCAGGAATAACGCATTTAATCTGATTTATTTCTGGTAGTACTAAATGCGCTGTTTGCCTATGGTATTTATGCACTGTACCGCATGCTGAAGACATCAACAAATGAGAATCGAGCGCTGCAGGAGAGCATTGTGGAAACCTCGGGTATGTTTCAGCATATCAAGGTTTGAAGCACTAGCAATTAATTGGCATTCTATACTCATCTGATCGAACAGAAAGCAAACTAATCTAACGGAGTTCATAAATTAAAATTATTTTCTTATTCGATGTACACGCATTTATGTAATGAAACAAATAAAACGAACAAAGCAAAGCATGTCCAATCGAACTCACTTCAAAAACGACAACGAAGGCCAAGCGACAAGCTAAAATAATAAAGTACATGTCCGAAAAAGTATACGGGTTTTTTGCACTAGGAGGGTTCCGAAAGTCCGTGTACCTTGGTATAAGGAAAAGAAAACGTAAGTTAAATGAAACCTTAAAGAATAAGCATTGAAATAATATTTACTTGCACGTGGTTATGTTGGATGAATCACCAGCCAGTCTCATTAGCTGTGTGGAATCAGAGATATTAAACTCTGACAATGTAAAGTCCAAGTAGCCGTCCAAGCTCCCATCTTTTGACTTATACCTGTACACCCAACGAGGTATCATATCCGAAGTGAACGCAATGATAAATCCCTAAATAAATAAATAATTACGTTATTGCTCACAACAAAAATAGTTTCAACTCACATTCGTGATGACACTCAGCTTGCCAATGCAGTCCAGTATGCGATACCAGACACCAATATCCCGGACACGCTGTGAAACCGCCCTTTTGTGATGCGTCAGTAGCTTCTTGGCGTCCAAGCGCATTTCGAGTATGTTATTGAGTAGCGCAAAAAATGGAGCAAGCGGAAAGGCAGCCACAAAAATGGTAACAAAGCCATATTGCAATACCATTTCAAGATACTCCGGAAACAGGCTACGTGCACCCCAATCCAGCAATTTGAAATCACGCATCCAGCGCTCATCTTTGGCCTTGTTAGGCTTAACTGCGTTTCCAATGAGTTTCTTGAGGCCGACCTTAATGGCCAGCACCCGGCGCCAAAACATGGGCAAGCATACCTCCAGAATGGTATTAAATGCCTGCTTGCCTATCATTATAATAGCCAGCTGTATGCACAGCTCTGTCAGACAGCCACCCGAAGAGCACTAAAAAAGGGATCAATTAGAAATAAGACAATTATGATGAATAAGCAAACTTACCTCTTCCTGACGGTATTCAAATACCATAACGTACTCACCGGGATGGCCAATATATTTGCCCTTAAAGAATGCTATATAAAATATGGAAGCATAATAATTTACAAATTGCAACAAGTAAATCTTCAACGTCAGCGAATCGTCAAATTGCGTTTGAGTTCGCCACATTTCGAGTTCAGTCAGATACTCGGCCAAGTGACTATATAGCTGAAATAGAGAAAATTAATTACATCAGTTGGACCATCGTTGATCTAATAGCTACTTACATAGTTGAGTACATAAAGTAAGCAGAGATTGACAAATGCAGCCGCTGCAGTGGCCACAAGAATCGCTTTCGATGTGGTCATTCCCGATTTGTCAACTTTTAGGGAGGCCAGCGTGGACATGCGATAAACGATTACGGCGACGAGAGCAACAAATGCCGACGCAATCAGTAGCAACACTACGGAGAAGCTGAACACGGTTGCTGGCAACTTCATTCGCCAAAATGGCACCGTCGGCTCTTTTGTATTGGTGACGTAGTCGGTGCGTGTTGGTTTAATGTGCTTCAGACGCGCCAAATACTGCGGCCTCGGATGCTCCTCGTGCACATCGAAACCGGTTAAATCCCATCGATGTGTAATTTCAGCTGAATAACGTTTCCAAAGCTCCAGAAAAAGTGTCGCCCAAAAGGACATGAAGACGGCAAAGAACACGGTACTCGGATTGTCGATAAGATATGTTATCTTTGCATAGTTGCAAGTCTCTTTCAGATCCCAGAATTCACACCACTCGCACAGCGGACACATTGTGATATTGACGTTTGAGCGCAAACAAATATCCTTACTGCAAAAGCAAAAATATCCATTAGCTGAAGCTTAGTTTATAATAATATTATAGTGCTATAATAATATTTTAAAGCAAATTACACAGGCACATAATTCTTAAGGGAAATCCAGGAGTAAATAAAACAAGCGACACCAACTATGGAGGCCAGCAGCAGCATGTACGTGTAGTAGCCCAGCCAGGCAAAGTAGAGTCCTTGAAAATTAAAAATGCAATTGTCAGAAAGTGTGTAATTTCACATTTCGCGGCGATTTGTTACCAATCTTAACGCCAAAGTACTCCTTAATATCATCCAGTGGCTGGTAACGATGCCATTTCTTCACCGACGCCCAGTTTGTGTAGAGCAGTTCACGCATTGTGCCCACCTCCGTAATGTCGCCCTGTTATTTAAAAATTAACTGTTAGATTAATATGTTTTATTTTGATAGGATAATAAAGATAATACTAACATCATGCAGCGGATAGGCGGAACAGTAGACACCGTCGGCTATCAAGCGTTCGATGCCAAAGGCCATTTCATTGTCACGCTTGGCTGGAAAACGCTGGCGATCCAAAATGAATTCCACAATGCGCGAACGCACTGCGGTCGTAAAAAAGCAGTCCTGACGTATGTCAAATCTATAAGCAATCAAATAAATTAATATCTTGTTATAAGTAACCTCAATGTTCTGACTTACAGATATTCTTTGTCACGACTGTAGATGGCCGTAAATCGATGGGCACGTTTCGGGAACAAATTCTCGTCGACATAAATGTTGCGAAGAAAGAATTGCCAGACTGTTTTGAGACTAGAAAATACTCTTTGTGTTGGGGTTGTTACCACAGATAGTCCTGCTATCTGAAATAATATACAATAATTTTGTCAGGGAACTGCACTTTTGATAAGAATGTACTTGGTAACATAAAATCAAACAAAACTAGTTAGAGCACTTTTTTATAAACGTGGCGTAAGTAAAAGCTGGATGTACTACAATGAAAATACTAGAACGTATTTCGAATATAAATACAAATATTTATACATATTGTATTTAATATGGATATGTAATGTAAGACATATTTAAGACGATAAAATTATGAATTTTCTTTACGATTCTTTAAGATCGTATTAAATAAGATACATTACATATTATTTAATCAATAATAACATTAACATCCGGACGGTAATAGTCAACTCTATAAACATATATTTATATAATTTGTAAAGCTGTTTTGATTAAAATGCAATCAGTTGATAGTAAAAATAAGTAGTCGCATGAAATAAAGCACACTCCCATTTACTTTTAATATCTGGAAACCATACGACTCCTAGGCTTTACGCAGTTTAGAAAGGAACAGCTATCTCAGGCCGAAGTCCACCTGCGTGGATTTATGATTGATTATTATAATTTGATTATGATGATGAAAATTTTAATATTGAAATCTACTTGAAAAAAACATATATCTCATTATCTATGTTCTTGATGTAACTATTTTAATTTGATTGACTCCTAAAAATGCCCATCAAATGCACAATAACTAAGCAGAGTACAATTTAAAAGTATTTGCATTAGGGTAAGAATTTTCTATCAAGAAGGGTTTATAACTGAAGCTGAATAGGTTTGATTGCTGCACATTTGGTTGAGTAACATAAGTTAGGAGCGTATCTAGAAGAATGGTTAATTATGCTTAATTTTAAACAGAATTATTTGGCAGACCTTTGACAAATATTGCGCCGCATATTGTAGACGATTTGACCTTTCATTTACACTCAAATTAGATAAGGACTAAAATAACATAAAACGTGTGCAGATTAAAAACAATCATTGTGCATGGAACTGTATGCACCCAGTGTGTAAAACTTAAGGCTATAGAAATGGGTACTCACTTCCTTCATGGGCATACGCAGCTTGAGTATTTCCGCATAGCGACGCAACACCTCCAGAGGAGCATGCAACTGAAATATGAGAATTTGAAATATTGTTTAGTAAATACTAAATAGAATTTATTTCAAGCACTACTCACTTTGACAAAATAGATTTGATCCATGTGACTGATCTCCACCTCGAGTCCCTGTTTTATAAGTCTCTCCTCAAATATACGTCGCTTCTCCGCATACTCCTCCTCCGTGGGTGCATGTGAATTGATCTTGTAGGCCAACACGAAATCAATCGAACGCTTGCAGTCCGCAAAGAACAATGAAGTGTTGATCTCGGCTCTTTGGTAAAATTCACGTGGGCAGCTGCACTCGCGCTCATCGTAGCTATTGGTGTCTAAAGTGGGTTCAGTCATTGGCAGTAGAGGTGTGGAGTGGCTGAGGCTGTTCGTCCTATTTTGGCTGGACTTGCCGTTGGACAGTTGCTGATCGGGTGTGTCTGGCAGTTGAAATGTGGATGACTCGCTGCTGAATAAAATGGCAAACATATATTTTCGATTTGAACAGTCACAATATGTTGTCGTATGCGTAACAGCTTGACTTGGATAAATATGTGAGAGTGATTTCATTAAATAAAAGCCAATACAAGGACACTGCCCTGTAATGATTCCCCGGGGTCTCTATACGACCTATTTACGCAGCAGGCACTTCCAGTAGTCTGGCGTGTCCAGAGCTCATAACAGCCATGACACTCCACTCCCCAATTATTCAGGTCAATGCGAATGAGAGCCGTTAACACAAAATGGCAATATAATATTATAACGAAGACAGTACATTAAACTCCAAGCCAGACGCCTATGTGAACATCGGGGGATTGTTTGTATATTGATGAATATATTTGTTTATACAGCTGTTCTGTATATAAAGAATTGTGAAAATTAACACAGCAACATAACAACGCAAAATGGCAGAGAGACATTTAAATTTCTCATCACCTTATATTTTCAGCTTCTCCCTAGAGCAAATGCTAATTTGTAGACACGTGCTTATGAGAAAATTGCCCACACTTTTCAGATGTGAGTATGTATTATATGTATATATATATATATATATATATATATATATTTATATTATTTTTTTTTGCAATTTATTATTTGCCTGTGAAACACATTTCCATGGACATCTATTATGATTCAGATGCTTTGGCGCTAACTACAACTCGACTTTTAAAAAATACCTCAAGTGAATCACTGTGGCATCAAATTAACAACAAGTACATTTTCAATGAGTGTGAATAATAGTTGAGAGTAAAATGTATATCATACTTAATTCAGCTCTTATCAAGACGATTAAATAAATACATATTTGAAGTAACACTTGCTTTCATGTATACTATATAGAACAATTTGGTAGAAATTGTAGGCCCTGCTAGCCAGAGCTTAATTATTCTAATCCAATTATGAGTATACGTTTTATCATTACCCCTGTTTTACAACTGTAATAAGAATCTTAGTAGTGTTGGTATTGCGAACATTATTTAAATTCTCAGTATTTTTATTTAAAATATATAAAATAAGAAAACAATATAAATAAAGCGCTTTTGTTCGAATTATGAGTAAACGTTTTATATTATTTGACATGTAAAACCCTTGTTTTATGTATAAATGTAATAAGAATCTTTGTATCGAATTGGCAATGCGAACATTATTTAAATTATCAGAAATGCATTTAAGAATCCGATTTGGAGTTTGACATATTTCTGTTCCCTTTGATATTAATATATGAATAAAGAAAACAATGTAAATAAAGCGTTATTTATTTGTTATCAAACAAACATTTATTTATAAAACATTTACGGTTTCTGTACCACATTTCAATTATTAATAGATTGTGATACATCAATTGGTTTGTATTAAAGCAAACTTCCCATTAAAGAGGAATCAACAAATATAATTAGTTGCTGCAACTTCATATAAAGTTGAGTATTTTTAGCAAACCTTATCCACAATTCGTTGTTGAGTGTTCCCTTTGCGCCTATGATTCATGTTTTTGGTTTTGAATTTAAGTTTTATTGTGAATATGCCCCAAAAGCGCATACCAAAAATGACCTTCCAGCACAAACTGATTAACTTGAAGTTTCTTAAAAATTAGGCACATTAACACACAATACATTTGGACATGTTTGGGGTGCTTTTCAACTACAAGCCCACTGTTTCATCTCGTCATATATATATATACTAATTTTCTGTAATCAAGGCCACGACAAATGAAATTTATTCAAAACACAAAAATGAGAGAAAGATGTGAGATTTAGCAGAAGCATTCGAAATATATGTATCTTATATAAAGCGTTGCTTGTCTATATCCATATAGTTCATTCTCGCGTTATAGGTCGTTTTGATTTGACAAATAAATGGAAATATAAATAATAAATAAAAATATTAATAAAATGACACACGCATCTTGAGCACCCACGCAAAAGATATGCATACAGAGAAAACATTGAATTTTGTCCCCGAACTGATGATTAATACATTACACCGAAAACAACAACACCACTCGTAACCAAGAAAACCGTTTCAAAAAAATTCAACTGATATGCAGTCAATGTAGAGTATCGCATCCTGTGTTATGTTGTTAACCTACCCAATAGTCAAATGACATTAGTCAAAAAAATGAGCAAAAAAACAAGGTTAGGCTAATGTTTTTCAATTTTTTCACGCGATTTATTAATATAAGTATTCACTTAAGCACAGCGGATGAAGGAAAAACCCAACGCGATGATGACGACCAACGCGCAGCAGCAACGTCAACCAACTGAACAAAAAATAAAAAGAGACTTCGCCGACAATCAGCTGAGCGAAGAGAGTAGCTCAAGAGCCGTCTGTCCCCCCCTCACCCTTTGACAGCCTACATTCCACCTTTCACTCAGAGAAGTCAGCTGTTGTTTGCGTCGCACGAGAGAACGTGGCCGCAGCTAAGTGAGAGATAGAGTGAGTCAGAGCACTTGTTGAACATATCAGATCAGTGAGGTTTAATCTCTGTTAGCGCGCGTCTCTGTGTGCGTGTTTGTTTGTGTGGAATTCTGATTCCGGCTTTAATTGTAGTTACACAGTTACAGTTATTCCAATATGTCAAAACTATTAACAGAGAACTATTATTCTGGTAGTGAGTGCCGTTAATTATTCCGTTTGATAATATGAATTATTAACCTCAAAAATGCAGTAAAAATTGACCTTTGTTACCAACAGAGATACAGAGATAAATTAATGCATTAATATCTGGATTTATACAGGGTTCTCTACACTAGTTATTTATTCATTAATCGCCTAATTAAATTAGGTAGCTAATAAATTTTATTAATCTTATTTGAATGAAGGGTTATTCAGATGTGCTCCAAAATACTAGTTTCTATTATACAAATGTTCAATATTCACATTTATTAAATTATTTAATAATTGAAATTACAATTCGAATGTGATTAATTTTTTGTAATAGATCAACTCAAAATAAACGGTCTGGGATTCAGATAATATTTATAAAACTAATCGGCATGAAAGTATAACACTCCGATTCCAGCATAACACCAATGAAAAACGGCTGTATTGTGACTTCTTGAATACATTTACAAATTTTAATAAAGATAAAAATATAAACCTTAATATATATTTGTTTATACATACAATATCTATAAACTATAATGTAGCCACAACAACAAAAATCAAGAATGCACGCCGAAGAATATATAACCTCACAGACCGAAGTCACCCTGTCTTAATAAATAAACAAGAGAGAACGTTGCAGTCGAGCGTAACCGACTGCGAAATACATTGATACCATACGTAATGCCACCTGATAACAGGTAACAAAGAACAGGGTGGGTGTAGCTAAAAATTACTGTACAAGTTTGGCTTTCATATTGCGGTAGATGTAAGCTAGTAAAATTCCTTCCAAGTTTGGTAACTGTAGCTGTTAAATTTCAGGAGATATGGGCTTTGGGAAATTTTGAAGTCTGAAATGGGCGTGGCTGAGAAATATTATAGAGAATATTAAAAGAAATACTAATCTTCCTTCCAAATTTGGTTACTAGATATAGGCTTTTATCGTTTTTGGTGGCGTGAATGGGCATGGGCGTACTAGCAATATAGCTTTCAAATTTGATGTCTCTAGCTTTCAAATTATATGAGATATAAGGTTTTATCGATTTACACTAACATGAGTAAGTTTGGGGAGCCGATCTTTCAAAATTTTGTGACTCTAGCTTACAAATTGTGGAAGATATGCACATTTCAGAATTCTAGTTCCGAAAGTTTTGGAGCGGGTGTGGGTGTGGTCTAAAAGTTTGATGACTCTATCTTTAAATTATGGGAAATATGCGGATTTATCGATTTCCTAAATGGCATGACCATTAAAATTTGTTATCGGTTCTTAAGACGGCTACCAGTAATATACCTACCAAATTTGACAGCTAACTAACTAACTCAAAAATTGCGGAATATATAGCCATTTAAATTTGTAGCCTTGGGGGGCCTAAGGGGCGGAGGAAGTCGGCGTGGCATACCACCCAATTTTAGTGGCTGTATCTTAGAGTTGTGAGAGATATGTGGTTTTATCGATTTGCGAATATCAATTCATTTAATCGGTTCCCCAGCCCCCTAGTGGACGTAGCACACCAATTTTAATAGACCAGCACAGGTCGGAACATATTCCAAGTTCCAAGTCCCTATCTCTAAGGGTGTCGGAAAAAAGTTGCGTTCGGCCAGATGGACATTGTACAAAACCAATATACTATGATAACTTTGGTACCAAAGTATAAAAAAACCAAACGACTGTTGATGATTTGTTAAAGATTTTTTTCACAGGCCTTATCAAAAATGTATGATAGTCTAACATAAAATCACACTTTTAAAACATCGAATACCTTATTTATCTTAAAGAAACAAACTTAAAACTTCGCTGGTACGAAGAGCTTTTACAGAGCGCCTACATAAGTTTAAAAACAATCGCTGAAACTAAGGGATAAAACGTACGTGTATATATTTTGCACGACTCAACACGATTTAATTCTAGATTAGATTCTTATTTTCAACTAAGTAAAATATCTGCGCACTATTTGTATGCCAAAAAAATATATACATTAGAATATATACATTGCACAAATAATTTATTAAATTTTGACTGTTCAACTTTACTTATTCTCGAAACTCGTTTAATCAACAAATCTGTTAAGTAGAAAGAATAATATTAAGAATAATAATGCATTAATAACGACGTTTACAATTTTCTGAGAATTATAATTTTAAGCTACGAACTGTGGGGAATCACCCTGTAAACACGAATAGCTGAGCACAACAATATATAGATACGAAAGGTAATTAAGGTAATGAGCATTTCCCTTAGTATAGGCCTCGATAGTGCACACACACATATACATATATACATATATACATATATATATATATATATATATATATATATATCTACAGTTGCAAATTAAGAAAATCTTAAGAAATCTTTTTCCGAGAGTGATATTATTATTTCCTCAAGTATATCTACATTTTGCTTACCTCTCAGCGAATCTGGCGCGCTTCTCTTGCAGGCTGATTGCTTCGTGCGATGATGCGTTTCTGGTCTTAGTCTTATCGTCGCCTCGCTCGAGCCGCACAAAACGCCGTGTGGCATCTCTTTCGCCCCCCCACAGGCTATCTTTGGCCACCAGATTGTCTCCGAGGCCAACTCGCTTCAACAGTTCCTCATTGTAAGGCGCCAATGGAGCCGAATAGGGTTTCTCGAAGTGAGCAGCTGGTTGCTCTTCGCTCAACAGCCTGGAAGACATTTCGCCGGAGGCAGGCTGGGTTGATGCTGTTGACTCCGCTGTCTCCATTTCCAACGCATCGGCAGCATCGCCTCCATTATCTAAATTTAGCATTTCGCTTTAGTCGTGTTTGGATTTTTGGGAAACTGTGCGAATATCTCGCTCGTCTTGCTTACTTTCACACGACATCTGCGCGTGTGTGTGTGTGTCTGAATGTGTGTGTGTATGTGTGTTAGGCTGGTCAGCTAAAGATCAACGCGAGCATCGAAAATGATTGCACTTAGCAATTGCGACTCTTATCACTGTTTAATATGACTTCTCTTTTATTATACAATTGACTTGCAACGATTGCGCTTAAAATAATCGACTAGACCAAGCGCCGAGCGCAGCAACACCTCCCCGACCGAAACCAAAATAAACACTAACGATTACAATTCACTTACAAAGATAAAAATACCGATAAAAATCCCAACGAAAAAAAATACTGCGAAAATCACCTAAATCTAAAAAGACTGACATCCAAGTTGTACGACAAGTGATTAGAATGAGAAAGAAAAAATAATACTAAATATGGGCACACCGAAGATTAAATACCCTTGCAGCCCGTAATGAACGTACCCACATATAAATTTATGAATCTATTATTTAAAGGAATGGAAGACATCAACATAAAAGAACGCCAAAACATATTCACCAATTTAAAATCAAAGCTAATTTGTTTTTAATAATTCAAAAACAATGATTTAAAGAATTAAAGCAAATTTCAAATATCTTAAGAATTATGTTTGGATCCCCGTCTGATCTATATCGGTTAAATACGAATCATTAACAATTAAATGTTTTATTTTTGGGTTTGGGTAATGCTTTTGACTCCTTCCTTCTTGAGAATACTCTTGAGATAATTTTTATAAAAATATTTTCCGCTTCCGGCTGTTTGTGTCCAATATTTCCCATAAATTATCTAAAGCGCTTAAATACTTGAGATTATATATATATATATATATATATATATATATACTTTATGGATTGGTATCCATCACTGCGTTACAAAGCACACGACAATATGATAGCACTAATTGTAAGGGTATTATGATAGCCCGTACAACTGACATGCACGTCTGAACGTCCGTGATATTATCAGTGCTTCGGATATGAAATTAAGATACACAAAATACATCAAATAAAAACCCATTTTAAGAAAACAACTTGTATTTATAAGGAATTAAACATTAACAAAACACAATACAATAGTTTGAAGCCAATTGCCAAGGCATATCAATTAATAATAAGATATATACGCTTTTTTTAACTGCACCGAGGGATCTCTCTTGGTGAAACAACAAATTTTAATATATGGAATAATAATACAGCAGTGTTTAATTAATAGATAGACATATAGTACGCACTATAAGTGGCTACATTATTCATTAAAAGAGTTGAACTTGGACATCGAATTTTCAATAGAAACGAGGAAACTTTTGCGGGCGAGCTTGCCAAAAATTATCAAATAAAAGAAGCAGGAAATAGCCCCTAAACCTTCTTGTTGTAGTTTTTGTGTACCTCCGGAGAGATATTGTAGACGAACTGCAAAATCTCTTGGATGACGGGCTCCTTGCGCGTCCGAATTGCTCCCTCCATGTCCGACAGCTTTACCCGAGTATCCGCATCGATTTTAGCAGCAACACCCTCGCGGCTGCCCATGTGCTGATTTTTTTAAATATTTCAAAATTAATAAAAGCATTTAAAGGTGAATATAGTAAATTGTGATTAATATTTACCTTGGCCTCGAATTCTTTGAAGGCGCGCTCACGCTCCTGACGGAATTTCTCAATCTCCTCGGTGGCCTCATCCTTGGCCTGCTTCAATCTCCTCGCCTTGCCTGCAACATAATTAAATTTTACCCATTTATTCTCTCTATCTCTGTCAATATTAACTCAAATCCAGAGGCAAAACGCATCATGTGACTAGCGACACGATACACGATTCGACTCGACGCGCATAACGCGTTACGTTGTCGTTAGCGAAAAAAAGTCGTAAGCTTTTTGTAACTATCAACCGTTTAATGTGTGTGAGGAGGGGGTGGAATTCTGTTGTTTTCGATATGCACTTACGTTTCCTGGCCTCGGCCACCTTTTCGGCTGCCTTCTTTTCAGCAGCAAGCAACTGCTGTATTCCCTGCGTTTGGCTGGCCATCTTAAGCTGTTTCTACAATTTAATGTTTTTATTTTTGGTTCTCGCTTTGGCCGTGGTTCCCGAGCAAGTTGAAAAAAGCAAGTGACGAAGACGAAGACGGACTTGATACGAGCGACGTGAAAAATGTCATATGACGAAGTCACACACACGCATACATACAAAATTAACTCTTCAATCGAATGTATCGAGTGTATAAATAGAGTTACCAGGCTTAGATATCGCTATCGATTATTACACCAGAATAACTATCGATAGTCGCCACCTATTGGCATAAATTGTAAGCTTTTAAGATATAAGCTAACATTTATTGTGTATCTTTGATAGCTATTTGCTTACATGAATGACAACTGAGACCAATATCGAATAAAACTGTGCTTAATTTAATGTAGCTGAACAGCTACCTCACACCACTAAGCAGACAATACAATATGTATTTGAATATTTTAATTTATCGAATAGCCGGCACACTTAATGTTTTGCATGTTTTCTTTCAAGAAGTATTTTGGTATAATAGTCAATGCGAATAGGTAATTTTTGGAATCGAAGATTCGGTCACACTGTAGTCAGCAAACTCAACAAATATAGTAAAAATTTGAACGAACGGTACATACACATATAGAGATATAGAAAGATACAGAAAGAGAGAGACGGTCGGACGGACGAATCAAGATCAAGCATGGAGAAGGCGAACAAAAGCAAGCGGACCGCTCGCGACGAAAAGCAACGGGACTCAAAACTGGAGGATGTGGTAAGTGATGGCAATCGACAAAACATACATTTTAATTTAAACAACAACAACACAACACGTTTGGCAGGTGCTGAAATCCTTGGACGAGTGCAGCTCAAATGAGGACAAACTGAAGTTGCTGCTGCAGCGGCACATGGAAGGCGAGAAGACGGTGAGCAAATTGACCAGTGAGATGCGAGCGCTGCAGCGCCAGATGGAGGCACAGCAGCGGGAGAAGGAGCAGGTGCAGCGCGAGCTGAATAAGAGTGTCCTGATGAGGGACAAGCTGCAGGAGGTGTGCCGCGAGCAGCAGCGCATCCTCAAGACGGTGAAGAACGAGAGCATGCTGCAGATCAAGGTGGAGGAGGAGCGACGCAAGGAGAGCCAGATCAAGTTTCAGAGCTCGCTGAACGAGGTGCAAAAGTCGCTAACCAAAAACAACGAGGAGAACATCAAACTGCGCGATTACAACATCGAAATGACCAAAAAGTGAGCGACATTAACTCAAATAGAAACACCGGCCTCTCTATTTATAGACGCCACCCATGTTCATGTGCCTCTGTATATGTGTGTGGCTGCCACACAACAAGACAACCATATGTTCATCATTTATTTTTCTTTTGTTTATTTTTAGGTTAAAACTGCTGGCGGAGCAATATCAGGCACGTGAGAAGCACTTGGAGAAGCTGAACGAGCAGGTTCAACTGGAGTCCCAGCTACATCAGGCCAAGCTCAACAAGGCACAGGTGGAGGCGGCCATGGAGAAGGAGATACTCACCAAGTGAGCGCGGTACTTATAATTCCATATATATACTGATTTATTTTTACAGAGAAAATCAAATTGGACTCGAGAAACTATTGCAGGCGCAACGTGCCATCAAGGAGCTAACGGAGCGGGAACAGCAGATGAAGGAGCAGTTGAACATTTACACGGCTAAATACGATGATTTTCAGCAATCGCTGCACAAATCTAACGAAGTCTTTAGCGGCTACAAGCTGGAGCTGGAGAAAATGTCGAAGCACACGAAGAAAATCGAAAAGGAAGCACTCGGGTGGCGTCAGAAGCACGACAAGGCCAATGCAATGGTCATTGAACTGGCCACTGAGAAGCAGCAGCGGGATCAGCAATCAGAACGACTGCTCAAACAGGTGGAGCAGCTGCAAAAGCTGCTGCGCGCTCTGCAACTGGAGAGAACAACTTTGCATCAAACGCTGCGTGAGCAGAATATTGAGATACCCGCAATGCCACAGTTGCCCCCAGAGCCGGAGCCCATTAAAGTGGCGCCAGTGGCGGACAATTCCAAAATGGAGCTGATGACGCGCAATTGTGCGGAGCTGAAGCAAACGTTGGCCAATCTGCAGAACCAAATGAAACTGCTGACGACAAATGACGCGAAGATTGTCGCCGCCGAAGCGGAGAAATGTAAAGCAGCCGAGGAGCAGCAGCGAGCAAACAATGCCAAGAAGAACGCCAACAAAAAGAAGGCCAAATCAAAGGCGAAGGCGGCAGCAGCTGCAGCTGCAGCAATGGCGGCGGCAGCATCGGCATCGGAGCTGGAAATGGAAACCACCTCATCCGAACAGCCCTCAACAATGGAGCCAGAAGCGGAAGCACCAGCAACGGCAGCTTCTGGCGATGAAAACCCTGCCAATAATGTGCCAGAATCTCCACAAAAGTTTGACGATGCTGCTACAAACTCAAAGCCAGCAGCCATTGAGCAACCGGAAGTGTCTGCAGCGATTGATTCCACGGCGGAATAGAAACGCATGCGATTCATCCGTAAACCAGCCAAGCAACTCCTGCTCCTCCTTCGACTGTTATTGTATCAAGCCTTCCTTCTTTCCTGCATGAATACATAAATACATACATACACACATAGATACATACATATGTGCATTTGTCATATTCGTAATTTTGTAAAACGTAGCATTCAAAACAACATAAGTAAAACCAATCGCATCTAAACAATTATTTATTGTATTTTATATATACATATATTTATACATATATATATTCGTGTCTGTGTGCAAATATGTATATATCCTATTTATAAATGCGCAAATTATGAGCTGCTGCAAAACAAAAATTAAACAGTTCAACAATAAATAAACTGAATAAAACATGTATTTTTAAATGTTCCAGCAGATCCAAGTGCAAGTTTTTATTAAGGTGAATAGCACCGAAAATATTACAAATGTAATATTAATAAAATGGCGCTAATCTGTCTGGAATGTTAGTATGATTGTGTAGGTAAGTGAATGGATTCTTTGTCTTGGATAAGTGGATACTTTCTCCATTCGCATAAAAGCGTAATTGTAAATACGAGAAATAGGAAACAATTTATGAGCTCAATTATATATTTCCCTATAATTACATTACGTTGATCTAGTGTTATGGAACGTATGCTAATTATCTTCTTGTTAGACAAACTTTCTGCTTGTGATATTTTTAAAAATCGGTGATATATTTCAGTTAAAAAATGAATGTTGCTGATGTGTTATTTGGAAAAATAATTTTCTTCCCTGATTCTCAATCGATGTGGTTGAAATTTTTACAAATTATCAATTTTAAGTCGTACCTATATATTTTATTCAGTAGACGGTAATATCTTTAAAATTATGCATTTCATTTCAGTAGGTATTCAATTTTTGATCGATCTTTGCGAATCGGAGACAGTTATCGAAAAACTCGATATGCGTTTGGTATATGAGAACTTACATTTGAATTGAAGTCTGTAGCTCTTGTTGTCTCCCACATCGGTGTATTCATTATAGTATTTATTTATTCAATGTGCACTAAAAAAAGTTCACAACTTTATAAAGCTTTTAATAAATATCAATTTAAAATTAATGTTTCGAATTAAATTAGATAAAATTAAAACAGATAAATTAAATTTAACAATTTTAAATGCAAAAATATTAAAGAATACAATAAATAAATAACATGGGTTCTCAAAATTCAAAATTGTCCAATATTTATGTCACTAATTGGGTAAACTAAACCCAGAAAAAAACCAATTGATCTTTAATTTTTAATTAAACAAGTCAAGAAGAAGAAGAGACGGAGATACAGAGTGCAACATAAAATAAATAAAAACTGTTGAGTAAGATAAGTTTACCACAGCTATGCACGCTCAGATGTTTCCAGGATATATATTTTTTTATTGAAAATTTAATAAAGGAACAGAGTTCCGTCGAGAATACATTAAATAAGTCATTGTACGATTTACAAATTACACGAACAGGATTATGCAAAGCTAAATCTCTTGTGCATAACGCAAAAGAAAGAGGACAAAGTTCTCTACTAACTTTACTAGGAAAGAAAATGTTATGACGACATACAAAAGCCGAGTAAACAGATGAACCAAAAATATATTTATTTATAATAGGTTCAGGGCACAAGGAGTTTAGACACTTTCATGTACATATATTTTATATATTATTATATTGAATAATAAAAATTTAATATAAAGGAAAATTATCAAAGATTTCTATTTTCTTTTTATGCATTCAAATTATAAATTAAATTTATTTATATACTTAAGGAAACAAGAGCCTTTTTTACAATAATTTTTGGTTTCTTATTCTATGTTCAGACCATAATTGCAGGAATTATTAACAACAAGTTTTATATGCCAAGTTTATCTTATCTGAGCCAGTTTCTCTGCATTATTATTAAATTAAGAAGTGACGAAATACCGCATGCCACAGTTTGTTAAACAATATTGTTTACCGTAGTTCACATTGTTGTTGTTGTTATTTTTGTTGTTTAATGTGCAAAACTTTGGTAAGAAACTTGGGAATGCTTTGATTTCGTTTCTTGTGCTAAAAGTCGCTGCTAAAGTTGGTGTGGCGCCACTCATAAAGTCGCTGCGGCCACCGCTTGACGTATCGCAATGAACTGCGAATTGGCAGCTGGTGCCACAGTGTCTGCCGAGGCATGCAACACATTGCGTTGAGTGCGGGACTAAGGCTGCCTAGGCTTAGACTACGATGACACTTCATGGGCATTATAATTGCGTTGTAATTACTTGAGGCACGCAACTGTCATTTTAGCTAAGCCATGTCGCACTTTCCTGTGCATATTTTAAGCGCATGCAACGCGTATGAGTAACGGCAACAACCAGCCGACCCACAAAGACGCACAAAGGCTCTCATGCCACTAAGCTTGGGCATTTTAAATAAAGCCATTTAAGTGCTCCACTAAAATAATTACAGAAATTAATTTAAATTGCATAAAGCGGCGAGTTCAAGCAAACCAACCGCCCTCACCCAACCCGCAAACACCACTCCCTCGCGGTCTGAGTGTGAAAAATGCCAGCCGTATCCACAGTAGCAGCAAGCCAAGCAA
Organism: Drosophila cognata; assembly: GCA_035041535.1. Lineage (NCBI taxonomy): Eukaryota > Metazoa > Arthropoda > Insecta > Diptera > Drosophilidae > Drosophila > Drosophila cognata. Next base: position 439,581 of record JAWNLC010000236.1, read on the forward strand.
AGCCAGCCATATAGGCGTCACTCCATACACACACACACATCGTTTAGCAGATGTGTGCACATTTACCATGCAATGGGCTTTTCAACGTTTAATGAGTTAATACGCTAAATTTGGAAGGCTCGCAAGCGTGCGCCATGTGCTCGACCAGAATACTTCCTGTCACATTCCCAGCTTTCCAAATGCTCATTGCTTGCCGTGGCCATCATCCCACAAGTAGCCCATTCTAGAGCTTGAAAAATGAAAAACAACAGGAAGAGCAACAATAATCACACACAGACACACACAACATGCACACGCACACTAAACTCTTGTCATTTGGATGTAAAATATTCGTCCTTCTGTTTCTCGTCGGTTGTTGGTGAAAAGTGTGGCAATGCTCAATACTTAACAATGCTAGGTTAAGGAGGGGAAGTGCGGGGCATGGAGAAGGCATACCAAGTATGCTCATCTAAGCTCTTGGGTGTAATTTCTCAGGCACAATAAACGGCAAAAGACGAAGATGTCGACTAACAACGAAAGTTAACAGCGTCGTCGACTGCGACGCCGGCAGCGCAACATGGGCCCAAAATATGCCCAAACTTATGTATGGTACATACATATGTCCGAGACAGAGTCGAGACTAGAAACAGACCGAAAGCCGCGACGCGAGAAGCCACACAATTGTTTGGTGCTGCCAGACTGTGTCACTCGCAACCTACTAAACAAAATGGGGTTTTGCAGGTGGCACAGTGGTAGCAGTTATACAATGTAAATTTATGAAATTACATTTTTACCGTACAAAATTATTATTAAATTCTAAACTTTCTTGGCAGTATGGGAAATTACTTTAAAGCAGAAGTACAAAAATGTTTAAGGCAGTGTAATTGTAGAGGCAAGTTTATTGTACTTGAATTTTAATTGTTTTCAATTGGCTATTTCTTGCACGTAAGAAATTTTTAAATTTGTGATAATTAGTCATCTAGTTATGTCTGCTTGTCCCACTGTATGCGCGGGAGCCATCGCACCAACATCAACCTTCATACGAGCTTCTATGTGGCTCTCTGGCTCTCTTTGGCTTTCGCTCTCGCCGCAAGTAGCCCCTGCCGCCAAGGCAGCGGCGAGAGCATAAAAATGTGAAGCTGTTGGCGCTGCCGCTTCAGTCTCTATCGCATTCTCAGCTGTCAGGCGTAAAGCAATGCCAAAGCTGTGCTTAGTCAAATTTCAGTAACGGAACCTGGTCGTCTCCGTCATCATCGCCGCACTGCCGACACGAGCGCAAAACCGAAACGAATCGGAAACGAGGCGACGACGACGTCGACGTCGGCATCGCTGCCATTTAGCGTTTGAGTCGCAGTCGTTTTCGCCGTCGCTGCAGGGACTGTAACTGTAATCAGTTGTGTATAGGATACTCTCGTGTGCGCGTCGCAAGGTTTCTGGATAACGGCATCGGTTAACTGTGACGCCAACGAAAACTGGGCTGCTTGGCGGCAACGCACCGCGGTTTGTTCTTTACTTTTATGTATTGTATGCTGCTTTTGGTTCTCATGCTGTTTTATTCTTGTTTGTCGTCGATTGTTGTTTGTTGTCAATTCAAACGAATTCACTAAAGCATTAAATTTTCGCCTAGCAGCGTAGTCGAAAAAAAATTTTTCCAGCTACAGCTGGTGGCGGTGCCACAGCCGCAGCTGCTCATGCTGCTGCTGCTGCTCCGCTAACTTCGCAGTTGCTGCTGCTGCCGACTGCGCTGCTGCGTTGTCCGAGATAAAGGATATGCCCGGATCTAAAAGATACAGTTTTTTTTTTGCTTCTGCAGGCTGCTTGCTTGGCTTTTTGCTCTGTCGTCCCATTCGCAAGCGAATTTAGGCAACAACAACAAGAACAACAAAAACAGCGGAAAACAACGTAAAATTAGAATGTGTGGTGTGCGTGCGGGTTGAGAGTAATGTGAAGTGAGTGACAAGTTGGCAAAAACTGAAAATGTAACAAAAATGTACGCAACTATACAACAAGTAAATTAATAAGCCAAAGTCATTACCAAATTAAAACGAGACACGCAAAAGGCGAAAAAATAAGAAAAACAGGAAGAACCAGACGAGGGCCAAGTCAAGTGCGACGAGCCGAGTCGAGTGTGGCAAGTCAAGAGGTTCTGTTCCGTTCTGTTCTGGCTTGGAGCATCGGGTTTGTATCGGAGGGAGCTGCTGGCTGCCATGCTTTGAGGTTAACTCGCCCGTGGTCCTCGTCCTCGTCCTCGCCGTCGTCATCGCCATCGTCATCGACATTGTTGCCATCAAAGGCATCGAAGGTAAATATATACATAGCAGAGGCAAGCCAAACAAACTAACCTACAAAGTAAACAATAGCGTAACGGTATAAATGCAAATTTATCACCTACACACACACACACACAATCACACTCTCATATGTAGAGAAACAGTGGTTTAAAAATCAACACTCCTCAAGACTTTCAATCAATAAAAATAATAATAGTTCTTATCAACATTAAAATATTAGGCAATTTATCAAATTTAATTTGACTACAATAGTTGAATTTCGCCCGACTCGAATTCAAATTACATTGCTTATTTACATTAATGTAAGAATCTTTTTTAGCACACGGTATCTGGCAATTAGAATCGTCAATGAATGTAAGACACGTAAATATAAAAGCAATTCTTCAATCTTGTTTGCCTTAAGCACACAGACCAAAGTGTCCTTATTTGGGACTTTTGTGTGCTTAATTGTTATTAACTGTTGTTGGCTTTAAATATTTAATCCAACAGTTTATATCAGATTATAGTTTGACGACGATACTTTCCAATATATATTCAGTGATATTCCATTTTTTTTTTTTGCAAAAAGTACTTGCGACGTGCGACGTGCGACGCCAGGTGCCATAAAACAGCGCAATGATAAAACCTGCGAAAATGAAATAGAATTTTAAGCCATACCAGAAACTGAAAATAACGCAACAAAAAACACCAAAACGCATGCCACTATAGCGAAGTAGGTGTATTTGTAATTTGTAATCGCATGCGATTTATTTAGCTAGGCTGCCTAGTTGCACATGCTCATCCACTCACACACAAAATCACTTGACGCGAACTGAACGCGCTGTAAGTTTTCACACACATGCCAAACTCGATCTATGATGTAGAAAAATCACAAAATAGTCACCAAAAAACAATCAATATTTGAACCTATATCTTAAAGTCTTAGCAAATTAGTGTCGAAGTGACAAGCTATTTAAATAATGTAGAATAATTTGTAGTCATTTAAGAACTTTGTTTTTAATTTCAATTTTTTTGATTTGTTTTTAAGTTAAATTTTAAAATTGTTACATTAAAGTGTTCAACTTATGCGACGATTATTGAAAAACGATTTTATTATATGGCAACAAGAGACTTCAATTTAGTTTTATTAAAGCGAAGCATTTAAAGCTGTTTAGGTTTTTAGTTCCATAAAATAATGTAGAGTTCATTACCAGAAAATATCGTCCGTGATTGTACCATTAGTTCTGACCATTTATAAATATTTTGAAAATTATTACTTGTTACGAAGGCTAACAACAAACAAATCGATATTTACTGAAAATCCAATTAAATATAAAACAAGTCGAGTGAACTCGACTACGAGCTACCCTTAAACCCAACCGATAATTATTGTTTTCAAATTCGAGAAACGTCGGCAAAGTGAGATAAATTTTACCAGCATAAGGTATACGGCATCGTTTTGGCTTATGCTGATCAAGAATACATTCTTTATACGGTCAAACATGCTTTGCTTTGCTTGTTAAATTTTCCCCACTTATAAAAAGTATATGGTCTACAAAAATAGCAATTTATTTTGTGTGGCTGAATAAACGTCCTCTGTTTATATATTTTCATTAAAAATTCAACAACAGGAACTTACATACAATTTGAATCCGACTCTTTTTCAAATATTGATTGATTTTCAAAATAAAAGATTGCCTTACCGGAATATTAAGAGTACTTTAATTAATAAAACACATGTATGCATACGTATTGTGTATATTTTTACTAAAAACCCTTTTAAATGTTGTTGCAACAACGCTCGAGCGTTGCATCTACAAGAACTTTGAGGGTCCTTCAGGAGCACTGCAATTTATTAAATAATGTGTGAGTAAAACGTTCAGTGTCGTGTATGTATTTATACAATGCTTGGCGTTATTTGCCAAGCTATATTTTAAATGTTGCCAACTAACAGCAGCAACAGCAAAAAAAAAAAACGAGAACTTGGCCCAGGATGCTGCACAAAAGATATGGCGGCAATATGAAAAAAAAACACTTAGTGCAAAAGTAAGCGACAATTGTTGTTCGTGGTTGTTGGCTTCTGTGGGGTATAAAAATAGCATCAAGGTGCGCTCTAGTTTCATTCACACATACGCTCATACACTCATACACACACGCACACACATACACACACACGCCTACGCCTACACAAAAGTAGCTGCTCTCATGCAAAGTGGGCAAACGCCCACAAAAGTACTGTAAATAGAAAATGTTAAAAATAAACTGAGTTCAACTCAACGTACTATTGGTTAGTTACGGAGAGGCGGGGGTGTGAAGCAGTGGAAGAAGAATTTAATCAAATTATCATTTGCAATTACTATCAAATAATGTGTGTGTGTATGTGTGGCATTTGTATTTGATTAAACACTATTTTTGCGATTTTATTCGAATGTTCAGGTCACACCTTGTGACCTTTCCTTGCCTGGTCAAATATTTGTTACCTAAGCAGACACGCAAACCACAAATGGCAAAAGCCGAAGGCGTGAAATGATTCAAATGCTTTTACAAATTGCCTAATCACTCTGGGTGTGGGTGGCTCCGGCTATCAAAATACACAGGTAATCGCAACCACTGAAAATTTAATGGACGTGTACACGGTGCAAGCTTACATATATATCAATTTACGATATTGGAAATTAATTAATAGTGGCAGACAAGTTGGTAATATCGCGAATTGTTGATTTGACGCGACTTTGGCGTGAACTACATTTCCTTAGTGTGGAATTCCTGCAATTACGTAATGCGAAATCGCAATCAGGCAAATACTCCCATGCTCTTCCTGATCTGCTGAGAACACAACTATTATTGAAATTCAGCGTAAATTATTTTATGGCTAACTAGTTTTCAGCAGGTATAATAATAATAACTTTTTAATTGCTACTTTTGTTTTAAAAAATACCCGTTTTCGACTTGAGAGTATTAGAAAAACACACTTTCCAAACCGACCCCTCTCATTCTATCTATCATCCACCAATAACGATAGAATATATAACTTAATGAAAGGCCGTAATTTACTAGAACACATAAAAGTTAAAATAACTATTATTTTTATTGTAATATTATTTGTATATACATTTATTTTATTTAATATTAATAAATAATAATATTCAGACCATTGAATATATAACTTAGTTGGTTATAGAACTAATAACATATATTACATGTATTCATATACATAAATTGTATCTATATGTATAATAGTTCATTTCAATAAATAAATAATTCAGACAAGAGAATATAGAATGTATTTTGCATAACTAATATCCAAAGCCAATCTAATTAAATAAAGTATATTAGCAAACCAAAACATATTTAATTATGGTGTGCACGCAGAAATTATAGTCCACATATCATAGCTAAAATGAACACGCTTTTATTATAAGAATATTTTCTCATTATTGGTGAACTTATTAAACATAAATAAGTAAAGGACAACATCATATACGCAGATGTGTCTAGATACACACTATACACACACACCCACTCACATCCATAAATATTTTTGTGAATATATATATATATATATATATATGTACTTATATTTTTTACCACGTACTCATTAATATATAGCAGTGTGGTATAATAAAGTTGAGCAGATAGAAGAATGAATGAACTTAGTGTGTATATATTTCCAATTATTGTAGATGTTTCGATCTCGCACATTTTTTCTGTATTCAAACAATTAATAATTAATTTATAAGTAATAATAAGTAAATAATAGAATTCCATGAATATCAAATAAAACCCAGTCTATATGTATGTATATGTTTGTGGCAGGGTACATTTCAGTTATATGAGCTGCGGTCCTTGCTGTTTATTTTTATTACCATCTGATGAATGTAAAGTTGAGCAAAGTTTGGCGCAACACGCATACGCCATGTGGCAAGCTTGAAAACGATATTAAGGATGATGGAGCGAAAGATTTGCCTGCCGCAATGGCTTGTGTGGCCTTATTGCGAGCATTAGGAACACTTTTTAATGGTCACGCATTAGTTGCAAGAGGCGTAGTTGTCGGAAAATTGACATTTGCAAGCCAACATATGTTGGCAACATGCAATTAACAATCAGTCTCCGAAAAAAAATATAACGCAAAATTCTAAAATGTGGCAACACTTCGCCGTTTAGGCACACACTCACACTCACACACCCACATTCACACAAACATACTTGCACCCACACACAGAAAGCGATATGAGTGGCACTTACAAGCATTAATTACTATGCCGGCACTGGCCAAGTTAACGGCAAATGGCCTCCAGCAGCAGCCAAGAGACTGCCACTCGTGGAGTCGACAGTCATTCTGCGCTTTAATAATATAATATATATATGTCTATATGTATAGCATACTTTTTTGCGACGCGCGCATTTTTTGTGTGAGTTGTGCTTTCAATGTTTCATTTTTTATTGGCGTTGTTCTTGTTATTGTTGTGTTGTTGTTCTTTCCGTATTGCCTTCGTCGTTTTCGTCTGAAAAAGCTTTTATTCGGTTTGCTTGCTATTTTTGTTGCTGTTATTGCTGATGAACAAAACAAAATTTGTTAAAAAATTTATAAAATGCGTTCAGCACTAATAAATGTTTGCCAAATAAGTCTACGGTTATTGACTTATTATTTAAGCCCCAATTTTACAAATCAAACAGAATACTAGTTTTATTCAAGATATCAATTACTTCGAAACTGTGCGAAATATCTATAATGATGTCTTAAATGAGCTGCACAACTGCACATGCATTGCTAAACAGTACAAGAAACTGGAAACCGCCTCCATATCAAGAGCTGGGACTTTGTGCAAACGAAAAGTTGAATTGAGTGAAACAGCAATCAGTTCCATGATATACTTCAGCAATATATATAAAAAGATGGAAGAACTGTAGGCAATTCGGATGTTTGTTACATTCAACTTTTTCGCATTGAAGTTTAATTAGGGGTCAATTGTGAACCACTTGAGTACGCATTCCAATCGAAAACTTGAACCGTGTAATTGCTTTCAATAATTCTACTAAAAATCGAAAATGGCCTAATGAAATTAAAGCTTAATATTTTCAGCAGTGCTACGAATATGCAATAAAAACTAAGGAGGCAAGTAACTTGGCGCTGCATTTCCGATACGATTATTATTATAAATGGGGAGAACCAGCACTGCGACCCATAAGGTCTGTTGTGCCCCCTTCCGATACGATAGTTTACTAACTCTTTACAATGAAGTTGGCTTACTTGGCACTGGCCAACCGGCTAAAAACTGACTTCATCGTCGGCTAGTCAAACTAACAGACTGCCAAAATAGTTTTGGACCCGCACCCCACACTGTGACTTTCCTTGTGCGGGAGCGGGAATTTCCATAGACGATTCTCCTCGTCGTATAGCTGTGCGAAATGCTTAACAATAAAACGCCATTGAGCGTCGTCCTGCTGGCGACGTACACACACACAAACACACACACACACACACGCACACACATACATCATACACCCACACACCAGCACACAATAATCACACAAATACACAAACACTTCTAGAGCCGCCCGCTAGTTTTTATGGCCCCCAGAACATCCGGCTTGGCGATATGCGCCAAGTTTTAGACAATCATTTTCTTTATCGGCCAACAAAGCAAAAGGCGAAACGCAAATGCTTAGCAATTTTTGTTGCTTGATGAAGAAAGGGGGAATTAAGGGCCAGTGACTGAGTACTTCGAGGGCACTCACTACAATCATTTTTGGACAAGTTATAAATATGTGGCACTATATGTATGTCTGTATGCGTGCTGAAACGGGCACCACAAAATGTTGACTGGACTACAATTTTTTGCTTGAATTGGTCTAATTTATGAGCTGGCTTAATTTATTCCCGCCTGCCATATACTAAACAAAAACTCGACATCAAATAAATGCCAGCATGTCTAAAAACAAGTTTTCGAAAAAATTATATTTTTCCAAATTTTTTTTTTTTGCAAATTGCCTAAAACGTAATGTGCTCATTATGTCGCGTTTTCATTAATTCTTAGACTGTATACTGCAAAGATATATTTAGATATAAAGGACTATTGATCCGGGTTTGCATTAAAAATGGCGAAGGGGAATGAAGTTAATTGACGAGCAGAAAATTTAGGTTGTTCTTGTGTCTATTTTTTTATAGACAGGAGCCTAAAATACGTTCTGAAATTCAGAAAATATTAATGAAATGGTTTCCTGAATTACAATTCTAGATGTCAGAGAGCGAAGCTCAGTAAGTTATTTTTTAAAATTATATTATATGAATTTTGAGCTTCCTAAATCATTTGTATGTTTGAAATCTTCAATTATTAATGCTTAATAACAATATAAGTAGGAAAAAAGACAATGCGATGTTAGTGTTCTGTGAATACATAGAAAAAACACCCTGGATATGAGGCATATCTTTTCTAAATTTTAGAATAACACACAGCCTTCATAATTAGCAACACACAAACTTCATTATAGAAATAAACTGTCTGAATAATAATAACATTTATGAGTTAACTTGGCGCGAAAGGATCGATTTTCTAAAATTCTGGTCTAGTCTCATTGTTTAAAATTGTCTTGATAAAGCTCCAACTTTTTGGCGCCAGATCAGCACAACTGCAATTAGTTGAAGATGAGAGACAATTTGGTTTGTTTCCCATTAAATGCGTTCCAAACTCGCTAATAACAATTTTAATAATGCCACAGATATCATCATCGGAATATTATCATAAATATTTATGTAGCTCCCATGTGAAGAATTCTTCAATTCCCCAAAAGTTTAATAGTCAGCTGTCTCAAACCTCAAAAACTACAAAAATATTTGTTTTTTTCATTAGTTACTTAAAACTTAACTTAAACAAGTGTTTTATTCAATAATTCAATAGATTAGTTCGTTTCAATACGAAAATAATTACTACATATATGTCAAACTATATATTTTTATCTTGCGCTCGGCACATTTTGTTACCCTGAACCCATTGAAAATGGCTAAAAAGATATAATGGTTTTGGGCAAATGTATATTTACAGGCAGATGGAAGTATCTTCGATCCCATAAGGTATATATTTTCTTGACCAGGGTCAACAGCCGAGTTGATATAGCGGTGTCCATCCGTCTGTATGTACACGCGGATCTCAGACACTATGAGAGCTAAAGTAGCCAGCGAGTTCAGGTCAGTTCGGGCTTATGAATAAGAATATGCGCTTAGTTTTTTTTTTACTCTGCAGTCCCTGTACCTGCCATAAGAAAAGAGTGCACTTGAAGACCTTCTCACATTTTGATGCAAGACTTTTTAAAGGCGCCATGTAGCGTCGTAGAATCTACATGTTTTCTACCACCACTTATACATTGAACGGGGCAGTAGTTCCCAAATGTTATGAAAAATTTGCAAACTTGAATAAGATTACAGAAAAAAATAAAATATATGATTTAAAAAATCGACCAAATAGCAAAAAAAAAAAAAAAAAAAACTGGTAGCAGTTTTTTCTACTCATTCAACATTGTAGACACATTTCCACGTAAGCCTAAAGCTATTGTTATAGTTTTGGAGCTACAACTGGGTAAGGCACCAATTAACTTTTCTATGTTTCGTATAGTTTTGTACCTGCGGGAAGTGATATTCTGAAAGAGACGGCCACGTGACATTGATTTTATGTGACGTGAACCGTCGACCTGTGATCCAAAAATTTTAAAACGAATTCAGCATATTTCGAGTCGAATCTTATTCTGATTTTTAATGTATGGCATATGAGACTTAACTTGTATCACAGATAAATCATTAAAGTTTACAACCTCATAACTTAGCTATTAAGTATACTCAACTTACTTTCACGTTATTATTTGTAATCACTAATAAGAGGATTGAGTGTAAGAGGATGCCGCATGCTGATTGAAAATCAAGATATGAATGGCACTTATTCTAGATTTGTGGTGCCAAAATTGCTTGTGGTTACAGTATTTAACTAACAAATTATTACGAATGGGGCTTCGCACTACCTCTCTACAAGAAGATGAACAGAAACAAGGTCACGGAGACAAAGTATCACGAAGAGGGATACGAACAGAACAAATATAACGCTCCGCAACATGCTCGTGGGAGTCATTTGTTATTATTTCTTGGCATATCTCAAAGCTCCAGTGGGGGCAACTGCTGCGTACATGCCAGCTGCAAAGTGGTCCCCTAAATTATCACGACGTAGTCGAGTTTTTTTATTAGCAAGCAACTAACCACAAAAAAAAAAAACAGCGCTGCTTTAGAATCGTGCAAGTTTCCATCAACACTTTTTGTCTGATTTCCCCAGCGAGACTCTCATACGAAAGTTTAGTGCTTAACTACATTTTAATGCTATTTATTAGCCTTATTCCATATTCGCAAAGTTGCTAAAATTTTCAACTGGTTTTTCTTATCCTTCACCTTTCGGACACGCAAGAATTTAATAACAAATAGCTTACTTTTTCCATCTCTCCTCTCTTTAGTATTCTTGGACATTTATACTATCAGTTGGCTTATATCCAAAATTTCACATACTTTTGTAGACAACTTTTTTGGCAAATATACTAGCTTTAATTATGCGTCATGCTAGCTCATGTTATACATATATGTTTAATCTTAGTTGCATTTCTATAATAAAACAAAAAAATATTTCAATTAAAAAGCAGTCGACATTTGAACGTGTGTTCAGATTATAAACATATACATATATAAGTAGACACCTCCTTGCTGTAGAGCAATTCAAAGTCGAGTCGAAATTTAAAAATTGATTAAATTTGAATGCACTGAAATAATTAAACAGATTCAATTCAGTCATTCTATAAGCAATGTGACTTATAGTTGACGAGTGGAATTAGCAAGGAACAACGTATTTGCTCAAAATATATATTTATTTGTATTTAGCAAGAGTACCTATCCGTATTGTGGGTTGACAATTGACAATAATGATGGATAATAGTGATTGTAAATTATGTTATTTTTATGGCTAAAATTAAGTACGAACATTACACGAGATCTCTGATCACATAGAGTATATCAATTGTTGATCTCTCATGCTATACGTTGATCTCAGCAAAGTTTATAGGAGCTAAAGGTTTAAAAGTAGATATATTTCAAAGAACGATTAAGTTTCAAATTAAGTAATAGTGTTATAATGGTTTTATGCAAAAGTATGTTACAGACAGATGGAAGCATCTCCGATCAGGATTCACAGCCGAGTTGATAATTCCAATTGTGTCCGTCTGTCCATCTGTACGTCTGTATGCGGATCTCAAAGTCTATAGGAGCTAAGGACTTCAAATTCGGAATGCAGGTTCTCGTATACATCACATAGCTTATTTTCATCGATATCTGTGCCGGTTTCACGGTGATCGATTTTATCAATTTCCGATAGCAATAAAAGCAACAATTAATATATGAATTATCTTGATATGTTATTGATCATCTGAAAAGCCGGAATTTTCTTTTAGACTTCAGTCCTCTGCCGGTAACAATAAATAAGAGCACAAACACATATATTTACATATATTTGAGTGCGAAAAATTTTATAGAAGGAAATTTTCCACAAAACTAGCTTTATCTTATAGCTGGGTTTATCTCGACTTTGAAAATCAATGGCTTTGCAAATCAATGCGAATATACTTTGGCATTAATGCTAATTCAGATGTTAAACAAAATTGTGTATTTTATCTTGAGGAATTTCACTATGTAGTATTTATGGTATAAAATTAAAGATGTGGCCACACCCTCATTTGCAAAACTTGTTACCCTTCTCTCAATTGCGATTACATATACTTGGGTAATGCAGTCGCTCAGATTGCCGCATAACTTAATTATTTATTGTGCACACGTAATGGGGAACGTGGCTTGATATATTATTAACCAATTGATTGTCAACTCCCCACATAATTATTACCCCGCATGCATCAATGAAGACACTGTCGCAAATGCAAATCTTAATCCTCCACACGCAAATGTCAGCATGAAACATCACCATGAAACATCAGCCATGATGATTACAACTACAACATCCACTAGCTGAAGCATAAAAGTCAATATTGACCAATTTCAAACCGCACCGGCAGAGTGCAAATGCATTTTGAATTTGGTCAAAATGTGGATATGTGGTGCACAAGTCCCACTTGTGCAAGGAACTCACATGCAAAAGTGCTCTGGAATGCCATTGCAAACTTAAATTTGCTGAGAGTATTTCTCACATGTCGATACATAATTTGCTGGTTCATTATTTAGTCGTTTCTCTTTTTGGCAAATGTCTAGCCAGATTTGGTTTTGAAACCACAAGAACACCTCACACCCAATTCAGCTTGGTCTAGATCTATGAGCAGATTGATGTGTACCAATTTCTTATGGCTCTTTGCCGAAAGTCGTTTATCATGTGGCCAAGAATAAAAAGCAAAACTCCCCCAACCCAAAAAAAAAAAATTCTGTACATTTTTATTGCAGGTGGACGGATAATTGGCGTTGATTTATTATCTTCGTGTTCATATCAAGATGTAGTTTCGATTTTGTGGGTTCTTTGGATAATCCAAAAATTCAATTGTGTAATTGTTTTCAGCGCCAATAAAAAATGCAATTTAAATAAGTAAATTTGTATATGTAAATAGGTATACACATTTCCACATAAAAGAACTTACAGGTATATACACAAATGCGGTTTTGTGGCCATCGCGTGTCGCCACTGTCAGGCAATATTTTTTTAGATAGTTGCTGGTTAGTTGATTATTTAGACGATTGCTTTTCTAGTATGCCACTCCTTTCTGTCTGTCAGTCTGTCCGTATAAATGGCATGAAAGCTGTGTGAAATGACAAAGGCTGAGTGACATTGTCCATTGCACGGTGGTTCATAAGTATGAGAAAATCTCATGAATTCAACATTTTAGAATATAATATATGGATACACAAGTCCAAATTTTAATAAACTAAATTCTATACCTTTTAGCTGTTTAGATCACAAACAAGTTCATATGGAAGTGTACTATTTAACTGTACACAATTTAATTAACATAGTCAATAACTTCCTAGAATTTCTAAATACAAATATCCCAAAGATATCCCAAGTTAAATGTATCAAAAGTTATTTTTCAATGTTATTCAAAATACAAAATTATTATCAAATTGTGATTGGATCCATCTTCAATTATAAAGTCGTATTTTTAGCTTGTTTACTTTTTGAGGAATTTAATTTAGGCAGGACATAATTTGTCATAATTTTCAATTAAAAAACTTATCATATGCATTTTTTTTTATGGTTTGTTATAATTTACAATTTGATTAAGAAGCCTTTATCTTCTTCTAGAGGTTATCATTCACAATAATGAAAATTGAAGTTGTTTGAAGAGTTATTTAAGCCACTGTGTACGTCCCGAGGGGGCTTTAGAGGAATTGGCTTGCGTTTTTGTTTAGGTTCTTTTCAAGTAGTAGCATTGCATGACTGCATGTAGGCAAGCCTTGTCCTTGCTGTTGCTGCTGTTGCCTGTCGTTGCGATTTAGCAGTTGAAGGACTGACGTGTACACCATTCCAGCACATCAGAGCACAGCAGAGCCTGCTGCGTCGTAGTTCCAGTTTCATACTTCCATCTCTGGCTGAAGACCGCACCACACAAAGTCAATTAGGCAAATGAATAAGTATGCTATTCTTGGGAATACAAATTCAGCACATTTACTCAATGCAATTTGCATATGCCAACAAATCTGCATATCGCTTTTGCCTTAATGCTCTTTAAGAGCATTTTAATGTGCTCTTATTTGATGGGGTTGTCATTTGCCATTTGGCGCAATTGGCGCCTTAAGACGTTTAAGCTCTGACCTGAGTTAACATTTAATTAGGTCGGCATTAAATATTAAGGACCGGCATTGAGCAGTGCTGGGTGTTCCTGCTCGCTGACGGAAGGACATGTGTCGTATACGTGACATTCGACAATCATATTTTTCTGGCACTCAAATTGGAAAACCAGCACTGGGAAAACACCAGCTGGCTTACTGCATTTTGAGTTTATGGGTGGTTTTGAAAGTGACTTTTCTTCTAACAACCCCTAAATGGGGGCGTTCGCCTTAACATCCGCTCCTTAAGCGATATAAAAATGTTGTAAAATGCAAGCAATCGCGTCGTTTACTGTTGTTGCAGCTGCTGCAGCCGTCTCTGATTTGTGCAAATAGAGTCATGCAATTAGCAGGACAATTTTATTCAGCTGCTGCTTGTTGTGGTTAAAGCTAACGAAGACATTCTCGCCGTAGTTGTCCTTATGGTAAACTTTTTTTTCCAGAATAAGAAATTTTTATTTATAGTGGTAGAAACAACAAACTCAGGATTTATGCATTTTATGAAAATTTACGCTAGACAGGCTGTCTTTAAGGAAACTATGCAGCTTATAATTGGATTTGCATGCGCAAATATTTAACTTTAAGCACGCCATTTCATAATCCGAAATTCTTATGAATATTGATCAACTTTTGTGGCCAATGCTTATCTCCTTGCCTTTAAGAAAGTTTGTTATTTCCTGTCAACTAGATATTTTTATTTTAGAATAAAAAATAAAAAATGTAGTACTTTGTAAATGGTAACTTTCTCGGGCTATGTCAAAAATATTTAATTTTAAAGAAACTAGGATAACAACAGTGACGTGTCTACGATTGCCAGTTGCGTTTAATTTTTGGGAGCAAAATTTAGCTAAATAAACACAAAATGTTCATTTGGTCGGTCTTGTACAAATAAATTAACATTAATGTTGTGGTATTTTTTTTTAAATTTTAATTGAACAATCCTGGTCACTTTTAATACGCACATTAGATAGATGTGTAAACCTGTATGTGTAGTCATCCAAAAAAGAGAATAAAAATTTCAAAAAGTAGTTTCTGTTTCATTTGACGGACATGGTCTCCCTTTTTTACTTTAAATGTTTTTAAATTTCTCAAAACGCTCCGCAAGTAATCAGTTCTCAGATACGTGCTTAAAAAACCCTTACTAAGACGCGGACGTGAGCTCGTACCTTTGAGCATTGTGCAGATTGTTCACATCATCATAATTTGTGAGCAGACAAATGGCAACTATAATACTTGGATAAGTACTCTCTTATATAATATATAGAATACTCGATTGATTGACAGACAACATTGTCAGGAAATTGGCTTTAAATCGAATATTTAAGAATTTTCGCAACTGGGTCATTTTCCATTTCCGTTGCGTTCAACTAACTTACTTCAGCTTTTAATGAAACTCAAATACAACATAGTCGTGAGTTGCTTAGAACTTTTATTCGGTTACAATTTAAGCAAGTTTTAGCCAAGTGCATAATAATACGAGTCTGTCTATAGTATATCTTTATCGATTTAATGCTATGTACTCAATAAATAGATGTTGGCCCCGTTTCGAAGTGTAGTGCGGTACTCAGGCTCCGGCATTGATGAATTATACATCGGAATTGAACTCAAACAGCCTGCAACATATTTAAATTGCTAAAAAGCTGAAAGTCAAGCAGGAACTTCAGAAATGTTTATTTTTGATGCAAACGGAAAATGTCGATGCTTAACTGAGTTTGTGTTCCAACCGGAAATTACCGCAGCCAATTGGCGAACTGCGAGAAATGTTTGCCTGGATTAAACTGTCAAAGCTATTTCAGCAGTTGCTCTGACCTATTTCTCTATCTTTTTTGTCGCTATCAACTGATTGTATCAATTTCAACTGAAAAATAGCTGAGCCGTCAGAAATTACTCTTTGCTGTGCACAGCTAGATTTCATTTTCATCATTGTCCATTCACTCAAATTCAAGTCTAGTTTAAATGCCATAGAAAACACAAAGATGCACTTGCACAAGAGAAAAAATGCTGCATGTTGAAGCACCATTGCATTTTATCAATGCAGCGAGGTCAAGTTGCTCACTTGTGTTGGCGCAAAGTGCCTTCAAATTGCTCCTTGCGATGTCTTTGGAATTTCCTCATCAATTCCCAAATTCCCTGCCAACGTGCTTCTAACTTAAATTCTTACTCAATTAAAAGGAATGCATCATATTCACAATTTGCAGCAAGTTCAATTATTCAATTATTCAAGCTTCAATATATGAATGCGTTTTTCTCGTTTACTTTAAGGAATCTCGACTATATTATACCATTTACTCATTGTCTGGCTATTACGAATACAACAAATTTTGAAAGGCGGAAGTTGAACATCCAATTTTCCATGTAGAGATGTTCTTGAATTTCTAATTGAAAAAATAGTTTATTTTCGCTGATGTCCATCTTTTACCATTATTTAGCTACGAACGAAGAGAAACATTTTTTATCAATGCTGTGCTACAGCCAAATCTTATCTATGGAAGTTAAAATATTTGTTTTGATCTTTTATATAACTCCAAACTAGTTTTCAACTCGCTTTTACCGTATGTCCAATTAAAAATATATTCACACATTTTTACGTTAGAAAATTAAAATTAAAATTAAAATTGTTTTCATTATTTAAAAAATCATTGGACAAATGCAGACGACAATTAAAATCAATAATAAATCAATTTTAAAATAAATTTAAATAATTAATCAATCCATATCTGAAGAAATTTACCATCAACAAGTGAAAGGTAAATTATTTTATAATTGCTTAATATTCGAACGATTACATTTCGAAGAGAGTGCTAATTTGCTTCAAGCATCATTGATCAAAATTAATTTTAGAAATATGCAATACCACAACTTGAAGTGAAGGTGAAGGACCACATATTTGATGATTTGTGTATAGATTTTGAGGGTCAACCATGGGAATATACCCCATTAAATGCTGTCGTTAAGTGCGTTATGAAGACCGATGCACACTCAATTCATTTGCATGCAAAGTGCTCATTAATATCATCTGAGTTAACAGATGGCAAAATGCTACTACAGCAAGTGCAGCGCCAACACACACAGCAACAAGAACTGTCAGTCAATATCTGCACCCCTCACCACACACCCACCAAACCCCTAACTCCAACCCCTCTCACACGCCCGCCAACTGTTCCAATGGCAAAGTGAGAAATTGGTGCTGCATTCGGCAAGGCGCGCGAATAACTCGATTTGATTTGATTTATGGCACGCAATAATAATCAGCATTTGCATGTTGCCGACAAGGCAAACATGCAACCAAACTCACACACACACTCACGGATACATATATGTAAAAAAACACGCACATTGCGGAGCAAGTGAGCAAGTTTTTGCCACAAGCAAACACGGTGTATACTCAATGTAGGTACCTATTAATTTAGCTGTATGCACACACAAATACTGATAGCTAGTTGGTTAGCCGACTGACGGCAACAACAAGTTGCACTTGCGGCAGCTGCAAGTTGGCCCTTCGACCTTTTGAATCGGGACCCGGAGACCGCCAACTAGCACTGATGAAGAGCAGCGTCGTTGCGCTGTGGCATCCGTCGACCATCCGTGGTTTATGTAACTTTTTATTCAGGCCCATTTCTCATGTTGCGCTTCTGGCTCTTTTCAGCGATGCTGGCCTCATTAGCGACTTAGTGCTTCGGATGCCGTAAATGTAAAGGTAAATGCAGTGGAAGCCAAATGCAAATCCAAATCCAAAGTGAAAGCCAAAACGACAACCGCCCCCCATAAACAGGAAAATCCACTAAAGGAGTTTGCAAGGACAAGCCAACTAAATAAATATATACTTAGATCTATCTATGTACGTATGATGGTTGAGTGACCAACGAATTCGGTTAATGAGTTGCTTTTTACGAGCGAATAGAAATGGAAATTGATATTATGCTGCAGCTATAAATAAACGCGGCAAATTAAAATTAATAAGCGTCCGAGCTTGAAGTGCGTAGCAACAACAGCCAACAACATTCGCATTAACATTTAGATTAACAACATAAACAGCCACAAAAACAACAACAGCCATGGCATCACCACCAGAAAGCCCCATTGAGGAGGTGGTCTATGAGTTGGAACACACACGCGTGCCTAAGCCCATTCCAGTTGCCCTCGAAGATTTGTGCCGCCAAACCAAGTTCACCAAGCAGGAAATCCGCGTCATGTACAGAGGATTTAAAACGGTAAGTGGACACACGCATCGCAATTTATTTCCACCACTCCCAAGAAGAATATAAATACATATATATATATATATATATATACATATATATATGGGATACAACATTATATAAGTAGAGAGGACATATGTATGTCTATGCATTTGTTCATATTTATATGAATATACATTTCTTGCGAAGGCTAAGCACATCAATTTATGAGGCTGGATGTCAGCAGAAAGGAAAAGCAGTGCAAAAGATACCACAGCCAAGTGTTTTTTGGTTGAGCGACGCAGACAAAGACAGCAAGCGAATGGTGCGAAAGAGCACGCAAATAATGCCAGCCAATTTAATGCATACGCGTTTTGAATTTCATTGCACACCATCACTGCGAATGTGTGGATGCACTCATACTTTCATGAATAAAGCAGTTCTCAAAAATGTGGGTCACCCAGATAGATAGATAAAAACTAGTATTTTTGCGATCTGATTTTTTACAGAGACCACAGTATATTCAAAATAAATAATCGTGCATATGGATGTGAATAGTTTTTTTTTGTGCCAAAGAATTTTATAGGCAGAAAGAAGTATGTTCGATCCCATAAATGATATATATATTCTTAATCAGCAAGCTGATCTCTGAGAATATAAGAGCTGCAGACTCCAATTTTGAATATAAAGTGCTCATATACCATAAAATGAAATTTGAGCATGCAAATATTAAGAGCAATTAAACTAAAATAAGTCATTTGATCGATTTAGTAAATGTGACAGCTTCAGGGCATCTCCTAGTCGAGCTCTCACGACTAGAGCATTCATATTTGTTCTAATAAAAGCTGGTAGTCACTTGAAATAGAAGTCGCCTACTTTTGTATAGGGGAAAGGTATAGGTGCACAGCATATTTTGGCAAGGATTCAGATCGAGTGTGAACTCAGCTTATGGTCATTACATTTGCGCTCATATTTTCATAGAGATTTTATTTTTTGCTTTGCAGGAATGTCCCGAGGGTGTAGTGCACGAGGATTGTTTTAAGGATATTTACGCCAAATTCTTTCCACATGGCAGTAAGTATTTTTGTGTATTTTGCGTGTGTGTGTTGCATATGTAAGAATTCAATGTCCTTGCTGGCGCTTGTCGGTCTTTTTATGGCTGCGCGTCATAAAGCGCAACTTTGGCAGCTTGCAGTTGCTCACCCCAAAAATGGCAGTGCCCAAGTACTTAAGTACTTATACGATCCTAAAATTTTCTATTTCCTCAGATTCCAGCTTATACGCTCATTATGTGTTCAAAGCTTTTGATGTTAATTGCAATGGCGCCATTAGTTTTCGGGTAATTACGCTCCTTACTATAATGTTGTTTTCTATTCATTAAATAAACACATTTTATATATGTACACAACAGGATTTGCTAGTCACCTTATCTACGCTGCTGCGCGGCTCCGTCTATGAACGTCTGCGCTGGACCTTCAAACTGTATGACCTAAACGGAGATGGCCGCATCAGTCGCGGCGAGCTGAGCGAAATTGTTTTGGCCATACACGAGCTTATGGGAAGGAGGCCACATCAGCCGGAGGACGATCGGAAGGCGAGGGATCAGGTGAGAAAGAATTTTACATGATGAAAAACAAGTGAGAACGTTGAAGTCCGGATTAACCGGATCTGAACAAAACATAAAACCAGCTGATGGCAGGGTGAAGGAGATTCCAAGCAATCCATATTCCAAGTTTCGTAACCCTAGCTCTTAAATTACATAAATATAGGATTTTCAAATTTTTTTAGTTATTAAATTGAAAATTAAATTAAATTAAAAAGGATTTAATTTTTAAGTGGGCTGCTACGTTTCTATCAGAGCTAATATGTCATCAAAGTTATGTGGTTAATGTAGCATATGGACAACGCACAAATTCTACAAACTCTTTACCTAACCTTAGCCTTTTGTGAAGGGTGATATATTTGTTCAGATGTACTATTTGAGATTCGATTATTATAACTTACTAAACTCCGACTAAAGCCCTAAACGCAACTAATAATTGAAATAATCATTTGAAACACAAATTGTCATAGTCAAAAGCACAAATTCATTTAGATTAGGCTAACAATATTCGCTAATGGAGAATATGATAGATTCTGCACTTAGAATGTGAAATTCAAATTTGTATTTAAGGGACTTATTTGACTTATTTGTGATTCAGTTATTTGTGCATAGTCAACACAAATTCCATTAAATTCAAGTTATTAAAACATTTAATTTCGATACCAGCGATGAAAAGTTGACAAAAAACCCAAATTAGTTTATGTTGAATGCAATGCGGTTGTGGCTTTACTTTTTTTCTTTATGTGCATCATTTTTTATGCAAGAGCCGTACTTGACAACGTGCAGCATCCGATGACATTGCCGATTCAACGACATGGGAGCGTTGCGAGACGACACGGCTTGCGTTGCGTATGAGTAATTATGATTTTGCACATATATCGACAAAGGCATACATTTCCATATGCATGCAAGAGCGATTGTGTATGTGCGAGCAGCTGTGGGGAATTGGATTGAAAACACCGAGCAGATGCTTTGTGTGTGCCTATGAGCGGAAACTGCAGCGGATATTTCATTTAATGATAAAGGCTTCATTGCACATATAGTCGATAAGCAATGAGGGTGTGTATAAAGGGAAGTGGGTAAAGGGATTTTGACGAGGATTAACAAAAAGTAGTGAATGAAAGCTGAAGATCAACTATTGATTGATTTAAGTGTGCATATTTCAATAAGTTGCAAGCTATTGCTGAAAGTTTACGTATTGCAGGTGGATCGAGTTTTTCGCAAATTGGATTTAAATCAGGATGGCATCATAACGATAGAAGAGTTTCTTGAGGCGTGTCTCAAGGATGATTTGGTAACACGCTCATTGCAAATGTTCGACAATGACCTTTGATGACAAGACGAGCCAGAGATACGCAATACGAGGACTATAATACCGCTTATAGATCTGTAGATTGAATAAACATATGCTGCGCCAGTTTCAACATCAAAACCAAGGACAACATCAACCGTTATGAATAAATGTGTGTGTGCAAACGGTTCAACGGTCAAATGACACCAGTATAACAATGATATAATAGAAGAAACAACATATTAGGATCTAATATTATTTTAGGCAACTAATAAAAATATGGATATCGGGCGAACAGAAAACCAAAAAACAAACTTTAACATTTATATGTGTGTAACGGTACAAGTACTTAGGTGAGAAACGGATAAAAAACAAATTGAATACAATTTATGAAATATGTAATTTTTTTAAGCATATTTTGAATTTAATCCTGCCGTCAAAAGCGATTTGGTCGTATATGTAGTTATTAAATGTATATGTATGTATAAAAAAGAAATACTTTATTTCATCGTATTAAATGAGCAAACAGCTAAACTGAACCACCAACCAAAATGAATAAACAGAATAACTTTGAAACGGAATTGGTTATTTGATAACTAGAAATGCAGTCTAGCAACAAAATGTAACACGATTTACTTTACACGATTTAAATATAAAATAGAACAAAAGTCAAATGAGTAACAGCAATTTATATACACATACGCGTATATGTATAAGTACTTACATTATAATTAAATATATACATACCCATAAACATACGATCATAATTCTACTTTTTAGCAGACATAACAATAATCGTTTGAGAGTGAATTTAATTCATTGACTAAACTTTGCATATAATTTGTTGTTTTCTGTAAGTGCTTATTTCCGAAATCGACACTTTAAAAGTTGACTATTTTTGTTTTGTTTTACGCGTATACAGAAATCTGTGGCATACCAAATGAATATTCAAATTCAAAATGTTCATATTTTAAGTATATGAACTATGCGGTCAATTAAAGAATAAATAAAATATGCCATATTTCAATACGGTAAATCGATTGCCATTAAATTTTCAGTTATGCCAATTGCATATGTTTCCTGTTATGTTTCCTTTTAATCATATTTTGAAAAAAAATTGATTTATTCCTGAAAGCAAAACTACCACCGACAAAATACCACTTGACATTTAAAACCACATGTTTCCATAACAGCATGATTAAATTGCGTTTTGTAATTAATAATTAAATTGCGCCTGCATTAATAAATCATATGCCCCGTGCCACGTGCCACCAATATGAAAAACAAATAAGTAAACACCAATAACTGCATATACGTACAGTGAAGCTTAAGCTTGTGTAACATGCATCCATTCTTCGCGTGTGCCATGTACTCTTATTATCTGTTACTGCTCCACGTGTGCCCTACATTTTAATTATAGCACATACAATTAATTTAGTTCTTAGCATATCAGCAGAGACAGACAGAGATGAGACCGGCAGCAGTATAATACGATTGCCTAAGCTGTGGAAATATTTAACATTGCCTCAAAGCACGATACCAAAAAAGTTCTTTTTACATTGTACCTTCCATACAATACAATTGTTGTTTCAGCTAAAGTTTTATACTTACTTACATATAATACATGTAATACGCGTCGCATTCATTGAATGCCACTGTGCATGGAGTCGAGACAATCAATGTGGTTTGAAATTTCCCCTTAGTTATATAAATGTTCTTCCATTGTTATTTTGAACAACAACAGCTAAATATTCTCTACATATTTATATTTGCATGCTTATAGAAAGACGCAAACTGTTCTCTGTCCCAATGGACGTATTGCCGCAATTGGCTTTTAATAAAACAAATATTGAAATAGAGAAAGGAAAATTGCTCATGGACCATAAATGCTGATGAGCTTGAATTCAAACATCTTGTGAATCTCACGCTGCAAACATTCTATTTAAAATGTATATTTTTTGAGCAATCGATCTGCTTTTCTCTTAAATATTTAACAAGATGCTCTCGATTTTTATATATTTTATTTGCGAAACTTTCATGCTAACCGATTTTCTTCACTAGGCAATGCGTCAATATTCCATACTTATCTCAAATGACATTATCAGGTTCTATCATGAACTAGTCAAAATTATTGGCAATACTAGCAAATGCGCTTTTATAGGTACTTAAATGCAACTTACATGTAACTAAGTGCATGACATGAATGTACTTGAACTTGAAACTTGAAAACCTATGCGACCTATTTAATAAACCACCCAAAGATTCTACCTACTTAGTCTGTATGGATTAGTATTGTGCAATATGTATAAACTTACACTGTCCATAAAAAATAAACGGAAAATTAAATTTACCATTTAAATGTCTAACTAGTAAAATACTAAATAATGAATGAAATTGAAACGCTTAAAACTAATTCCTTTATTAATTAATCAATTGATCAACTTTAAGCTAAAGCCAAACATTGTCATTGTTTGTAGCAGCTAAATGTTTAGTAAATGTATCGAAATTATGTGTAAATGTCTACTAAACTACTCCCAAATCGATCGAACTACTATATAAAAAAACCCATGCAAGTATAACAAATTCAAGGAATTAAAATTTTTAATGATGTCGTGAATATGTAGCTAGCTAGCAAAGATAAGTCCCTAACTGTGTAGCAACTATTTTTACCATGATTAAGATTGGAAAAATTGAAATTGAACAAAAAAAATACGAAATTATGTATTTTTTAACTACATATATTGCATTCGCATTTAGTTGAAACTAAATTAAATCAAAACGTACCTAGTAAATGTAAATTATGATAATAATTTTCCAATATAAGCTATTTAAATTACGATTAAATGTAAAGGAACTTGGAATGAAATGAGGCGATAAAGAAATGAAACCCAAGGTAATTCACTCACTTCATGGCTCCTGAAATTTTGAATACTTTAAATTGTATTATTTATGCTATCAACCCTTAAGCAAAATTTTAAATTAACTAATTTATAAACCAAACAAAATACTTGAAAGTAACTTAACAACAGTAAACGTGGTTAGTGATTTGGATTGTTTATAAGTACATACTATAATAGAAGACCCATACACATTGATAATACAAATGAACTAATACAACTATTAACTAACTATATTAAACCAAAACAAATTCTATTCAATTTATTTAATTGTCTAATACATACTCATGTGTGTATATAAATGTGCTAGGACTATCCGTACATACTTCTTTGTTGTTAAATATTCAAGCAGAGTCTGCGATTAAAAATATTTGTGGCCGACTTTTAAATAAACATAAGCAAAAAACCTTTTTCAGTTGTATGAACTCGCTATGATCTTATTAACTCATTACATATGTATACATAATTGTTAGTTTAGATTTGGTGTCACTTTGGTTATTGTTTCCTATTCGAATTGAAATATGTATATTTAATTTAAATCTGTTAGTTTTAGTTCTTATTTAATTACAAATATGTCATGATAAATGAGAACAGCAAATAACAAATGAAATCTGGGCAAAAATAAACAATTTTAATAAAAATAACAATTTAATAATATACTGTTGTCTTTTTTTTAATTTAAATTTAATTTAACATTATTATTATTAATTTAATATAAATAGAACAATATGTTTTATAGGTTTATACATTTATGGATTTTCAACATCGAAGAATACCGATAAAATTTACAGAAGCCTGAAACGTCCTGTGATCTTTTTCTGCAAGAGAGCTTGGATTTCTGGAATGGGCGTGGTCCAAAAATGCTTTTCATGATTTTTATACCCTGAACCCATTAAAAATTTGTTTGTGCAAATGAATGTAACAGGCAGAAGGAAGCATATCCAACCCCATAAAGTATATATATGTATTCCTGCTCAGGATCAACAGCCGAGTCGATATAGCCATGTCCGTCTGAAACAGTAGTGACTTCAATTTGGTATCTGCTGAATATAAGTTCCAATGGGGCGGTAATTGACGCTTAAATTAATTTTTGTGCTTGGCACCGTGAGATTAAGCCTTTACAGCAGATGCTCACGTTAAACAACTTGACATTAATGTCCGACTGTCTGAACAAGCGGATCGCAGAGACTACAAGAGCTAGAGACTTCTTCGTTCTCGTATACCAGGCGCAGATCAAATTTGCTTTATTTTATCGATAACTTCCTCTGTTTCTCTAATATCGATACATTTTGATTTCCGAGAGCAATAATACCATAATTTTGAAGGCATAATTTTCCAATTAACACATAATATACATATGCATATTAGTGATCCACTGCCCAAATTTCAAGATCAAGTTATAGTTGAAAATATATTATCATATTGATCTTATTTTCATCTGCAGCCGCAAGCGTTTTCTGTATGTTTAAATATGCGAGCGCATGTGTAAGAAAGAGATGGCATGATAATCGCGCGACCGTCTAAATGTTTTTGTGTATTCTGCAGAGCCCCGTTACTTATGATTGCTTATATGTATGTATGTGCATGTGTTTGTAGCCAGTCAGTTCGGGTCAGTTCGAGCACAATACATTGTATTATCTGCTTTGTGGTTCGAGCTTGTGAATAAAAATACGCACTGCTTCTTTACTCTGCAGTCCCTGTGCCTCCCATAAGAAAAGAGTACACTTAAAGACCTTACATTTGGGTGCAAGACTTTTTAAAGGGAAATTTGCCAGTAAAACTAGAATATATTTATATATATATTATATTTTATATATATTTAACAACTGGGTTCAGGGTATATCGTAGTCGAGCTCACTCGACTTCAGCATTCTTACTTGTTGAAAGGTATTATGGCTTTAGCATAAAATTGTGCAAAATATATGGTTTTATCTATCTAAGCTCCATAGAGCCGTATCGGCTTTGGGAGTAGGAGTGTGCGTAGCCATCCATTTTTCTTACGATCTCTTAGTGGGGTTACCTGTATTATACTTTCAAAATTTGGTGACTCCATCTGCTAAATTGTGGAAGATACATTTCAGATATCTAGCACGAGAGCATAGTGTCGTCAGAGGTGTACATTGCCAACAACCTAAATTGGGTGACTGTAGCCCTAAGATTGTGAGCTTTGTCGATTTGCGATTATCGATTTTATCGATTTCTTAGCCTCCTAGTGGACGTAGAATTTCAAGGTTCAAGTTCATAAAAGTTAAAAAAAGTCACGTTCAAACAGATGGACAGGCAGTATGACGGACATTGCACAAAATCTATATACTATGAGAACTTCTGTGAAAAATGTACTACGACAGAAAAAACCGTAAGAGAAAGCTAGGAACACATGCTCAAGAAACTCAATCCGTATCATTGTCCCGTCGCGGCAAATGTGTAATCAATGTCATCTATGCTCTCAGCCTTCTATTAAATAATATTGTATATTTTTAAAAACATTAAGCATAATCTTTAAGCCTGGATGGAGTTCCTTTGAGTCATGGTGCTTAGGAGAAGTCAGTTTCGCCTCAAGCTCTGAAAGTTTGTAATGCAATACTAATGCCTTAAAAGCTTCTATTGGACTTTAATGCAAGACAAAAAAAAAATGTTAATTAACATTTGTGCGTTTGGTATTTATTCGGTTTGTCGACCATTATCGGAATTCTTGCAAATGCCAGGCATACTCTTCTGTCCCTGGGTTCTGGGTCCTGATCATTCGCTGAGAAGATAGAAGGCTTCCCACATGAAGCGACAAACTTTCTAAGCGAGTTTCTGTTATCGAAAAATTCCAGTGACACATATATCTATCTTTCCATCTACCAGATTGGTGCAGCGTGTGGCAGGCAACAAAACTTGTTGAACTTATCGAGACAGTCGGTTTTTAAGGCAGTGTCATCGCAAACTAGCAAGAGTAAGTTATTCCGCAAGACGATAGCAGTTCTATGCTACGTCCAGCACCACTGAATCGAAAGCTGAGATCCTGGTGAATGGTTGCTCGCGGACTCGATCAGAACTGTCAGCTTTTTTAATGGTCATGGATATCCAGAGACGCCTTGAAGAACGTTTCTTCCGATTCACGCCAGAGAATTTAGAGTTTGCAAAATCTCTAACCAAAATACAACCCAACAACACTCACACAGTAAAACGAGCCAAAAAAAAACATCCAAAACAAAGGTCTAGAAGTGACTGAAAATCGAAAAAATCTCTTGTGCTATTCAGTTTAATAAGCCGCGAGCTCCGATTTATTGTAAAGCCGCATTCATTTATTTGTTAAATAGATGTTTATTTATTTATGAAATATCAATAATATGTCACTGATTTAATACATTCATTCAAATTGTATTTATGCGTCCGGCTGTGAATATCTATATTTGAATGTGTGTGTTTGTGTCATACTGTTAACATGAAGTATTTCACATACTTTTATGTGTTTTTTTTTAATATTTACGATTATTGAGCGTCCATATCGTAGGATTCAATTAATATTGCTTAACTTGTTTCCTCATAAATATGTATGTATATCCTATTGTGCATGTTTCACCCCACAAGCTTTATGCTTAATTTTAATTTTCATCAAGGTGTTTTTTAAAGTCGACTTGTCAAGGACTCAGTTATTAATTGTATGCAAGGAAATCAAGTTTATATTCCGCGTGACACTCATTTTGACAGACATTTCCCAAGGGGTTTGACAATGCACACTTTTTGCATAATAAATTAATTGTTTATGAACTACTTTCACTTTGATTAATGCAATATGTTTGATGTATTGGGTTTGATTTTAACGTCGTATGAGCTTTGCGCCGTAATCAACTTTTGAGGTTTTGTGCCAATATGTATGCCAAATGTTTTACTTTAGTGATTTCTTTAAATTTCTATATTTTTTATAAAAGGATCCACTACAATTTGAACGTGTTAATTTTTGTTACTTGGATTTGTTATACATATTTGTTATTTGTGAAATTTTTCACTTAGACTACATTTTAAAATTTAACTCCATTTGCACAAACATTTTTACTTCACTAAATCAATTGGCTTAACTACTATAAAATGTAAATAACTGTTTACGTTTTGATGTGTAAATTTAAATATATTTATTTAATTACGTTAATTTGTAAAGTAATGTAAATTTAATTTAATTTTGTCATTGGATTGGTTGTAGATCAGATTTATTTTAACGTTGTGAAGGGTACAAAGTATGACGCTCAGTTACGTTTAGCTAACAACAAAATACATTTAACAATAGTAAAAATACAAAAATTCGTTTAGTTTCGCTTGTATGTATGAAATGAAAAAAAACAGAGTTCAACAAAATATTTATATGAATGTAGACGTATATAAATATATATGTATGTGTAGATGTATGTATTCAAGGTTTTTTTTGATTTTTATTTTAAGTAAATAAAAATGTTATTTCATGTTTTATATTCAATTATTTTTGTTTATGTTTCTGTTTGTATAAATAATTGTACTTTGATTAACAATAAGTAATAATTGATTCAATAATGCAAGTAATCTGATTTTACATATGTTCAGATCGGATGAGTGTGTGCGTGAGTAGCGTGATTTGAGTGTTCTTTCGATCGTATTTAATTGATGGCAGGGTCATTGAAAGACAGCCGTTAGTTAACAGCATGTTGAACAGTGCTTGAACTACAGCAGCGCTTCTTCTTATGGCAGCTAGTTGGCATTAAGTTAACAGTGCGCTGTTTCTTAACATTGGATGTTAGAACAAATTTTGTAAATATATAAAATATTTGGCATTTAATTTCGCGAAGCTCAACGAATTTCATTTAATGTTTACTGATTAGCTTTAGCACATGATTTTACACAAGAGAAATGATAAGTATTTTTTGGGTTTTGGATCTTTGGATGGCAACGCCGAATCAGAAATGAAAGATGGCATTTTAATCATTTTCACTTGTGGAATGCTCATTTGAAAGATGATTATTTTTGTAAGTTATGCATGTATAAAATTGCATACGATTCAAAAATATTTCGAACATCAAAACAACAAATTTTAAACAAAAACTATGATTGCATTTATATTTCCGTGTTTCGGCAAATAAGATTTTACTTTGTGCTTAAATTGTTAAATTATTATATGATTTCTTTATAGTCGTACTATATTTATTTATGTATTGCTAAAACATTATGCAATTTTTGTTGTTTTAATTTGAAAATTTTCGCCTTATGCGGTTAGATTATCCTAATGTTAAGGAGTTTTCTGCTTTGTAAAGAGTTGAGTGTCTTTATATTGTAAAATGTGTTTTGTTTTCGGTTCGTTTATGTAGAAATATTTTAGAAAAGTTGTTGCGTATCTCAAGTTCATATAAAGTTCATTCAATTACTGTGACCATTCGTTAATTCCAAATCTGCCACAATTTCTCAGCTCAGTTGTTGTTTGTTAAAGTACTACAAAAGTGTATTAAAGTATTTGCAACGACTGACAGCCCCCTCAAATGTAGCCAGCTACAGCTCTATGCTGCTGTCAGTGTTAAATGCATTGCTTTCGCTCCAATTGTTGTTGTTGTTGCTGCTTTTAGTAACGCTTATGCTTTAGTTTACATTTGGTTTGTTAGTACTTCTCATCATCCGTTATTTCCCTATGGGAATTCTGTAATTCTCAGGCCTTGTAATGCTGATTCCTCACCGCACAGCACAGGCTCAATGCGAAGGTCAGGGAGAGCAGCTCCAGCAGAATAACAGCGGCGGTAATTGCAAATATGGTAACCCAATTCTCATAAATGATATCGATCAGCTTATCAACGCAGCCCTGAAAAGCAAAAGAATTTCATTACTAAGAGACACAGACTCTGTTTGGGTGTATGTATGCGAGTGTATTTGTCTGCTTCTCATTTTCACTGGAACGAAATATTTATTGAATGTTTATTATACGCATTCAGCAACTACAGAAGTGGCTGCCCAGACATTTGAAATGCGTGCGGAGTATCAATAATAATTAATACATTTTTATCGTTGCTGTGGCAGAAACAAAACCATCGTTACAAAGGATTATTAACTTTTATGGTCTACCGCTTGCAGTTGCTCAAAAACCCAAAGACCGACATCAAAAGTCAGGCAAAATTTGCTCAGGATTATCCCCATAAGCTGAGAAATTGTGAAGATAAAAAAATAAAAAATAGAGGATGCTGCTAGACTGTGGAAGCTGAAGTATATCCATGGATCGATGTGCGCGATGTGGGGCTCTTTCTCCTCCCTTACTGACATCTTGCTGATAACCTAACCTAACCCCGCTTATGAATATAATTCGATTGCCTATACATAAATCATAATTATATTTTCAAATAAAACTATTAATCTACCTAGATGAGTACTAAATTCATATAAAATGTTAAATTTAAATGATTTAATTAGCTTAACATTTATTTAAAAATAATTTTATGTTCATTAGATTCATATTATTATTTGATGTAGTTTGATACACCAGCAGTCTTCCCCAAATGTTTATGTTCTCCCTTTACATAAAGACAAATATAATTTGAGTTTACCTGTTGATAAATGGACGTATTCAACGGACCGCCAAATTTCAAAATACGCGACTTTTCACAGTCGTTTATACCCTCTTTGCAACACGATTCGGGTATATTGTAAAATACGTTCATCGATGAGACAGCAATATCAACGATATTCGTGCGATCCACATTATTAAAACGACTCGTGGCCCAATCTCCAGGTCCATCTGCGCCGCAGCACTTCAACTGCAACATAAAATGGAATATCCGAATACACAAAATAGATAAAAAATGTGCTCATATATCTACATTCTTTTGCAGCGTATCAAAGGTAACGGTGCGTGAACTCATGCTAGACTGTCCGTACTCTTCCTGAACAGATGATTTGACCGCCGCACGCACAATATCATCCAGTTTGTCTTTGTTGTGGAAGGCCCAGGCACCGGCTGCAATTTGTGCCACCATCACAATGAGTATGACACAGAAGAACTGCAAAGAGTAAGCGATTTATGATTGGGACTTGAGCGTAAGTGTGCAAGTGGGCGTAAATAAGCAGCAGTCGAAAAAAAAACGATTTACAAAATGCAATTTTAATGAGACTGTGGTGGGCGAGACAAATGCAGACAACTGCAGGATGTGTGGGCTGCAACTGTGAATTTTAATTGAGACTTACCGAGACAAGCAGGCACTGACTCTCGCGACAGACGCCCAAGCACCCGAAGAATGCTCCCAGTGTGATTAGTATGCCAATCGCCAGGAAGACGTAGAGGGCTATGTGATAATGGTTATACGATTGTGTCATTGACAGCATGAACGTGGGATCCGTTAGCATCCACAGCGAGGTGACCACAATAGTCAAACCGATAAGCTGTGAGAAGAAACAAAAAAATGTAAAATATATATATAAATAAATGAATTTAAAAGTTTGTTTGTGTAAATAGGTCATGCGTTCATTTGCTCAGTGAAGTAACGTCATATTTTCCCCTCAATCTCATCAATCGAAACATTAGCAGCAAAACGCTTCAATGACGCCATGTGTGTGTGTGCGACACGCCCCTCTAGAGAGAGGGGGCGGAAATTAAAGCGGGCGGCAAAAGTCGTGCCAAGAATCCCCGCCATCCTCCATCCACTCATGGGCATTATGAAACATGGTCTGTTTGTAACTTATGATGTCAGCAGACAGACAGACATAGAAATTGTATATTTTGTACATTATTGCGAGTCTTTGCGTTGATTCAGAGCCCCTTATTTCCTTTCTGCGTTCATTTTTTTAGTTTTTTGTCAAGACATTGAACCAAGTGCCGATACGAATGAGAGGCCATAACCTTATCATTTGCCCGTTGGGATTATCAAACAAACGAAGCATCTCTTAAAAACGCCAGCTAATATTTTGGGCTGTGTACTCATTCCACTTGTATAATATTTATATATAATATATGTACTGAACTCATCGCTGATTATTCTGTTTTGCATATTATACGGTGCATGCTCACATCTCAATAGTTTTGTACGTATTTACAGATTCATTTCTAGCGCAAAGCCGGATCTTGTTCTGGATACGAAATGCTATTCAAATATTGGAATGTTATCAAATGTTTTTACAGTATCACGGCTTCTATTTACGACTTCTGCCACGTGTGATTTTGTAATTCTAGAATCTGGTGCATTGTAACGTTTGCTTTTCCATCTGTTGCAAACGATAAGATTACGCAGCTTAATGTTAGAATCAGTGAAGCCAAAGCAATGACAAAAAGTAAGAAGACGCTTCTGTAGAGAATCAAGTTCTAAAACAAACTCTATAAGAAACCTGGAAGCTTTTATTTGTACTTATTCGTACCGAAAATAAAATAAAATATAATTGCATATTTATTGAACTAAGAAAAAACGTAAATTATTTGTATAATAAATATTGTATATTTATTGGAAAATTAATTATTGTCGCATTGCTGGTTGTCGTTCATAACTGGATCAGAATTTAAATAACATATAAAGCACTTTTCGTCATACAAAAACTTTGGTGGTGTTGCAATCAACTTTGCATATAATGTGTGAATACAAATTGTGATGAGGAACACGCTGTGACATATGAGCATATTTATACACATATGCAAATGTATGTACCTAGATATGTACATATACCACAAACACCGCAAATCTTTGCTAAAATATAATCAGTTTACATATATATACATATATATATATATAAATAACGTCATATATATATAACGTCATTTATATATTTATATATATGTATGCATATATATACCGATTAGCGATAATCACGAAGCTTGGAGTCACGAAAATAGCAACTTGTGCAGTTCTCTCATATATACATTTTTAGAGCTGAGTCAATATGCCTGTTAAATATTACATATATACATAAATTAGCTTTAACTTTGATCATAGTGCATAAAACAGATAAATCCGGTCTGGTCAAGTGTATGAAATGCAGACATAATGAGGACACTTAATAAGTGTTCAAAATAAATTTTTAAATTATAGCCAACAAATGTTTAAAGACATATTCAACACAGCAAAATGTTTTAGTACATATAAAACAAGAAAACGCAATCAAAACTGTTCAGCCGAGCAAATACCTTATATTCCATAGCAAACACACACACCCATACACTATGTGGATCAAAACTCTCCCAGTTGTTGTGTATATTGCAATAGACAGTATCAAAATTTTCGACACAGACGACCTACCCCAAGTCAAAAGTATTTTCCCATCAATAAATTCATAAATACCAAATGCAACCCCCAACTTGAACTCTTGACAATTAACATTTTAATGAAACTAACATAACAGAACTGAAGAGAAGCGTTAGCTAAGCTCATTTCGAGCAAGCCTAACATTTTGTTTTTAAAGCTTTCGAGTTTGCTGAGGATACAACTTTTAAGATAGACAAAGAATATTGACAACTTATAAAGAATGAAATATAAGATACAAAATTTTAATTTTAATTTTTTGCATTATAAAAAGTTCATTACAAACTTGTATAAGACAAGCTTTTGCTTTGAGTAAGAGTGAGCAAAGAACGAGGTTAAGTGACTGCTAGAGAGAGAGAGAGAGAAAGAAAGAGAGAGAGAGAAAGAAAGAGAGAGAGAGAGAGAGAGATATATAGACAGAGACAGAGACAGAGACAGAGAGAGAGAGAGAGAGTGCGTACACACACAAAAGAACAAGTGAAAAATAGGCCAAAGCAAAGTGCATTCTGCGAATAATTTGAAAGTGTGCGTGTCTCAATAAAGCACAGTTATAAAACAAATGCCGCAATTGGCGGAAAAATAATTAGAACAGTATAACAATAAACGAATACGTAAATATATACACACACACATGTGCACACATACATACATAGCACACAACTGACAAAATGTCGCGTGCAAGAGAAATGTGTGCCAAACGCTTATTAAACTCCTTACTTGACCTACATTCGGAGCTCGGCTCTGTGAAAAATGGCGAGCGAAGAAAGGACACGATGAGCATTTGTCCTCGCATTTAAAAATTAACCACTATTTTTATATTTCAAACGTATACATAATAAATGAATAAATGTGCAAAAAATAGCACAACGATTTATAAAAAATAAAATAAAAATAAATAAAAAGGAAGAGTAAAGCAAATCACTGAAATTAATTTTATAAAGAGACGCTAGCGGATGCCAATATAAACGTCAGACGCATTTCAACATCAGCAGCGTCATCGGAAATCGTGAAAATGCTTGGAAATCACAGTCACAGTGCTCCAAATGTACAAGGAAAAATAAATTACAAATTTTTCAAACAAAATCAACATCAATCGAAATTACAACGTATTAAGTTTGCATCGTCTGATTGTATGTTGCATGTGATACATTAAAGTAGATACAAACATATATATTCATATATGGAATCTTTCACCAACTTATGAATACTTCGCACCACTGTGGCCTGCAACAACAGCAACAATAATCGTCGTCCACCTCCCACTAGTAGAAGCAGCACCAAAAACAAAAACAACTACAAGATTCAAATCAACATCCACACGGAACGAAAGCAAAAATTTTGTTGGTTTGTTCGAAAATAGATTTGACTAATAAATACTATAGGGAAAAATCGAAAAACCACCAAAACAAAAAAAAAAACATTGAAAATTCAAATTCAAATGGTCAAATTTTCTACAAGCAAACTAAAACACAAACAACACATAAAAATTAAGTCGATGAAGTAATCGGGAAAGAGTAAATTGCGTAGTCTCACATAGGAAAAAAAAACGTTGAACCCTTTCAGCGAGATGAGAGCGAGAGAGAGAGAGAGTGGCGCACCCAAAAGGCGCCAAATCTAGGTCCTGCCCATACACAACAATCAATGTGCGTGTATGTATGCATTACAGAGGTAAATACAGATACACACTCAGGCGTTAAAAGAATGAATGAGGCGTTGTAGATAAGAATAAGAATACGAGAAATACGAAGGTGTAGCAAGAAGCAGACTTTAAAAACTAACAACAAGGCACCCATATAAAAATAAAAAGAAAAACCCAACAGGAAAAAGCCAAGACGAAAACAAGAAAAACCACACAAATGTGTGGGAGCAGCAAAAATGAGGGAGAAGAGATGCTTTCGATATGTGCGTTTATATGCGTGTGTGTGTATATGTCGCATACTCTCTCCACCCACAGCGGAACTTCTATTGTTTATTGGAGTGTAAGGAGTGTGAGCAGCGCAGCAGCTGCACAGAGTGTGCGCGCGAGCAAAAGGGAACGCGCGCACAAACACAGTATGTGTATGTGGTTTTTGATGTTTATGTGTGTTCCAGTTGCTGTCTGTGTTGGTTAGCTGGCTGTTTCTGCCTTTGTTGTTGTGTTGTCTGCTATTGTTGTTGCTGCATACCTACCCAGAACAAGATGTTTATAAGGACCATCAAATATTTGACACACGAACAGCAGCCGTTGAGACCCATTTTTATTATGGCTTTTGTTTAACTCGTTTCACAGATTTTTTGGTTCGTTTACTTCGACGGCTTTTTTTCACGACCGTCGTTGGTTTCCTGCCGCCGATTTGGATTTGAGAAGCTGCGTAAGATGCAATTTCTCTACTCCTTGCACTTGCACAATATTCAATTCAAATGCGCTCGCTTGTTTTGCAGTCGGTTTAAAGAACACTCTTCGCTTAAGTCATCGACATCCTTGTTTTTTTTTTCCGTTAAGCGCGTTACGTTTGGCAATAATTTAAATTTTTATTTGTACATCGAAGCAGCAGCGGCGCTTTCTTAATCGCATCTGCGTCAGTGTGACCGCCTTCGAATAGCTGAATATTGCCAGCTTTGCAAGAATTCTGTTTCGATAGCACATTACCCTCTTAGGCGCTGTGCAGCACTGCTTTAAGAATGAGCCCAATTCGATAAATTAATTGTGTTTAAATTCCATGCTAAAATATGAAAATGGCATGGTATATCGTACTCATTCGACATTCTTTAATTTACAGTATGAATTACATCATTATTGAAGATTCATTAAAAATCGAATACCTTTATATCGATAGGCAAATACGAATTCAAAGAATTGTCATTTATGGCTTCGCGGCGTTTGGTCACACTCGTGGTTCGTTGTTTTTCCATCAGAAAAAAAAACAGTGAAAGAGTGCAGAAAGAAATAGTGGAAAAATGCATTACAAGTAACAAAACTGCAAATTAACTAATTAGTGAAAAAGCTGCAGCTGATTGCCAAAAAATCAAAATCAAAATGCATTAACAAAACATGTAGCTGCGCTGTGGTAAATTCCCCCTCCAAAAAAAGCGAAAAGAAAATCGGTGCAAAAGGAAAACAAAATACAGCCAAACGTGAATGTAAATGTGAAGTGCAGGCAAAAGGTAAGCACAATATCCCCTCCCCCACACACACACCCCATCCCCTCTCACACTCCATCTACTACGAGCTGCAATCAAATTGAAACAGGCTGCAGTTTTAGCAATTAAAGACCAGCCCCCCGCTACTTGCCCCTCGTCTTCTTACCGCATTTGACTCTTTATACATACATGGCCCCACAGTGAGCGAGTGTGTGTGTGTCTTGTAATTTTGTTACGCAGTGGAGCGCTGCGGCGGCTGTTGAAGTAGAGTCTAAGCATTTTGTATATGAGAAAAAAAAAATCTAACAAAAAAGCTTTGCCTGCGCTTTAAGGTTTTGTTGCTGTTGTTGTTGTTGTTATTATATGTATATAAAATTTCACAAGTGCTGCATTTGAAGCCAGTTGCGAGACTGCTTTTTCTTGTTGTTTTTGTTATGTGTGTTTGTGTCTTGCCCAAAAATGATTGAAGTAGTGCAAAAGCCAACAAAAAAAGCAAAACTCAGCAACTTACTTTGCATACATAAGCATGTGTGTGTGTAACAAACACACAAATGTATTCATATATAGAAACATATGTATGTATTGCTTTTCAGCGTTTGAGCTTCTCGTAAATAAAATTCACTTTCACCTTCGATTGTGGGCAGATTCGAGTAGCGGGAATAGTCGACCAATTAGTTTGTGTACTTCTTTAACTTAATTTATATGTCGCCTTGGCAAATTCGAAAGTCAATTTGTAGTGTGTGTGCGTGTGTTGTGTGTGATGAAATGAAAATAGGCACGAAAATTAAGTCGAATTTAATTTAAATAAATATACAAATTTTGAATTGAAAAAACAAATTATCGCAAACGATGATCAAAGACACTCTTATTATATATTGCTCTTACAGATTGAAGCATATAAAATTATACTTTTTTAAATAGCACAAAAAACTAAAAAAAAAATAATAATAATAAATAAAATACAAATATAAAGTGAAATGCAAGTGGTCAATTGTCAATTGTTTACACAAAAGATAACAATGCGTACTTTGCCAAAAATTTCTTTCTAGCTTTTAGTAAATAAATATTTTAATTGTTTTTCGGTTTGTTCGCATTTTAAAAATCCGACGCTCCCCTGTCTGCCTCTTAATTTGACATAATTAGAAAATGATCGTATATGTATGTATGTATAAGTATATATATATATATATATTTATTTATATATGTGTATATTCGACTTCATTCCCCTCGCATGGTTTATTTCTAATTAACGCCTTTCTGCCCCGTCGGCGTCTAATTATCTGTCTGTATCTGCCAGACGCGGTGCTGACAATTTCAGCAAACGTGCAACGTGTGGGAACTATTAAATTGTTGCATCGAAAAGGGGGACACACATTTAGATATTTCAATCATTTGCATTCCACACAAAACACACACATACAAAGCACATAATTTAGTGCGACCAACGGCACTTGGCAACATGCGACAACAACAACAACAAACAACAATAATAGACAACTAACAACTAGGAAGTTGTTGGCAACTGTTTCGCTTTTGTCTTTTGTGCTTCAATTCTCTTTATTAACGAACGTCTTCATTATCTTTAACAGAGCACAGCATTCAACATTACCGCTAACAGTGCGCCAACATTGTACAAGTGCATTAAACCCAATAACAGCAGCAGCCGCATATGTTAACCAATGTTTATGTGCCCGACTATTCCATACCCTGTTGACAATTTGAAGGCATATGCTTAAAAGTGTGCTATCACCAAGCATCAAATCCTTCAAGCCTTCCCTCTTTTCCCTGAACACAACGAGAGTCGTAAATTTTGCTGTAGTCGTGTGTCAAAAAGATATTGTCTTCTAGAAAAACTACATACTCCAACTTTTAGGAATTCTGCTGGCTCGTGAAAGACATACTTAAGTTGGTGGAAAAAATTTTAAAGTAAGATTGGATCTCATTCGAAAGTCAAGAAAAGGTATTAGAATATCAATTCATAAGTTTCCATACCAAAATGAGATGAAAATGTTTGTTGGAATTCTGTGCGCTTCTTGCTTATCGAAAACAGAGAAATGTTTCTACCACAAATCGATAGCTTAGCAGGAAACGGCCAAATTACTACAAAGTTGACAGCGTCTCAAATTTCGAAACCTCAGTAGATAAAGATGAAAAAGACATTGTTTTAAACGTTTTCCGGAAAACTCATTTGAAATTCAATTCATAATGTTACTGAAATTTCACTTGTTTCTGTGATGATTTCCTAATTATAAGTTTTCTGGTAATTTTTGGGAAACTTATCTGAAGTTCATTTCGTAATGACTGTATGCATTTTATGATTTAGTTTTGGGGCGCTCATCTAAGTCTCAATTCATACACTCCAAATGAACTTCAATAAAATATAGGGTATTCTTACGGCAGCTTAAAAATGGTGTGTGAACATGCCAGAGTATTTGTTGCAATAACAATAGGCGCCCACAACAACAATAACAAGCAACATAGGGTGTATAACTACAAGTGGCCAAAGCACAACAGAAACTGGGTAATGCTTTTATAATTTATTCCAGTGACTTTTTATGGCCTGCTTCTTTGTGCTAAGGCCCGTTTATTTTTTCACACACACTGACAACAGTTGTGGCTTTGCCGTGTTTTGCTTTTGCTGCTGCTGCGACGGGGTGGAAAACTTTAACCCGCATGAAAGTTAAACTGGTTGGGATTTTGAGGCCTTGCGAGCGTTGAATGAATATTTAACTATACAAAGTAAATCATACAATTTGTTTTTCAGTCAGAGCAGCTGTTTAAAGTTCTACAAGAAACTACAGCAAATACAAGAAGAAACAAAGCAAACAAAGTCAACAACA
This sequence comes from Drosophila cognata, assembly GCA_035041535.1. Classification (NCBI taxonomy): domain Eukaryota; kingdom Metazoa; phylum Arthropoda; class Insecta; order Diptera; family Drosophilidae; genus Drosophila; species Drosophila cognata. The sequence continues at coordinate 478,816 of JAWNLC010000236.1, forward strand.
CCTAAACACACACATGCAGAGCACACATTTTGGGTTTATCATAGCTGGTCTCGAACTGTCATGCATTCCAAGGTTATCTTTTCATTTTCTAATTAGCCCAAAATAAATTTCAGTTTCATTGCAGGCAGCAGCGTCGCACAGACAACAAGGGAGCATCAGCAGCAGCAGCAGTTGGTTGGTTGGTGCAGATAAGCACTATTGATAACAATTGATACTGAAACCGAGACTGAAACTCAAACTGAAACTGAAACTGGTTTCGATTGAGAGAAAGCGTCTCCTGCGCAGCGGCAACGGCCCCATTCTCGCTTATCATTGACCGAGCATGTCGCACGGCAGCGCCGGCGCGCAATCTAGTGGCGGTGGCGTTGGCGCTGGTAGCGGCAGTGTCGGCGGCGGCGCAGCGGCGGCAGCAGCAGCAGCATCTAATTCCGAATATCGTGAGCTACATTGGACGGTGTCGAGTGTGATGGACTCGTCACGCGTATCCACCTGCCTTATATCAATGCTCCTGATTGTCTACGGCAGCTTTCGCAGCCTCAACATCGAGCAGGAGGCTCGCGAGCGTGAGCTGAAGAAGCGCAACGAGTCCATGACAAATCTGCTAACGGGCGAGCAGGTCGAAAAGGAACCAAGTAAGTCAACATTATGCACTCTGACATTTTAAACAATTTTTTTTTTTTTTATTTATTCATCTTTACAGTCGTGACTTAAAATATATATTTATTAGTGCAGCGAATAAAAGAATATAATCTGAAGTTTATTGACTTAAGCAAATTATGGTTTGTAAATACCAGGATAAAAAGCAAGATAGAACGTCGATTACCCCCGACTGCGAAATTCTCTGATACCAATAAATAATACCATCTGATAACAGAATAGGCTGGATGTAGCCAAGAAATACCAATCTTTGGTGTAAGTTCCTAGTAATCTATCCTTAAAGTTAGCCTTTTGTGATTCTTTTTTAAAAATAATAGAGCAGGTTCCTTGCTAGCTCTTCAATTTTTGGAAAAGAATGTTTATCGTTTTATTGATTTACACCATCAGGTAGATTGGTTTTGAGATACGGACAGCGCATGGTCATCCAATTTTATTAAATATCTTTTAAGGCAGACACCAGTAATATATTTTACAAACTTGGTGACTCTAGCTTACAAATTGTGGCAGATATACGAATGCAGAATTCTAGGGCTGACGTTCATGGGGGCGGCTGATGTTTGCGTCGTCTACCTTTCAAATTTGGTGACTTTTTTTTAAAAATTGTGGAAGATATGCAGTTTTATGGATTGACACATTCAGAAATATCGATTGGAGAGTATGGGCTCAGGTGTAGGTGAGGCTATACATGTTTTTATCGATACTTAGAGGCGATTACCAGTAATTTACATTTCAACTTTGAAATTTGAGCTGTGGAAGATACCGTCATTTCCCATTTTTAGACGTAGGCCTGGGGACGGCGGAGATGGAGGAGCCATGTCATATGCTTCACAAAGACAACGTACCAACCAAATTTGGTGACTGTAGCTTTAAAACTATGGGAGATATGTGGTTTTATCAACTTGCGATTATTGATTTTATCATAGACGTACGCAGGCGTACGCAGTGGTAGGCATAAACACAGTGTTTTAGATTAAAAATTTGTAGTAAAATTATAATTCGGCAATCCCACCCTACAATTTTCGGTTCCCATTTTCGAAAATTTACGACCTTTTTTATGACCTTGGCTGCTCTATAAATTCGTATTTGATTATAAATTTTAGTTGAACTGCAAATACAATGAAACAATAAAAAAAAGTAAGAAAAAAAACTTGTGTGATGTTGATTCGACATTAAATGAAGCGAAATCGTATGCACAAAATTGAGAGCCACTTGACGCTTATGTCATTTCGCTTTTGTTATTTAATTAAGGATAGATATTGAAAACAAATTATTAATAATTTTTTATGTAGCTATTTTATAGATTAACTTAAAGTAAACAGCAATAGCATTGCGTTAAGCTTGTAAAAATATTATTATTTTTAATTTAAGTACGTAAGTTATCGTTAAATATGAAACTCAAAATTCTTAGTCGACTCTGTTGTAGCGGACAAGTTTGCAACGCTGGATACGATGCATGCGCTTTGTCTGCCGCTTGGCGCTTCCATATCGCTGCTCATCATGTTCTTCTTTTTCGACTCGATGCAGCTGCTCTTCGCCGTGTGCACAGCCAGTGAGTGTAACTTGTTAAGTTGTTATGTTGTTAAGTTATGTGTTATGCACATCTGCCCATAATAATTGAACAAACATTTCATACATATTTTCTCATTCTTGTTATTGATGCGGTTGCTTGCAGTCATTGCCACTGTGGCGCTGGCATTTCTCCTGCTACCTATGTGCCAGTACATCATACGTCCCTGCACGGATGGGAAGCGTTTCTCATTTGGAATATGTGGTCGTTTTACGGCAGCGGAGCTGTTTAGCTTTACACTCTCCGTATCCATTGTGTGCGTCTGGGTTCTCACTGGTCACTGGCTGCTAATGGACGGTACGATAAAGTGGATCATCTCGAATTTTAATTCTTTATTGCATTGCATTACATCTCAATGTTTGTGTTTGTTACAGCCATGGGAATGGGTCTGTGTGTCGCATTTATAGCGTTCGTGCGATTGCCCAGTTTAAAGGTGTCAACTCTGCTGTTGACCGGTCTGCTGATCTATGACGTCTTTTGGGTGTTCCTCTCATCGTACATATTCAGCACAAACGTGATGGTCAAAGTGGCCACACGACCCGCCGATAATCCCGTTGGCATTGTGGCCCGCAAATTGAATTTGGGCGGCATTGTGCGGGACACACCGAAGCTGAATTTGCCGGGCAAACTGGTCTTCCCCAGCATACACAACACCGGTCATTTCTCAATGCTTGGCCTCGGTGATGTGGTGATGCCGGGTCTGTTGCTCTGCTTTGTGCTGCGCTATGATGCATATAAAAAGTCACAGGGCTTTACATCGGATCCAACGCTATCGCCGCCAAAGGGTGTTGGCTCCCGGTTAACATATTTTCATTGTTCCTTATTGGGGTAAGTGGATCGCTTGTTGCTCTAGTTCGGTGTTTACGTTTTTTTGTTACCATTATCATCATTATTTCATGGCAGCTATTTCTTGGGTCTGTTAACGGCTACGGTCAGTTCGGAGGTGTTTAAGGCCGCCCAGCCCGCCTTACTTTATTTAGTACCGTTTACGTTATTGCCACTGCTGCTGATGGCCTATTTGAAGGTATGCGAAAGGCGACTTAATATACAGTGTGCGTCAGCTTATTTTCAACAGTGTCAAAGAAAAAACGTAATTGCCTGCCATAAAGTAATTATTCATTATTTTTCAAAAATTCCAAAAACCGATGGTAGCTACATGTATTAACCACCAATATGAATGGATGACCCTCATAAACTGAGGTGTCCCCACCTGCTAGGTAGGATTATGTAAAAATGTAGCCTATTTTTAGGTGACAGCTTATTTGGATCAGGTACATTGTGGACACCTGGGAGCCATAGAACCCGGATTTTTTACCTAAAGTTGAGTAGTTTCGGAATAAATAGATCAATACTTCGTAGTCAGTTTAGTTATATCCTGCATCCCGAGTTCAATAAGCCCACAAGGACTATGGACAAACGGACTACCATTGAACAACGGAAACTCATCCTGGAACACCACAAGAACGGATATTCACATCGCCAAATAGCTGAAATGGTCAATCTGAGCAACTTAACCATGTATAACATCATTCGGTGCTTCGTCGACGCAAATTAGATTGAGGGCAAGGGCTTAATGGCACCAAACCCGCTTTTCACCGAAGAGGAGGATCGGAGGATCATCAGGAAAATAAGGGCAAATCCCAAGCTATCGACTCCAAAAATGTCTCAACAGGTGCAGGATAAAATGGGGAAAAAGTGCTGTGTGGAAACTGTGCGCATTGTTCTGCGCAAACATGACTTAAATGCCCGAGCACCACGGAAAAAGTCCTTTATAAGCGCACCAAATTAAGGGACTAGGATGACGGTGTCCAAAACCCACTTGGACAAGGATCTGGAGTTTTGGAACACAGTCATATTTGGAGATGAGTCCAAATTCATCATTTTTGGCTCGGACGGACTGAATTATGTGGGGCTACAATCCAAAACTGAGCTGAATCCCAAACACATATGGCAGGCAATTACGTTTTTTCTTTGACACTGTTGAAAATAAGCTGACGCACACTGTATATAAAATACATATATTCACCAACTATAACACATGTTTGTTGCAGGGCGATCTCCGGCGGATGTGGAGTGAACCTTTTATTGCGCATCAACCATCAAAACAAATGGAAGTCTGAGTGAACTCTATCTTAAAACAGAATTAAACAAAAAAAAAACCCCAAAAAATAAGGAATAAGAGACAAACGAACAACACACAATTCTAAAACTATGGATTATATCTCTTAACAAGCTTTTTTTAAGTTAGGTGATTCTCTTTTTAGTAAAGTAACAGCAAAACCGAATAATAAATGTACGTAGTTTTAGCCTAAGTGGAAAAGTTTTTTAAAACCACACAAATGTACTTGTATATGTTAATTTAATTTGGGCTTTACGTTGCGCAAGGTAAAAACTGAACGTAATTTGATAATGGAATCAAATGGGAGATTTCAGATGCGCTTCAATCTCACTCAGAATCAAGCAGCATTCTTACTTACATACGAACCTGCATATATACTATATATAGAGAAGGTTTAGTATTAGCTCGATTTTTTATTTAAAAACTGTTGAGATTTAATTTTGTTCATTTAGTTTTATAAAAGCATTTTCAACATTTCCAACAACACATGAAAAGCGAACTTAACTTCTCCAACATTTTTGTATTCGTATCAATTATTGAGCATTTTCTGTAAATACTTAATTTTAATAACAATCACAAATAATAGTTAGTAAGTGGCCCGCATTTTAAATTCATACCATTTCAATTGTATTTTTCAACACATTTCCGTCCCCATTTCTATTTCCTGCATTCAACTTACACATATACAAAAGAAAAAAAATGATGTTTTGCCAAAATGCATGTGTTCGTTTAACAAGATAAATATTGAAAAAAGAAAGAAAGAAAACAAAAAAAAGCCAACAAACAAAGAAATTATATGTTGCACTCTGTGTATTTCACAAATTAAGTTTCAAGAATTTTAATTATTTATAACGATCAAGCAAACCTAACAATAATACATAATTATAAATACATGCATAGTAGTTACATAATAATTTTAAGTAAATGCAATTTCGAAACATATAGAAACAATAAAAAATGTGAGATTTGAACATAAATCATTCAAATAAATAAATTCACTTAAATATTACTCGTCTGTGTAGATATTACTTATATAATTTTAATAAAAGGAGCTGAAGTGCGTGTTTCAAAAATGTATTATTAAGCGGCTCTATTCCGCTGGAAAACATATTATTCAGGATGTAAAATGTCAATTTATATATTGCGGAATTGGGATTTATTAAATAATTTGAATTGCAACAATGTGACCATTGTGGACATTCAAGAAAAATTTATTGGCGCCCAATTCCGAAAATACCAACCACCGATTACTTCGTGCTCCGATAGCTCAACAATAGCGGTGCAGTGGAGGAGGGTCGATAATTTAATAAATTAGGACTGGCGATTTTTGTGGTGTTCAGACGATAGGCGATTGTATTGCGTTGTGTTTTTCTTCTGGAAAATAAAAATATAGCACAGAAAACAGTGAAAAAATTTTAAATTAAGTGGAAAATTACAAGAAACGGTTAAGTGCGCGCCACCCAATAAATAGTTGAATAGGCCGAAAAAGTAAGTTGAATATGTGAAAAAAATTGCAACACCAAGAACAAATGTGTAGGTGTGATACGCATACATACGCACGCTGAGCGTGCATCCAGTTGCATTTCAAGAACAAATGGAAAAATTGTAGCATTCCGTGAGTTGAGCTGGCCTTGACTGTGAATGCGCTGTGACTTGAGCTTATCATCGAATCTGCAAAACAAAAACAAAACAGCAGCCATATCACACACACGCACATAACACGCATTTCACACACATTTATAGATATGCGGTATGTGTGTGTAGATACGTTTTTACGCCTACACTCGACGTAAAGCAGCATTTACAATAAACCGAGAACGTAAGAACATAACAGAGTATGCAACGTAATGTGCGCGCAAAATCAGCAACGTAAACGCAAAATGCGCATTTCGCGAACTAGTTCATTTTGTTTACCAAACAGGAAAATCTTAAGAAGGACCTGTTCCTGAACGAACTAATCAATTAATAACAACAAAATTTAATTTTAATTTAGTAATAATAATTTCCAGAAAATACAATTCTCCCTGCATTGGACTTATTCTACTTAGCTAATAAGAAATCATAATAATATAATTTCTGAAAAGACTCTTCTAAATTCATGGTAGACTCCTTCGACCTTAAAAATTTAAGAGGCATTTTATGTTTTAATCACTTTGGTTAAAGTACAAAAAAATTCAAAATATTTTATAAGATTAAGATAAGATATTTGTTATCATTATTATTTATTTTTTTTGCATATAAAAGTTATGTTCTATTTTTAGCATAATGTCACGCTTTAATTTTTTCTTGAATGATTAAATTTTTTTCAAGACAGTTTAATTTTGAATGTTATTTGTTCGCAATGCTGATAATATTTTGCAGGAATGTTGCGAGTATATGTAATAATATTTGTTAGAGTTCAGTTTAGTCGGGATATCTCGGAAACTAAAAACTTATCAATTAACAGATTGTTCCTATGACAATTGTATAATAGAGTAAACAATTTTAATACCCGCTGCACACACTTTCCAGAAGCGTAAGTAGTCATTCATTCATTCGTCACTCGACTGATTGTTGCTATGAAATCTGTATATTAGAGTATCAAATTTTGAATACCCTTCAGAATGATATTTAATAAATATATCGGTTACATATTGAGATAATGCTACGGAAGTGTCATCAATAAATGCATCGCAATCTCAATTAATTTAAATGTTATTTTACAGCAGCACGGACTTCCGCTGGGTAATTCTTGCATCAAACTGAATATTAACGGGCACCACGAGCCGGAGCAGCGCCACCACCACCCGCACAGACATCAGCAGCCGTCGCATCTGCACATGGGTGGCAACAGCGCAGCGTCTAATGCGAGCGCTTTTAGCGCTGGCGGCTACATTGGTCCGACAACGAGTCTGGGTGCTGCCGGTGGCAGTGATTTGATACCAGCCCCGATGGGCACCGGCACAGCGATGGGGGGCAGCAGCGCACCCTATTCCTCGGGCGGCACCACTTGGGAGGAATTCTGCGATCGTCATGCACGCGTTGCCGCCAGCGACTTTGCCAAGGCATGCATCACCTTCATCAATGGTAGTCTACCTCCGGAAGTGGCACGAAATATTCCGTATCGCAGTTTTGCTGTCAAATTTGTCGAGTATTTCTCACAGCACTACGATACCGAGTTCTTCAGACGACGCAGCAATTTGAAGACGGATATTGGTTCCCTCTTCGATGGTGGAGGCGGAGCTCTGAGCACTGATTTCGGTACGGAGGAGCATGAGGTGTCTCGGCTGTTCCCCAAGTCGCTGCTTCGCCGGCTCTCTTTCAAGGGACTGCGCAAGGGCAAGGTGAGCGTACAATGTGGACAATTGTGGTCAATGCGCCAGGTCATCAAAGGTTAACGTTAGAAGCTCTTATTTTTGCAGGCCTTCTTTCACAAGAACTCGGACGATGTCGACGGTGTCGGCAGCAGCAAGCAAAGCAACAAAACCAAGCTGGCCAAAATCGTTGTCGAATGTCGCAAGGAAGGCATCGTTAATAATTTAACAGCCGAAAGCTTAGATCAAACGGCTGGCACACAAAAATGGGAAAAGTGCCGGCTGGCATTGGTCAAAGCCGTGGGAGGATATATGCTTGAGTTTTATACGCCACCCAAATCGACAAAGCCGCGCAGCGGTGTCTTCTGTTTCCTCATCTCGGAGGCACGCGAAACAACCACACTCGAGATGCCCGATCGCATGAACACGTTCGTGCTCAAGGCGGACAACAACATGGAGTATGTGATTGAAGCCGAGAGTGCTGACGATATGCGCAGCTGGCTGGCCACCATCCGCTATTGCATGCGAACGCCGCCAACCCAACAGCCAATGCTCGACTCCGATGTGATTGCGGTAGCGATGCAAACATCCCCGGTGACCACTAATCCCAATCCGACAACGAGCGGCGGTGCTGGTGCAGGCAGTGCTTTGGGCGGCATACAGAATCCCCAATATCAGCAGCAGGGTGGCCTTGGCGGCTCCAATGGCAATCTGGTCAATTCGCAGTCAGCGGACAGCGCCTTGACTGCCGCCGCCGGCTCGGGCAGCAACAATGCAGCCAATTCAGCCACAGATGTGAATGCCATTTCGCAAGCTAGCCATGAGTTGAGTAGCACGCCACCCGAAATCCCCTCGCGTCCATCCCGAGCCGAGGGTGGACGTGGCGAACAGCGTTTGTCCTCGTCGAGTAATTTTGATGGCAATGAGCTGGTGGAGAACGAATCCGATGTGAATGTGGCCGATCTGACGGCTGAGATGCGTCTGTTTCCCTGGTTCCATGGCACGTTGCCACGCGCCGAGGCGGCTCGCATGGTGCTGCAATCGGAGGCTGCCGGTCATGGTTACTTTTTGGTGCGGCAAAGCGAAACGCGACGCGGCGAATTTGTGCTCACATTCAATTTCCAAGGACGCGCCAAGCATCTGCGGCTGACAATCTCAGAAAAAGGCCAATGTCGAGTGCAGCATTTATGGTTCCCAACCATCCAAGAGATGCTCGAGCACTTCCGGCACAATCCCATACCGCTCGAGTCCGGTGGCACTTCAGATGTGACGCTCACGGATTGGGTGCATCACACGAGCAGACTGAACGATCCGGCGGCCAACATGGCAATAGCTCCAAATGCCGCCGCAGCGCATGAGGCAGGCGTCGATGTGGCAGCAGCTGCTGCTGCTGGTAGCACAAGCAACGCGGCCAGCAGCTCCGGCAATGCGAATGGCAATGGCAATGGACATCCATCGCCGAGACATGTGAGATAGCCAAAATTTTGGAGTCAATTCAGTGTCAGTGATGGTTTTTATTTTCCTTTATTTGATTTTGTAACGTTATCATTTCATAATAGAAGGGATTGTCAGAGATTGTCATAAATTAATCGTATTATATTAATTAATCATATTATCTAAAGGAACAAGATTGCCATAAATTACAAATTATCAATGATCAGCATCAGCAATAGGAATAATCTGCGATTATCAGTAAATGCAGATAAACTAAAAGTTATTGATTATCATCAGCAGCCGAGACCTATGAGATAAAATATCTATTATTAATTTATAATTAAGCATCGATTCATTAAGTTAAAGTCGCGTAATTTTAAACAGTCTTAAATCCCGATTAGTTCTAATTACAGCGTATCCCATTTTTTTTAAAAATGCCATACGCAACAATGCTTCATTATAAATTTTGTGCGTCTACTGTAAATATAAAATTCTATATATTCATATAATTATAGTTGTAAACCATTTTCAAAGGGTTTCAGTTATAATTGTTTTAGAAAACATTCAGTAGATATTTTCAAAAATTAAAGCATTTAAGTCTACTATTTTAATGGTAATTCTCTTCTTACATCAGATAGTAATAATAACAGAGCGATCATTTACTAATTAAAATATTCTACTAGGATACTCTAGATCTGAAAACAGCTACATTTTTTAATGGGCAATTTAGTAGTCTCTCTTCTGCCTAAAATCTTCAAGTGAATTAATTTTTCTTAATTTAATTGATGTTGCATTTCATTTTGTAAGCAATGTTTTTTATTTTCCTGTGTTCAGTTTAAATGCGTTTCCAAGTTTGTCGAATGTTTCATGTTTAGCTCATACAAAACATATTTTAAGTGGATATCTGAAATCTAATCGTTATTTGAATTTCTTTAACATTTGCAGTGCAACGAAGTGATTACCATGAATCTAAGTGTTCGCCTAAAGACAAACGAAATCGAACTGCCACAGGAGCCAACACACGTCTATTTTCCGGAGCAAGTTTACTTTCATTTGGATCCCACAACGCTGACCGTTCACCAATCGCCTCCGGCGGGCCAAGGATTCCTGGATCAGCCGCATCTACGGGCGTCGAATGCATCACTTCAGGCTGCTCATCCTGGCGCTGGGACGGCACGCCACGGCGGCGATACGAACGCCAGTGGCAGTGGTGGTGGTGCCGGCAACAGCAGCAATGGCGGCGGCGGCGGTGGTACAGGCGCCGGAGCCGAGTGCAGCGGCCGCGCCATTGATAATCAGTATAGCTTCACTTAGGCGCATGTCGCGCCATTGCATGGAATGAGATTTGGAACTTCTTGCGCGGAATTTATTTTTGTGCCATTGCTTAGCAGCAGCATCAGCGAAATATTTTTGTATTTTGTTAATTTCCTTCTATATTTTTTTAAACTGTTTTGTGTTTCCAAACAACAAATGTCTGTGTGTAAGTCGTATATTTTTCTTGTTTCTATTAATTTGAGACTTTTTGGAAGACATGAAGTAACTGAACATTATTACGATTATGATTGTATACATTAAATAGCTAAATGTGTGTGTTCATTTTAAGTACATATGTAAGTGTTGTATGTATAACAAAAAGAAAACAAAAGTGTAAAATTTGTGGCACCAAAGGTGCGACTCTGGCGAATCCTAAAACTTCCTGCTTTACAAAAAATACATACATATATACATAATATATATATATATATAAATATGTGTATATACATATAACTATATATAAATACATATACTATACTTAAAAATATGAAATCATATATATATTTAAATTATATTAAAACTGATAAACTACAATAAATGAAGTTATATGAATGCATATAAATAAAAATATATTTAAAAGAAAGACGGGATTCAAGTTGCGCATGAAAAGGGATATTGAATGGGAGTGAGAGAAATGTATTTATTTTAGATTTACTTAATTATTATTTTTTAAATCAACAGTCATTGGCAACAAGATACATTTCGCGTCGATTACAAATAAATTTGATAACAATTCGAAAGCCTCCGTTTCCGAAAACGCAGTAGGCACCATCCGTGAGATACTCAGTCGATAGTTAAGCAATTCATAATCGATTTTAGTTATCGATAGGTCTATCTACCTGTTTATTTATGAAATTACAGTCAAAAAACCAACAAAATTAAATCACATATTCTTCTCAAAATGCTGATAAACATCTATGGTGATATTAAGCTTTAATGAACGCTTGTTACTTTTCAAAATTGTTAGAGATGGGTATTCGGAGCTATTCTCTTTGTGACATTTAAACGACTGGTCACACTCAGTCGGAGAAATAATATACAGAGCCGGAAAAAAAGAAGAGAACAGCCGGCAATGAGTCTCGAACTGGATATATTAGATTCTCTGAACGCACTTGGCTATAAAAACGTGCAGCAGGAGGCACTAATGCAAGCCCTGGATGGTGGCATTGGCAGCGCTGGCTTGCGTGAATTGATTTACTGGCTGGTCAATCAATTGCACTTGCTGCGCAAGACTGATGAACATGTCACATCTAGCAGCAAGGAGAACAATGATTTTGCGTTCGAGCTATCACTGCTGCTGACGGAGCTGGGCTGCCCGTATAAACAGTTTGTGGCTGGGCCGATGTCGGAACGCTTTCAGACGCGTTCCTCGCTGCTGCAGCTGCTCGATTACCTCACCGCCGAGCTAGTGGCCACGAAGATGACAATGAAACTGCAGCCAAACGAGCCGCCCAACAAGAAATCAAAGACTGAATCGCATCTTCAGCATGCAGTGACGCAGCTGACTGCTGACCTTCAACTGGGTGACCTACCCAAAAACATCAATGCAAAGCTGATGTTCGAGCGGCTCACACCCAAACTGGAGCAGCGACTGAAGGAGACGCAGCAGTCGCTTCTTGGTGCGCCCTTGATGCGTATGGGCAAACCGTTGACTGATGCACAATGGCGTGTACTCGAAACCATGCACAAGGGTCTGGAAGCGGAGTACAATCTGCGGCGTCAGATGATGTTGACGCGCCTGGAGGCAACTGTCCAAAGTTTTCAGTGGTCCGATAGCATGAAGAAGCAAAATAATGAGATTGGCGATCGCTTTCAGCGTAATCTCAAAGACATTGAGAAACTCAAATACGGCGGAGAGGATACCAATATTGTAGCACTATTGGCTGCTCGCACGGATCTGGCCATCATTGAGAAGACGAGCTCAGCGAATGTGCGCAAGAACACGGCGTCGAAGATAGAGAAACATGTGATTGGCCACGTGCCGGATCGTGGTGGGCGTGCCAATGAGCACGCACCACCGCCACCAGAGATGCCCTCCTGGCAGCAGCAGCGTGCCGGCGGACCAGTCGGTGGTTGTCGTGGCGGCGGCGGCAGTGGAGGAGGCCGTGGCGGCGGAGGAGGCCGTGGAGGTGGCGGCAATTTCCGTGGTGGCAATAGAGGTCGCGGCGGTGGTGGTGGTGGTCAAAACTGGCATCAGCCAGGGCAACAACAGCCGCAGCAAAACATGGATCAGCAGCAGTGGATCTACAACAGTGGACGTGTCCAAGGCACCGGCTGGAATCCTCAAGTTGGCGGACGTGGCGCTGATGGCTACAATGGTGGTGGTGGCGGCGGACGCGGCGGCTACAATCACTACAATCAACGCGGTGGCTTCCGTTGACCCGTTCTAGTCAGAGTTTGAATTTTTCTGCTCCTTATACTAATTACCTTAACTTAACTAATATTTATTAATGATGGAATGTTTCAATGTTTTTTATTCTCCCAACAACGTGCCTGTCACCTAATTTAACATGTTCTGCAAAACCCTTATATTAATATGTTACTTCTTAGTAGGGAGAAATTAAAAATATAGAAAAAACATGTCATCTCGAATATAAGATCATGCATCGCGTTTAATATTTGAGGGTGCGTTTTCACTTTCAATTGGCTAATCTAGTTTGCCGTTTGATTTTGCTCTCCTATCACGCAGAGTCGCCACCAACTGGGAGCCAAGCTGTTGATAATCTGTTTTTGTCAGAGTACTTAACTTAACTTAATTGCGGTTTCGCAGTTTTATAGTTTCTGCAACAAGTTGAGATGTTCAAGGTTCCCCATTTCAGAAAGCTATATTCAAATGTGTTTGAAAGCCTGATAGCTTATACATAATAAAAAAAGATATTAATATCAAAGTTTCCATTTCTTATACAACAAAATAAATAATTTCCTAGACATCGTTCATAATTTTATATAGAAACCTTATTAAAACATAAGATAACTTAAAACTAAAAGAATAAAAATATGAGATCTTAGAGTTTCTGCCACAAATTGAATTTTATGTGAGTCCACATTTCACAAGTTTATATTGAAGTGTATTTGAAAACATAAGAAACTGAAATGCTTTTAAAATATCTAATATATTAATCACAAAAAAATTTCAGAAAGTTTTGTTTTTTATATACAACAAATTAAAAATAAATAATTTCCAAATACCTATTCCATAATTGTATATAGAAAATTTACTAAAAGATAAGATGCATTTAATAATAAAGCTACTTTAAAATATGAAATTTTAATTCAGTTGAAAAGATAATAAGCACATAATATCCATTTAGAGAAAAATTCCTTAAATTATCAGATTTAAGCTTGAAGCCTTTAAAATATTTGTATACACTCTTGTTTGTTGATGTTTTAAATCTTTTGAAATCTACTGAAAACTCTGAAAACTCTTTTAATTTTATTATATGTGCATAAATTGCCTGAAAATATTTATGAAGGTTGGTTACTGCTCGTTGATTATTAAAATTTAATTAAATATAAATTTAATTTATAATTAAGGATATTCGAAACGTAGAAATTGCCAATTAATGCTTTAGAAAATGAATTTGAGCCCGATTGAATGAAATTACGATAATTTACGAAATTCAATCTTTTTGTTCATTTGTGAAAAATGTCAGCTGGTGGTCAGTTTTGATTCCTGCGCTGATTGACACTTTAATCTGATTTACATAGATGTGCGTATCTACATTATTAAGAATTTGGCTTGGGACTACGTTCATAGCACAATGTTTGATTTGGGTTAGATCTGCGATTGAATGGCATACGCTACGCCCCTGGAAAGGTAACGAAGCATCAAACACGCGACACTCAATTGCCATTGAGCAGCGGCGCATTCTAGCGATATATTCGGTGATATAGCCACTGTCCACAGCGAGCAATTAACGTGTTCAATCGGCATGAAAACTATGTCGAAGTCATCCAAATGACAACGACATGGACAGGCCCATGCTGCGTTCAGTTCAGTTCGACCAAAATATTCGTAGAGATCGGTAGCCCTAACGAGGAGTGTTTTATAATTTTTTGTCCTAACTCCGCAAATCGCTTGACAGCAATTAACCGCTATGCTGCTCCTCAGATACAACCCAATTTTAGTGTTTCTGCTTTTTAACGTTTTTAACAGACATTTTGTGCCTGGCAGCGCACAAAATCTGTTGGATCGGTTCCGCCCCGCGCCCGCCAATCTGACGCGCACCGATGACGTAAAAGTGGTGTCTGGCACAAAAGTGAAGCGCTACGAGCGCATGACAGTGCCTCTGGGAGGCATTGGGCCAGTTGTGGGGGGCATCGGTGCAGCCGGACTGCTTAGCCCTCTGCTGCATCCACAGCCGGTATACGGCGGCTATGCTTATGTAGGTCCCATTTAATTAGCCACGATTCAAGAGAGTTAAGCTAGAGCTCTTCCTCAGGTTCCCCAGTGGCAGGCGGGCGCTAGGCTTGTGGGTGATGGCGAATCAGCGGCTGCAGCCGGCATGATCACTTTCCAGCAGCTACCCTACAACAGCGACATCAAAGTGACCATCAACGTGACGGGGCTGCCACCGGGAAAGCATGCCCTTCACATACACACATATGGTGATGTCATCGAGGGCTGCAAGTCCACAGGAGGACAGTTTCCCAACAATTTTGTAAGTTGCTTCAGTTCATTTAAAATTCATTTAAGCTAAAAATCTTCCCTTTAAGTTTTTGCAACCTATTTTGAGTCTATATCAAAACATTAATTTTGGGCACGCAATAGTAATGTTTTTGCACTAGTAACATCTTCGAATATCACTATTAATATATGTGTGAAAATGAGTAGCTAAAAAATTATTATTTTTTACAAAAACATTATTTTCTGGTATATTCAAAAATTGCTGATTTCCTTATTTATTTGTATTTTAACCGATGGAAAAAGTCGAATATTGACATATAATTGTTTTTTAAATATACGTAAAATTAAATTAATGTTTTGCAAAGTAATTAATTACAAGACATGGTAGCCTTCAACCCGACAAATATTCTCGCATTCGCGCAGAATAGGCTCACAAAGCACAATAGATCTAACAACTCGGAGTGCAATAAGACCCATATACTAATCCTAATAAAGTAATAAATTTGACCTAAAATACACACTGAAATATATTATAAGATTTGAAAATTTCAGTATTTAGAAAGAACTAAGGAATTTGTCAAATAAAAACGCAACATTAATTACAAACTTATACATTTTTTTAATGTTTATTAACTTTAAAACGATTGGATAAACGCAAATAAAAATATTTAAAGCGTTGATCAGAAAATACCTATGAGTTAAATAATAAAAAAAAACAATTAAAAATGCTCTATGATAGTCTTAGCGCAAGAAGATAAGCAATTATTTCCCGTATTTGTTGTTTGCTTTCAATCATTGACTTATTTGCAGCTTGGTAATCTGGAAGTCAAGGATGATGGCAGCATATCGGCAGTGTTTATGAGCATCTACCTGCAGCTGTTTGGCTTCAATGGCATTGTTGGCCGCTCCGTCGTTATCCACAGCAAGCCAATCGATTTGAATACAGCCCTCAATGCAGAGGTGTTCTCCTCCGCGCTGTCCGTGCCCAATGCTTTGGCCTATCAGAACGAGGAGATGTCGGTTGGAGCACCGATTGCCTGTGGCGTCATCAGCCTGATGAGCACAGCCAGCACAGTACCGGTCCCGTCTACCACCAGTGCACCCTAGGGCTAATTATTTGATAATCATCATTTTCAACATTTAAAGCAATAAGCTCTCAATTTTCATAACAATCTGCAATAAATGAAAAGTACTTACGCCAAAAATATATAATTCTTAATTATTATTTTCCAATTTACAATGTCAGCTTGAGTAAAAAAAAAACGAATAAGCACGAATAAGCGAGTGTGTGCACGTTATACGGCTGCCCGCCTATCCCCCATTGAAATGGTCGTGGCGAGCTACACAGATACAACAAATTCGATTCACCTACACGGGCTCACCTTCCGCTTGGTCGGCCAGGGTGTGCTGGGTAACCTTAACGATTTGAGAAATGTAAGTTAACCAGGCCAATCCAAAGCAAACTTAACTCCTTTTGCTTCAGATACGGACAATCCATATAATTTTCCAATTTACAATGTCAGCTTGAGTAAAAAAAAATAACGAATAAGCACAACAAACGAAAATGATCGCTATAAATTATGTACATATTTAATTTCGCCATAGCTTGGATGTACAATACTCAACTTTCCACACGAATCAAATTTATTCCAATGACTGTTACAATGTACAATGTATATAAATGAATGTTACAAAAATAATTTTTAAGTTATTACAACTCCATGATCCGAAAAGCTCTTTCGACTAAAGCTTTCCAACTGCTTTGTCTGCTTAAAACAGGCTTGCAGGGTATCTAACAAACGAGCGTATTTTGTGTTTGCCAAATTAACAGCCAATAAAATGCAGCTCAGCTTTTATTATGTGAACGTGCTGCGCATGCGTAACTATTTCGAGGCCTCTCCAGCTTGGATTTCCAAACTTTCTTCGGGAGTTGCGCTAGACCTTTGGGCGCAGTTGAAGGTTGTAATTTGACATGATTGCTTTAAGTAAAAGCCCTTGCTGGCTTCTAAGCGTTTTTATTGTTGCGATGGTTGTCTGCTATCATCTGGAGTTGGGCCAGGCTCAGATGCAGCTGGAGATGGAGCAGCCGATTAGTACCAAAATTGACTGGCTGACATTTCCGTGGTCGCGCCACAACAAAACCAATAAGGGAACGCACTTGGCTGCGGGAATGCAGCTGAAGAATGAGTACAATCAGGTAGACATATCCAGTTTCGCTGGCTTCGACCGTCATCCCTGCCGTCGTGTCTGCCAGCAGGGCCAGACGCAAAGCTGCTACTATCAGCTGGTGGTGCACAACTGTCGTCGCCTGGGCGCCGAGTGTCAACGTTGCCAGTTCGATGAACGCGCCTGTGCCGCCGAGAACTGCATCTATGGAGATGGCGTTGCCACGCCAGTGATGGCCGTCAATCGAATGGTGCCCGGACCAGCAATCGAGCTGTGTGAAAACGACACCGTTATGGTGGATGTGCTGAATTACTTGAGTGAGCCGAGCGCAATCCACTGGCATGGAGTGCACATGTCGCGCACGCCCGAAATGGATGGCGTGGCCCATGTCACCCAGTATCCGTTGCAGTCGGGTGAGGTGTATCGCTATGAGTTTCAGGCAGATCGCAGCGGATCTCTGTGGTACCACAGCCATGTGGGCTGGCAGCGGGGCTTTGGAGTAGCAGGAAATCTGATAGTGCGTCAGCCGCATCAGGCGAACCCGCACGCACGACTCTATGACTATGATCTGGTGGAGCATGCGCTGATGGTGCAGGACATATTCTATGACAACAATATTCAGCAGGTACGCAATATTCTGATCAATGGCAAGGGTCGCAATCATCTTAGCCAGCTGCCCGATCAGGATGACAGGCATCGCTATGAGCGACTGCGCGTTACGCCCGGCTATCGATATCGCATGCGAATCGTTCTCAATGGTGTGTTCAATTGTCCGGTGGAGTTCTCCATTGAGCAGCACAAGTTGCTGATCATCAGCACGGATGGCAACGATATTGAGCCAGTGCTGGCCGATGGCTTCTTTCTCACAGCAGCGGAGCGTTTTGACTTTGTGCTTGAGGCAAATCAATATGCGAAGAACTATTGGTTACGCGTCCGAGGCTACGAGCAGTGTGAGGAGCAGAATCTCTACCAGGGCGCGGTGCTCAGCTATCGGGGAGCCGCACGCAGCGAGTTGCCCCTAGGCAGCATACTGGAAAGGCAGCAGGGTAGAGATCTTGACGAGCCTCCCACGTACATCAATGATTTTCGATTCACATCTTCCATCAATGATTCCAACACTTTGCTGCGTCTGGCGAACCAGACCAAGGACAAAGATGTGAGCACTGTGTCCCTGCGCTCCGTGGAGCCCGTCCCCTGGCCGAGATACACCAAATTCTTAACGTACTACTCCAGCCTAAGCATGCGACAGGCATCAAATGGCGAACAGCTCTTCCAAATCGATGAGATTAGCTACAATTCCCCGGAAATTTCTCTGCTGCAGGGACGTCATCTGTACCAGGACGATGGCTACTTCTGCAATCGCAGCTCGCTGTCCAGCCAGGGTCGCAACTGTGCCCGGGAGCTGTGCGAGTGTGTGCACGTTATACGGCTGCCCGCCTATCGACCCATTGAAATGGTCGTGGCGAGCTACACGGATACAACACATCCGATTCACCTACACGGGCTTACCTTCCGGTTAGTCGGCCAGGGTGTGCTGGGTAACCTTAACGATTTGAAAAATGTAAGTTAACCAGGCCAATCCGAAGCAAGCTTAACTCCTTTTGCTTCAGATACGCCAATTGGATCGCCAAGGACGCCTGTCGCGCCTGCCCGACGACTACGCTGCCGTGGCCAAGGACACTGTCCAGGTACCCGGACTGGGCTATGTCATTTTGCGCTTCATCTCGGACAATCCAGGCTTCTGGAGCTACCACTGTCACATCGAATCCCATGCGGTCCAGGGCATGACGGCTGTGCTCAAGATCGGCGAGAACTATCAAATTAAAAGCATTCCAGCTCGAGTACGCTGCTGAATTTGAGATACACTTGCGGAATGAGAAAATAATAGCACAACTCTCACACGAAATATTTAAAAAGTGTTTCTTTTTTAAATTTGTCATTTTAAGAAACGAATGAAGTAAAAGAAGACTCTTAAAAAAAGTGAGAAGCAAAAAACCATAATTTTATTCAACGTTTTCAACTTATTTAAATTTAATTAGAATTAAAATTACTAAATAAAATATTATGAAGAAGAAAGACAATGAACAACAAAATATAATAACGCCATTTTTCAAATGTACAATTGTTACTGTATGAAAATTAGAATTGAACAAAAGATTTCTATGAAGTGTGTAAGTGGCGCTATTATTATTTTTCCTTTTAAATTTTTTTCACTATTCCCTTCAAACAAAAAAAAGGAGATATATATATATAAGTATATATCGACGAAAATAACATCAAAAATAGTCCATGAAGTATGATCCAAGCTTGATTAACTCGGGACACACAACAGGCTTACCCTAAGATGATTGCCGGGTCCCAGGGACATAGCGGGGAATGTGGGGAGGCGGCGGATGAGCAAGCGGGAATGGGGGCTGAGAGGCCCCTAACAGGACCAGAACCGTTTTGAGGCGGCTATAATCAAAAACGACTTAAGTAAGTAATGGAGAAGAACAGGCTGAGGATACTCACCGGTCTATTGACATTGTAGACTAAGAAGTCACCTAACTATATTAGGTATTTATACCTAATACATTCATGCATACATCGCGTATGCAGGTTTTGTGGAAGCGAATGCATTGGCCGGGAAAAGATGCAGCATGCTAGCGATGCATGTCATAAGATTCAAAGACATATAAGCCCTCTATCATTCGAGCAGGAGCTGGGGCTGATGGAGGAGCTATAGGCTCAGAAGGGGTAAAATAGATCTAATATGTCTCAGTGCAGGTACCCCAGTTTATAATAAATATATATTGAAAAGAATTCCAGAAGCAGTACTAACTTTAATTTTTAGGGGGAATACTTATATTAAACATCAACAATCATTTGAAAAAAATTAAATATTTGAACGAGAAAAGCATAATTTAAGAATATAATATATACATGTATTGTCTGCTTAGTGCCATGACCTAATGATATACTCATTACTTCTTTTGAATTATACGGAAATTATGATCATCTCTAAAACTGAAGCTATTAAACCACTGTATTATATATGGGGGCCTTGTGTCTTATCGGCAGATTAGGTTTATGAGCTTAGTGGCTGTATTTAAGACATTTTATTTCTTAAGAATTTTCAGTTCCGCCGCGAAATGGTTAGAAGTCTTAACGTTTTTTTGTCGTTCGTATGCCTTTGGGTTGGCATTCAAGGCGCCTCGATTGGTATAGACCCAAGTGTATTTGAAGACTATGATTTTTATCAGCAATTTAATGATCCGGATGGACGTTTGAGGTTGAACCCTCGTCTAAAAACGGTAAGCAGTATTGAACAAATCGAAATCTATATTTGGCTATAAAAGAAATATAAATCTAGGATGATCGCATTAGGGCTCATGAATATCCTGCAGAGCGTCATTTTGTGACCACCGAAGATGGCTACATAATTGGACTTTTTCGCATTCCTTATTCACATAAGCTGCAGAATCAGATGGAGATTCGCCCCATAGTACTTTTACAGCATGGCCTATTTGGTTGCTCCGACAATTGGGTAACCATGGGCCCTGACAATGCGCTGGCTTTTCAACTAGCTGATGAGGGCTATGATGTGTGGCTGGGCAATGGTCGAGGCAACACCTACTCCAGAAATCACACGACCAGATCCACCGAGCATCCCTATTTCTGGAGCTTCAGCTGGCACGAAATTGCCTACTTTGACATATCGGCCATGATTGACTATGCATTGAAAACCAACGGACAGGGGCACAAGTCCATTCACTATGTAGGTCACTCCCAGGGCACAACGGTATTCTTTGCGCTTATGTCCACACGACCTGAGTACAATGACAAGATCAGTACCGCGCACATGCTGGCTCCAGTGGCGTTCATGCATAACTTGGCAAGTCCGTTCGTACGAGCACTGGGACCATATTTGGGGCACCACAACGTCTATTCAATATTGTTTGAGTCGCAGGAGTTTCTACCATATAATGACTTCTTGCTGGCCATAACCTACAACGCGTGTGGGCAGGATTCAAGGTTTTCCAATTACTGCGGCATATTGTCTTTCGATGATGGACGCTCTAACGCGGTTAGTCGCTATTAAGTGGTAAAGTATCTTTTGAACTTCTACTAAATACTATATGTATGTCTCCATAGAGTGCTAATGCGATTAACGCTGTAACCGGTCCCGCCGGAGTTGCGACCAACCAATTTTTGCATTATATACAAGAAATGGAGTCTGGACACTTTCGGTATTATGATCATGGTAAAAAGAAAAATATGAAAGTATACGATTCGGAAGTACCGCCAGACTACCCAACGAACTTGATTACCAGTAAAGCTCATTTGTGGTACGGGGATAACGATGAATTGGCCGCTGTGGTAGATGTATTGAGATTGGCTGATACCCTACCCAATATGGTATTGCATCATATGGAAGATCCTGATTGGAATCATGCTGATTTTGCAACTAACTGCGAGGTGCGAAAGTATATCAATGATCCAATAGTCAATATTATGAAAGAATTTGATGCGCAAAACTAAATGGCAATGTTTTATTTATTTATACACATACTTAGCTCATATACATATGTATATGTATATTAATATAATTCAAATATAAAATGCCAAAGTTTTATATTCATCATATAATGATCAAAAGTTCATGTTTTCAAACCAAAGATTAACTCGGCGGATGTATACAATTAATAATTTATAGTTTTTGGTTGCAAAGGGTAAATAATCTATAAATAGAAATTTAATATGTTTACTATTCATTGAGGAATTCGAGTCGGGTTAGCGATAAGACAAGGTTCGTAAATCTGATAAGTATGTGACGTAAATTATTCTGAATATTCATTGGAAATAATAAAAAGAAATAATTATGGTGCTAAATGTGTTTTTAATGATGATTTTGCATATTTAAGTACAGTATAATAAAAGTAAAGTATAGAAAAGATGAAATTCTATTTGTAATAATAAAATAAATCCAAATGAACTTTTACTTTCAATTGCAACGAAAAAACGAGAGTGAATCTTTGTTTTCAGAGAGAGAGAGCGAGAGAAAGAAAATGTAGTTGGGCGTTGGAAACATGACGCGTTTAGCGGGAGAGAAGAAACCAAATGTGTTTTATTTATTTTATTGCCGCTATATCGTCTGAGTAAAATGACTTATGCATGGAAGAAGCATAATGTATTTAAAAAATCTTAAATAACTCGTGCAGTGGTTTCACATTGAACAACACTTTTTCACATTTTGCAGCACTACTAACCAAATACACATGCATAAAGATACGCAACAGATACCACTAGTCTATTTAGAGAAACAACGACGACGTGTTATCTTTCACGTCTAATTTTATTGCGGTGCAATTATCATTCTGATTTTGTAGCCACATCTGAAAGAGGTTTGTTTGCTTTGATTTAAAAGTAAACATCAGGTAATTTTACTACTGCATCACACATAAATATAAAAAATGAAATATAAATAAAAATTGCACACATTTTTGTATGATTTGTTTGCCGGCTATCTTAGTATCAAATTAAACAAAAACTTTTTGAATATTAATTTGCATAATCTTTCGAGCAGTGTCGATTCTTAGATGACGTGGAAGCAATGGCATTTATGTGTGTACATGTTCGTAGCCAGGTATGGCTGGATTATCATGTAAATTGCACATAAAAGCAACGTGGCTTTTAATGTATTAAAACATTTATTTAAAAAAATCACACTCTCTCTGGTGTCTACGTCCATGAATATGTATATATGTAAGCACGTGTATAAGTCCAAATTTATTTCAAAATAAACTATTTAGAATATGAAAGCACAACATCACTGATAAGGACGTGGGATCAGTGCCTGCTTTGACCCTTGACAATCTTCTATATGGTGTGAGCCAGACAACCAACTAATCGATTCTTTACAGGCACTCTGCACATTTATTCATTCAGTCGCAAATAATCGGCAGACATGTCCGCGAGTAAAACATACGTGCGTCCGGCCGATTTTATAGATCCCGGAAGCCCCTCGAAATGCACATGGCATCTGGGTACCAAAGAGCAGACGCCGCACACGCAACGTGGCATTGCGCACCCTCAAAAGATTACTCCAAACATCCTGTCAGTGATTGGATGCACGCCCTTGGTCAGGCTGAATTCCATACCAGCCAAGGAGGGCATTCAGTGTGAGATGTGTGAGTATGCCACAATATTCTGTTAATTAAGATTGTTCACTTTGCTTATAATTGCGTCTTTCTTTTTATGAACTGAGACGAAATAATAAAATATTCTCGTTGACTAGATGCCAAGTGCGAGTTCTTGAATCCGGGCGGTTCAGTGAAGGATCGGATTGGCTATCGCATGGTTCAAGATGCGGAGGAGAAAGGTCTGCTGAAGCCAGGATTCACCATCATAGAGCCGACATCGGGCAACACAGGCATTGGCCTGGCAATGGCTTGTGCGGTTAAGGGCTACAAATGCATCATTGTAATGCCAGAGAAGATGTCCAATGAGAAGGTGTATGCGCTGCGTACGTTGGGTGCCAAAATAATTCGGACGCCCACAGAGGCTGCCTACGATTCGCCGGAGAGTCTCATCTATGTAGCCCAGGAGCTGCAGCGCAAGACGCCTAACTCGATTGTGCTGGATCAATATCGGAATGCTGGGAATCCGCTGGCACATTATGACGGAACCGGCGCCGAAATACTCTGGCAGCTAGATAATAAGGTGGACATGATTGTGGCTACGGCCGGTACTGCAGGCACTATTAGCGGTATTGGGCGCAAAATCAAGGAGCAGATTCCGAATTGCCGCATTGTCGGCGCTGATCCATATGGGTCGGTGCTGGCCCGCCCCGTCGAGATGAACAAGACTGATGTAAAGTTCTACGAGGTGGAGGGCATTGGTTATGATTTTCCACCCACCGTCTTTGACGACAGTGTGGTCGATGTATGGATGAAGATCTCCGATGCCGACTGCTTTCCCATGAGTCGTCGCCTCAATGCCGAGGAGGGCCTGCTCTGCGGCGGCTCCAGTGGTGGCGCCATGCACGCAGCTCTGAAGCACGCACGCAGCCTGAAGCCCGGCCAGCGTTGTGTAGTTATCCTGCCCGACGGCATCCGTAACTATATGACCAAGTTCGTGTCTGACAATTGGATGGAGGCACGCGGCTTTAAGCAGCCTCTGAATGAGCATGGTCACCGGTGGTGGAATGTGCCCATATCGCAGCTAAAGCTGCCAGCTCCAGTCGCTCTGCTCAAGTCCAACGCAAGTTTTGCCGATGCCATTGCCCTGATGAAGAAGCACCATGTGGAACAGCTGCCTATGATCGATCTGAACGATAGGTATGTTAGCTACTAACGGTCAGCTTTTGTTTTATTTATAAATGCTTATTCATCTTGCAGCAGCGTGCTGGGCGTTGTCACCCAAGAGACGCTCATGAGCCAAATTGTCAGCATGAATCGCAAGCTAGATGCGCCCGTGGTCAAAGCCCTTAACCAGCGAGTGATTCGTCTACCTGAGACTGAGATACTTGGCAAGCTGGCGCGCATTTTGGAGATTGATCCCAGTGTGCTAATTGTGAAAAAGGACACGGTCTTGGCACTGGCCACCAAACTGGATGTCACCTCATTTATTGCATCTGGCGATGGCGCCAAGCTAAATGGTAGTCGAAGCACTAAAAAGAAGTAGAGGCTTTCATTAAAATGGTCTCTCTTAATTATGCGGTACTTAATATCCGTAACAACTGCGTGCATTTAATATATGATATTTTAGCTACTAAATTATGAGATCTAATAAAATTTTAGTAACATATTTGTTTTTTTTATACCATATGCATACAATATCTCCCACTAATGTAAACTCAGAGTCATAAACCTAACCCAATCTAGGCCCGAGTGAAACGTTCGCAATTGTTTTCACCTGAAATGTTTTGCACCCCTAAATGTCAGTATATCTTTATAAATGTTGGACCGACAGAATTATGTTCTGACGCTTTTAATATTTCGAATTTACAAAGTAAAACCAAATTATAGGCAATATGAAAGATAGATTTCGTTAAAATAAAACAAGACAAAATTATAATATTCTCTCCAAGGTATACAAATATTTGAAGACTTAAGGTTTAATAAAACGCTTTGTTCAGAGTATTTGAAATGATTACTTTTGAATATATCGAAATCTTAATATACATATCAAGACTCCAATGAATCACTTTTCTTCGTTCCTTTAACATGATCCTCGACGCTTTTGTGGGACTTGGTCGTTAAGTGTTGCAGATAATGTTTCTGTAGCTTGAAACTCTGCTGGCAAACGTCACAGCTGCGAAATAGATTAGATTGGAGAAATAAAATAAAATTGTGTTAAGCCAATTGCTGAAATTACCTAAAATCACGGCTCATTGTGTGAATCACTTGATGAGCTCTGCAGTCGCCTTTTGTCACAAAAGTTTTATCACAATATTCGCATTGGAACGGACGCAAATTGCCAGCCATGTGTATTCTGTGATTAAAATTGTTATATTGGTGAAGTCGATATGAACTTGAGTTGTTCTCACCTCTCGTGCGTACTGCGATTGCTGCAGTGGCGAAATGCCTTGCCACAAGCATAACGACACGGATACGGCCGCACATTGTCGTGGGTGCGCCTATGATGGTTCAGTTCGCCACTCGTACAAAAGGCTGCACTGCAAAGCTGGCACTTATAGGGTCGGGTGCCAGTGTGTCGTACAATGTGATTGCGCAGATTAAATCCAGTGGTGAAATTTTTACCACATATGTGGCAAATATGCTCGTCCGCCAGCCCATGAATTCGTCTCTTGTGCTTCTTGAGAAAGTGCCTGCTGTGGAAGTTCTGTCCACATTCCTCGCAGCTGTGTCCAAAATGTACTCCGATGCTCTTTAGGTGCTCAACGAGTGGGGCCGAGTATTTAAAATCATGTCCGCAATGTTTGCACACAAATCTGAAAACAATAATATTATTTACACACATATTTATCTATATTTAAAACTCACCTAGTTTGGAGCTGCACGTCATGCACCTGATGCATGTGCATCTTCAGTTGATCTTGATTGGTAAATGTCAATCCACACTGATGACACTGGTATTTCTGATTTCTCGGCTGCCTTTTATATTTTTTTCTGATTAGTGCTGATGGTGTAGGCGTTGATAGTGGCTGGATTTCCACCTTTTCTTCGTAATAGTTCTCATTATAAGAATTAACGAAGTCTTCCAGTTGTTCATCTTCTGTGTCTAAGTCCGTATTATGAATGATGCGCTGTGCAGGGGACTGTGGATATGTTAGTAATTCGTGTTCCGCCACGTCCTTGACCTGTATTTTGAGATGGACTTGTGTCTGTGCCTCAATGCAAACTCTGCGAAACTCTACGGCAATTTCTAGATTTTGCAGGCAGTGTTGGCAAATAAAGTCTGAAAGGTCTTCTTCGCGCTTTAGCTAAATACAAATGGTAAATAATTATAATTGTTATGAAACCCATCTCTGTACAGTGGAACTTACAACCATTTCTGTCACCATTTTTATTTGCAGCAAAAGAATATAATTTTCTGAATTAAATAAATTCTGTGCTGTGGTAGCTTCAATCGGCTGCGCGCATGTTCTGCAAACAGCATCTTGTATTATGCTCTTTGCTTGTTTCTTCCCCTAAATAAAATAAATATTTAAATACACGCTAAATTATGGATTCAGTGCATAGCTTACATATGCGACTTTCAGTTTAAAAGTACCGCCATCGTCTTCGACTTCATCGTCAATGGTGTCATTGGCATCGACATCATCATTGACAATGCTATTGTTCTCGTCATAAGCACCTTCCAAGTATTCAGTATCAGTATATTCCGTATCGTCTTCCAATGGCGAGTTGGGAGCATGAGTTTCGTCGAAACTTTCAAAATCCGTGCTAAAAATTGTTTGATAATTTTGATTTCAGTTCAAATTTGACAATTATTTGATTACCTTTTTTTGTTTGCCAATTCATGTAGGAATGCCATTTCATCGGCGAACTCCCATTTAATGTGTATCGTTTCTAAGGGATCGGCTTCAGCCTCAATATCGTCACCATCTATCTTGGAACGGCTGTGCGCCGTCTTGCAATGGTAACGATAACACTGCCGTAATGAGCGCCAACCAACCTTGCATTCGTGCGCTTTTATAAATACAAAATATAAATACAAAAATTTATCAGTTATAACTTAACGCAATGGACTATAATCATTTATAACTTACGATCTCTGCCCATCTCAGCACCCACGGACATCCAAGCCGCCTTTAAGCTTGCAAAATCATTGTGCTCTTTGTCCGTCACATCCCAGAGAAGACGCCTAACCCTGACTGCAGCAATCAGCTGTGACTTATCCTCCTTTTTAAATCGTAGAACGTAACTACGATACATAATGCGACTTGTGAAACTGATCTAAATTTGCTTGCCCGAAAACGACAATTCCTCTTTAAATAAAAAATAACTGTAAAAGAATAAATTCTTTATATTTTACATATTTCGTGACACAAACACAAATAATTCCAATCCATAATTTGTCGTATTATTTTATTTATTAAGAACAGCGTACACACCTCAAGTGTAAAGTGTCTGAACAAAGTTGCCATTCACACTAATTCCATCAGCTGTTTATTGTCTGACAATCACACAGAATCAATTGTGTCACACTTATTATGAATGACATTATTTAAAAAAAAAACGATCAAGTATTAATAATTTTACTTTTATGCAGTTTGGTGCGTTGATGCAGCGATAAATGGGAGGATCGCTGAAACCATTGGTCGCACGTCTCACAACTGCAATAGATCATTTATAAATATATAAATTAACAAGATGTTCTGGTACATACATATGTAACAATTATGGATTTCTTACTGATATTTCCGATTATTAATATGAACACGTTCGTGCATTCGGCGAACAGAGGTGGAAGTAAAGGTTTTCTCGCAGTATTGACAGGCAAAGGGGCGTTCATTTGTATGGGTTCTATATAATATATAATAATATAAAATATATATTTATATCGCATGTGGTTTTTGATTTAACGAACCTTTCGTGAACTGCTCTACTGCTGGTTCCACGAAATGATTTGTCACAGAAGCGACAAGAATATGGCCTGGCTTTGGAGTGCAAGATCTTGTGGCGAATCATTTCGTTATGTGTGTAATATCGCCTCTTACAAATCTCACATTCAAATTCCTTTTTCCCCGCATGGCGTAACATATGCAGTTTTAAATATGTTGAGCATTTAAACTCTCCTCCACATTGTTCGCAAATCCATGTTTTAGCTTTCTTGGAACTGTTTCTTTTATTTATTTTATTTTCCTTCGAGCTGGACTTTGATGGTTTGGGGATTTGGATTTCAGTTTCTTCGCAATTAGATTTCGAGTTTGCCTGTTGAAGTTCTACACAATCCGCATTATTTACATTTTCTATATCATCGAAATCTTCACACAAGTTGTGCTTATCCTTAAGATTTTTTATAGCCTGTCTTTCGACCACCAATAGCTTTTTGTGAGTGTCGAGGCAAATGGTGCGAAATTCAACAACCTTTTCCAACAAAGATTTGCACTTAGAGCATATATATTCTGGCAATTTGTTGTCGTTTTCCATCTATAATTATTTACTTTAAAATATACAAATACGAAATATGTTTATTATGGAAAACTTACCCACATGTCGGTGATGTCTTCAATTAAAGATACTAGTGGGTAGGTGAGTTCTTCAAATAGCTTGGTGTCGAGCACTTCATTTATTGTTGTTCCACAGGTGCGGCAAAGAGCGCGCCAGTCTTCCATTTTGGGTTTAATTAAATCTAAAATCAGCGCTTTAAAAGACGATTATTGTTTTTTTGGTTTATTGGTTTTTGGGCGAATGGCAAAAAGAAAAGCCGGAGCAACAGCTGACATTGTGGCCATTTTTGTAAGTTTTTGATGAATATGTGTGTACACACTGATATTGATTTATTTATAGATTTAGTAAACAAATATAAATATTTATAAAATAATGTCAGTTCACTGCAGAACTTGTGGAGAACCTATTTACAATCTCAACCCCAGAAATCTCTTCAGACGTGAGAACAAGGACATTCGCCAAGACATCGAAGCCATTACTGGAATAAAAGTAAGTAAATTAATAGTCCGTTGCAGTCTTGAAAAATATATTATATTTTATGTTTATATATTTTTTAAAAATTCAGTTATCTTATCACTTGCATCTGCCGAGCTATGTGTGTTCCTGTTGCTATTTGGACTTGAACCATTCGATGTCATTTCGACAACGCTGTCTGGAGACACACAAGCACTTCATGAGCTTAAAACAAGCAGATTTCGCTGAGAACAACTTCATATCCAAACAATCTGTGCAGGCCATTGATCCATTGTTTGATTATGATCTTAATGCTGGAGAAGATGCGATCGGTGAATCCAAGTACACGACTGACTACGTCTCAAGTACCAATGTATCATATCCTAAGAAACTTGTCCAAAATACCCCAAGCCATCTTTCGCCTCGAGTACGAATTATGCGTTGCCGTCATCCAAGTGAAGCTCTCGAAAAACCAACTCGTCCGACAACAAATCCTACGACATCGTCAATCATTTCAAGGTCGACAAAAAAAGTAGTTAGAACGTTGCCTGATGAAATCAGAAAAGTCAAGAAAAATAAGCCGCGTATTGCGCCACTTGAGAAGAAATTCGTTTGCGACAAATGCGGCTGGTCTTTCCGTGATCTGAGCAATATGAAGGATCATGCAGTGCGCCATTCGGGCGTCAAAAACTTTGAATGTGAAGAATGCGGCTGTAAATTCTTCACACGACCTCTACTCATGCTCCATGTGCGTGTCCACCACAAAGGCGAGAAGCCCTTCGCATGCAAATACTGCGGAATGGCCTTCCGCAACAGTCCTAGTCGCTGTCGTCATGAGCGGTAAGTGGACAACATCCTCCGCTTCCTCTGATTGACCTGCTCTTGATTTAAATTTAAAGGAAATATCATGCAAAGGAATTACCCTTCGTGTGCAATCTTTGTAGCAGGACGTTCATTAGCAAAATTAGCTTAGAAAAGCACAGAGATGCTCATGATTTGGGAGAAAAGATCTATCGGTATGTATTTTGATACTCCATGGCTATTACTAATCTATTATTATTCATATTTTAGCTGCGAAACGTGCAAGAAGACATTTAAGGGAGCCACATTTTTAAAAAATCATTACACTACCAAGTTTCATCAGAGGAGAGTTAATCAAATGATTAAAGATGACTTGGAGGCAGCTGGTATAACAACAGTTAGCGAGGGCGATGGCGATTTTGATTTTGATTTTTCCAATTCTATTATTGAAGAAATTGAAAATTAAACATGTTAGTTTATTTTGAAAACAAATGCGATGCATTTTCAGAAAAGGGGAATTGTTCAATTATCTCGTTAAGCCAATATTTACGTTATAGATATTTGTGTATATTTCAATTACAATTTAAACAAATGAGCCATTGAAAATTATAGAATTAGTTAAGCAAAAATTTGCATCTCCCTTTTCTAAAAAAGCCACAAATAAATTTGTTTAAAATGTGAACAAATTTAGTTTTACACTTTTTTCTCGATATGTTATCGAAATAAGATTAGCCAGTCACATGTTAACCTAGAAAAATACTTAAATAACAGCTCTGCTCTGGAGTGGAGGTAATCTGAATTTACACAAAAATATTGTTGCAATTAAAGGACGCTCGCAAAAATGTCAATTCAGTGCAGAACGTGTGCCGAAAACATTTTCAATCCAAATGCCAAAAATATTTTTGAGCAGGATGACAACGAGATATTACTTAATATCGAGACGCTAACTGGAATCCGGGTAAAAATTTATCTCAACTCCAGTAAAATAAGCATGTAAATCTTTGAAGTAGAACATGAACAATATGTCTTTTCTTTAGTTATATGAAGAAAGAAATATGCCCACTCACATTTGCACCTGTTGCCATTTGGAGCTCTACCATTCGATGGCATTTCGGGAGCGCTGCATAAGAACGGAAAAATTCTTGCAGAACGGGAAGCCTAAGGCGAAGTTCGATCCACTTAAAGCGGCGCAAAAAGATGTCCTTGCCGGAAATGCCAGTGCAAACAGGCCGCTAGGCGTAAAAATAAAAGACGAACTCATATCGAGTACACCCGATCCAATAGCCTCCAATCAGCAATATTCTATGCAATGTCGCCTTTTACGTGCTCGCAAGCAGACACTGGAGAATTGTAAAGATTCCTTTGATTTGAGTCCTGCTCAAGCGGCACCAGTCGAAATGAGTCAGCATATGCCAGAGGCTATCGTGAACCTCGAAGCGGCGGATACATTTAATAATTCACCTGCCAGTAGTTTGCACAATAGCACATCAATGGATGAGTTGAATAATGAATTCGGCGAGATTTCCCATTTCCAAGACGAAATATCCCCAGCTTCCAGTCCAACAGAAGGGTCTTCCATTGCCCCGCGCTCCTCTGCCCGAAAGGATAGCGTTACTACCAATATAATATCCAGCAGCAAGAAGGGCAAGAAAAACCATGGGAAACCTACCGCGGATGCAAAGGTCTTCATCTGTGACCTTTGCGGTCATCAATCTTCAAATCAGAAGAACTTACAGATTCACATACTGCGGCACAAGGGTGAAAAGAATTTCGAATGTGACGAATGTGGCCTGAAGCACTACTCCAAATATTTATTAAAGCTGCATATTCGGGTTAAGCATCGA
Organism: Drosophila cognata; assembly: GCA_035041535.1. Lineage (NCBI taxonomy): Eukaryota > Metazoa > Arthropoda > Insecta > Diptera > Drosophilidae > Drosophila > Drosophila cognata. The sequence continues at coordinate 510,712 of JAWNLC010000236.1, forward strand.
GGAGAGATGCCATTTTCATGCAGATATTGTGAGCAGCGCTTCTTTTCCGGCAGCACACGCCAACGTCACGAACAGTGAGGATGCAAAACAAAAGCACAACAAATCTAATTCTGAATCTCCACTTAATTTTCTTTTTTATTTCAGAGTTCGACATATAAGAAGTTTTTCATTTGAGTGCAAGGTTTGTGGCAAAAAGTATCTAACCAAATCATGTTTGAATAAACACGAATTTCTTCACACCGGTTTTCGACCACATCGGTATGTTAAATTATTTATATTATGTTTTATATTAGATTATATACAAACAAATTTAATTTATCAGTTGCGATCTGTGTAATGTGGCATTTCCTCGGAAACCGGGCTTAAGGATCCATTGCCGCACAAAGCAGCATCAGAAGAGAGCTAGCGAAGCCTTAAATAATCAACTTGATGGCATGAAACAGATAGCGGTTGCGGACGATATTCTAGTGTTTCCCGACTCGATCATAGAAGAACTCGATGTGCAAACGGTGATGGACGAAGTTATTTAGAGACCGCAATTAAGAAGATGCACCCGCTTTGACAGTCACTCGTCGCTGCCGTGCGTCAGCTGTTATTTTGCCATTCACACTTTGCTTTCGATAATGGAATCATAATAAAAAACACAGCTGCCTTACTCGGTTATGCCAATATAATAATGTAATTTGTATTTTATTCAAATATGTCGATTGTACATTTATGTAGAACGTGTGGCGAAAAGATTTACCATCTCAATGCCACGAATCTGTTTGAGAAAGAAAGTCGTGAGATTGTAGAAAATATCGCCACTTTGACGGGATTTAGAGTAAGACTTTGTTTACAATATGTACATCTGTGAGTATCCAGACGTTTTAAACAGCTGTACGTTTACTTACAGATTGATGAAGGTGATGAGTTGCCAAAACATATTTGCCCTTGCTGCGTTTTGGACTTAAACTATTCAATTGCCTTCCGAGAGCGTTGTATAACCGTACAACAACTTCTGCGTAATAGCCAGCACGAGGAAACGACAACTTTGGATCCACTGAACTGTAGTCCATTAAGAAAGGTGACCACTTTGAAGATTAAAAGGAGCAAGCAACCACAATCTAAGATTATGCGGACTCATATGGAACAGTACCATATATCAAGTGGCCACACTACACGACAGATGGCAGTTGCTCAAAGCACAGCTCAGCATGCCAGACGCAGCTTCAAAGGGGTTACAGCTCCTGCTGCGACCTACGAAGCACCCATAGCTTACCCAGAGGCAGAACGCTATAAGAAGGCAATTAATCCTAGTCCTACGAAAGCGACCTCTCTGACGTGCAGTAAAGAAGCAAAGAAGGCTATGCAGTCAGTATCAGTGATTGCTCCAAGCGCAGCACATCATACCAAAAGCAGCGCCAAAACGATTACGAATCCTGCTCCTTCGACCTACGAACCACACAAATCTTATTCAGAGGCAGAACGCTATGGTAGCGCTAATAATCCTAGTCCAGCGAAGTCAAGTAGCAAGGGATCAGGCTTGGAAGTTACAAAGTCATCGACAGTGGATTCCGAAAGCGAATTTTTTAAAACACAGTCGGAAGTTATTAAGAAATACGTCTGCGACCAGTGCGGCAAATGTTTTGCAGATCACAGCAACTTGAAAGTTCATATATTGCGACACGGTGTCAAGAATTTCGAATGTCCGGATTGCGATGCAAAGTATTATACAAATCATCTTCTGAATTTGCATATACGCGTCAGGCACAAGGGAGAAAAGCCATATGCCTGCAAATATTGTGGCCAGCGCTTCTTCACGAGCACCGCCCGTTGTCGGCATGAACGGTGGGTAATGGGCATGACACGGTTTTACATTACGGTGATTATTTGTATTCAACAGGGTAAAACACACGAAGAAATATTCATTTGTGTGCAAATATTGCGGAAAAACATACCTTACCAAATCGTGCTTAAACAAACATGAGTTCCTCCACACGGGGCAACGACCATTTCGGTATGTTCAATTACGTCCAACTATTTTGTCATTAACAACTTGTAATTATCTTTTAGATGCGAATTATGCAATGTGGCGTTTCCTAGAAAAACTAATTTAAAATTGCACCATCGTTCAAAGCAACATCAAAGAAGAGCTAGCGATATGCTGGGTACCACATGTGAAATAATTGAAGAAATATCGGATGAGGCAGCCGAAATGGATTTCACAGATTTAATTGTCGAAGAATTCGATGAGTAAATGAGCAGCTCAGTCTTCAGTTTGGATTCGTCGAGCACGAACGCGTATTTTAGAGATAAGACCACAATAATTAGTGGCAACATTAATTATAATATTAATGTAGTAATAATTATAACAATATTATTATGGTTGAATTATGAAAATGCTTTTAAATTCGCCCAAATATAAGATTGTGCACTAATGCATAACTCTAATTGTAATTGTAGGCGCATTCAAAGCAATAACAAAAACTAATTGCATACGCTTTTGCTCCGTGCGTTGCCTTTCGATTTTGTTTTGCTCCTTTCGGTACCGCTGAGAGTTCAGGTCGAACTTCAGCTTCGATTCCGTCAGCGGCCTGCTGATCGTTATTTAGTTCTGACTAGTTCTCACTATTGCTCTTGATTATTCTACAGGTTACTAGGCTACGATATCCAACTTGCCAATCATCGGATTGCATGCATGGTGGAGCAACAGTGATAATCAAATCTTTACAGCAGCATCATATGCTGACTCCATTTAGTTGGCTCTGCGTACAAAGTGCAGACCTAGCGGCTGTTTAATGCCGCGTTTTGTGTGGGCATTAAGTGACTTTAAATGTCTCTTCGAAGAGCAGAGTTGTGTCAAGCGGAAGCCACTAAGACGGATTCCCATCATGCGATCGGACAACACTTTGTGTCGATCGGATGCAGACACTTCCCCCACTTCGTATAAGTGTGCTGTGATTAGGATCCTTTTAGTCATAAGTATTTACTATCATCGGCGCGGTAGATCTTACCTACTCAGGTCTTACATAGTTGACCGTTCTTTTATGGTCGAAGTTAGGGGCTAGTGACCAAATATGGCGTACTGGAGCGGGTGGACCGCAGGGTAGTGTCCTTGGACTTGCCTTGCACACATTGTACACCATAAGCAGATGACACTGTGATCCTCGCCAACTCCACCACTGCTTGGAGAGCAGCGGTGGTTACACAGAGCTTATTGGAGACACATGTTCGCTTTCTGGACAGAACGCAAACTCATCCAGATTACAGTGGCAGCTTGTAGAACCAAAAAGGCGAAACTCAACTTGTTGCTGAATCCATGCAGCAAACTCAGCTTGAGCAACAAGCTGCTGATGTACAGGAGCATCATCGTGCCCACATGGACATATGGGATTCGATTTGGGGCACAGCTGCAAAATCTTGGATAAACTTAATTCAAATCTTGCAAAACAAGGTGCTCAGAGACATCTCTGGTGTTCCACGTGAGCAATCGGACGCTGCACAACGACTTCAGTCAAAAGAAATTAATAGACATACGAGTAGTTATAATGACCGGTTTCATAAACATGTCAACCCATTGGTTTGCACACTTGGGTCAAACACAACCCGCAGATTATTAAAGCGCCTCCACACCAGCGACCTCTGGACAGTTGGACGTTAATTGTAACGCTAATGTGCAACAAATGTTATATTTGATGTTATGTAATATTGTAATATGTTAAAAACCAGTTATATGTTTATGTTATATAATTTAAGTTCACTGTTATTATTTATACTTCTACAAAACAGTATTTTTTAACCTTTCAATAGGTTGATCAGGTTAAAATTCGATAACCATATTGAATTCACTGTCAACAAAGCTTTTCAAGTTCTTGGTTTTATAAAGCGTTGGTCAAAGGAATTTGATGACCCTTATACGACCAATATACTTTTGACTTCTCTTGTGGAGTATGGATCTTGTGTGTGGTCTACACAATATCATATTCATCAAAGTAGATTGGAATCTGTGCAGAAGAGCTTCTTACTTTTTGTTCTTCGTCGCTTTGACTGGGGAGTACTTTCTCCATAATCCAATAGGCTGCTCGTTCGCTCCCTAACTAACCGTCGTGTTATGCCAGGAGTTATGTTTATAGTTAAATTACTTAAAGGTGAAATCGATTCAGCAGCGCTGATTAGCCAAATAAATTTTTCTGTTCCCTCTAGGCCGTCTCGTTATTTCTTCCCACTTTCTCTTATTCGCTGTACTACTAATTATTCCTTGCATGAACCGTTTCGAGTACTCTGTAAGGATTATAACAATCTATACCATGTAATCAATTCAGAGACCTCCATTTTTAAAAACTCAATTTTAAATGTCCTATCACGGGAATAACTTTTTCGCATGCTGGTTAACTAATTCTTACTAATTGTCTTTGGTCTGATTGGGTTTTTCTGGGGTTTCCCCAGAAATCTTATAAATATTCCTTATTTTTAAATTTATTTATAATTTTAATTTTTGTTGTAATATGGCAGAGTTCAAACGAAGAGTTCAACGCAGTTTGTGATTATAAATGGTATTTAATATGCGCGAGTGCGTCTTTACTTGGGGAATAATTGTGAGCAACTGACAAATAGAATGCAGAAAGTTAAACACAATACATGTGTGACCATAGCTTAAATATTAATCGATGTAGCGATATTAATCGTTGCCGTTAAACTTCAAACATATTTCAACAATTTTATTTTAAATTAAATTTATAGCACGTCTATTGTTT